>CM022302.1:275945780-276303350 GCA_011799875.1 Thinopyrum elongatum | reverse complement strand
GTACTTGAAGGAAAATCCGAGAATATGAAAGCACAAGTGGATAAAATAGCAGAGAGCCAAACACTAATTTTGGCTAGGTTTGCAGGTAAGCAGAAGCCTAACCCGGTTGAAGAAGTTAAAATGGTAAGAAGCAACGAAGAGAAGGCTGAAGTGCTTGACACAAGCCATGTGCTAGAGTACAATTATACTATTGCAGATTTTGTGAAAATGATTTCCATGAAGTATCCACTACCGGAGGTAACTAATAACGAAGCATATAATGTCTTTATTGAACAAGTTCCAGCCAAGGTACGTGAACTTCATGATGAAAGGAAGAAGCTCTACAGTAAGTTACTAGCTAAGCAAGAGGATGCTTTTGAACCTACTATAGAGATTGAGATAGGATTGAATAAATTCAGTGCCTTATGTGATTTAGGGGCAAGTGTTTCAACTATCCTCAAATCTGTTTATGATAGTCTCAATCTCGGCCCTTATGCTAATACCAAGATCATTTTGAATATGGCTAATTCTACTTTTACTCAGGCAGTAGGCATTAAGCATGGTGTTATAGTTCAAATTAATGATTGCCCTGTCATGATTGATCTTGTGATAGTAGATATGCCTGAGGATCCAATTGCTCCTATAATTCTTGGTAGACCTTTTCTAAGGACTATCAAAGTTGTGATAAATGTGTTTGAGGGGAATGTGACATTTGATTTACCAGCTAAAGATCCTTTGTGAGACATTTCCCCAGGAAAAAGAAGCTGAAGAACTATGCAGGAGAAGGCATCATCATGAATGCCAGAAGCTACGGTCTCGGTGGGTTTGCACAACCTTGATCACCAGTACGGTTGAGCTAACCGACCGAAAACAAGCGCTTCATGGAGGCAACTGATATGTCCCAAATGTATCTACTTTTTTTAACACCGTTGCTCTTGTTTTGGACTCTAATTTGCATGATTTGAATGGAACTTTCAGCAGAATTGTCATGGTGTTATTTTTGTGCAGAAATAAAAGTTCTTGGATTGAGCTGAAAATTTACGGAGAATATTTCCAGGATATATAAAAAATATTGGCGAAGAGAACTACTGGAGGGGTGCCACCCAGGAGCCACGAGCTCAGGGGGCGTGCCCATCCCCCAGGGCGCGCCCTGTGAGCTCGTGGGTCCCACAGGCCTTCGTTTGCCCTAATTCCAACTCCATAAATACCATCTCGGGGGGAAAAAAGTTAGAGAGAAGGAATCATCATGTTTTACAATACGGAGCCACCGCCACCTCCTGTTCTTCATCGGGAGGGCTGATCTGGAGTCCGTTTGGGGCCTCGGAGGGTGGAATTCATCATTGTCGTCATCATCAACCCTTCTCCATCAACATTTCCATGATGCTCACCACCAGGAGTGAGTAATTCCTTCGTAGGCTTGCTAGACGGTGATGGAGTTGGATGAGATTTGTCATGTAATCGAGTCAATTTGTTAGGGCTTGATCCCTAGTATCCACTATGTTCTGAGATTGATGTTGCTATGACTTTGCTATGCTTAATGCTTGTCACTAGGGCCCGAGTGCCATGATTTCAGGTTTGAACCCTCTATGTTTTCATGAATACATTTGAGTTCTTGATCCTATCTGCTAGTTATATGCACTTGTTATTATTCTGATCCGTAGACCCCAAAGTGACAATAGTTGGGATACTCTCCGAGGATGACTGTAATTCGAGGAGTTCATGTATTCACCATGTGTTAATGCTTTGTTCCGGTTCTCTACTAAAAGGAGGCCTTAATATCCCTTAGTTTCCTTATGGACCCCACTGCCACAGGAGGGTAGGACAAAAGATGTCATGCAAGTTCTTATTATAAGCACGTATGACTATATACGGAATACATGCCTACATTACATTTATGAATTGGAGCTATTAGTGTATCGCTCTAGGTTGTGACTGTTATATGATGAATATCATCCAACACAAATATCCATCGCTGATCCAATGCCTACGCTTTTCTCATATTGATCTTTGCTAAGTTACTTTTGTTGCTACTGCTATCAAACTATCATACTACTGTGCTACTACACACTTTGCTGTAGATATTTAGTTCTCCAGGTGTGGTTGAATTGACAACTCAACTGCTAATACTTACAAATATTCTTTGGCTCCCTGATACCTCTCCAATGTATCTATAATTATTTATTGTTCCATGCTATTATAGTATCAGTCTTGGATGTTTAATATAACTTTTTGTGGTACTTTATATCATTTTTTGGGACTAATCTATTAACCCAGTGCCAAGTGCCAGTTGCTATTTTCTGCTTGTTTTTGGTTTTCCAGGAAATCAGTACCAAAAGGAGTCCAAACGCTACGAAACTTTTTGATGATTTTTTCTACACAAAAGAGACCCTAGAAGCTTCGGGAGGAGACGAGACGAGAAGCGAGGAGACGTCTAGGCAACAGGGCACACACGGGGGGTAGGCGCGCCCTGATGCCTTATGGGCCCCACATGGCTTCGTCTAACCTAATTCCACCTCTATAAATTCTCTAAAATCGGGATACCAATAGAGAGCCACCGCAAACATTTTTTCCACAACCGCAAGTTCCTATTCTTCCGCGATCCCATCTGGAGGCCTTTTCCGGTACTCTGCCGGAGGGGGAATCGATCATGCAGGGTATCTACATCATCCTTGCTGCCCTCCGATGATGAGTGAGTAGTTCAGCACAGACCTACGGATCCATAGCTAGTAGCTAGATGGCTTCTTCTCTCTCTCTTTGATCTTCAATACAATGTTTTCCTTGATGTTCTTGGAGTTCTATCCAATGTAATCTTCTTTTGCGGTGTGTTTGTTGGGATTCGATGAATTGTGGGTTTATGATCCGAATATTTATGAATATTAATTGAGTCTTCTCTGAACTCTTTTATGCATGATTGTTATAGCTTTGTATTTCTCTCCGATGTATCCATTTAGTTTGGCCAACTAGATTGATTTATCTTGCAATGAGAGAGGTGCTTTGTAATGGGTTCAATCTTGCGGTGCTCTATCCCAGTGACAGAAAGGGACAAGACACATATTTGTATTGTTGCCATTAAGGGGAAAATGATGGGGTTTATTCATATTGCTTGGGTTTACTTTGTTTACATCATGTCATCTTGCTTAAGGTGTTACTCTGCTTTATACTTAATACCCTAGATGCATGTTGGATAGCGATTGATGGGTGGAGTAATAGTAGTATATGCAGGCAGGAGTAAGTCTACTTGTCTCGGACATGATGCCTATATACATGATCATTGCCTTGAATATCGTCATAACTATGCTCTTTTCTATCAATTGCCCAACAGTAATTTGTTCACCCACCGTATGCTATATGCTCGAGAGAGAAGCCTCTAGTGAAAACTATGGCCCCCGGGTCTATTGTTATCATATATAAAAACACAAAAATACCTTGCTGCACTTTTATTTATTTTATTTTGTTTTGCAATTTATCTATTTACCTATCACTACGAGATTTAATCCTTGCAAGTAACCGCCGAGGGGATTGACAACCCCCTTGTGTGCGTTGGGTGCAAATATGTGCTTTTGTGTCTGCAGGTGCTGCTAACAAGGTTATGTGTGGTTCTCCTACTGGATTGGTAACCTTGGTTCTTAACTGAGGGAAATACTTATCTCTAGTATACTGCATCACCCTCTCCTCTTCGGGGAAATCCCAACGCAGCTCAAAAGTAGCATGAAGAATTTCTGGCGCCATTGCCAGGGAGACATCACCAAAACCTATCAAGTATCTTCGCACAAACTATCATCTACTTGCTCTTATTTTTATTTGCCTTTTCCTCTCATTTTCATCTCCCTCACTTCTATTTTTTTTACAAAACACAATTTTTTTATTTGATTGTTAGCTTGCTTAAAGTTGTTACCATGTCTGAATTTGAGAAAGTTATTGTTGAAAGCGCTAGTGAAGATAGTGTCAGTGAGTATGTGGAGGAGGAACTTAAAAATCTTGATATTAATCATGATCCTCAGGAACATGAATCTCCCACAAATTTGAAAACTAAAATATATCATGTGGGTAGTGGAAATATTATTGGAAAGAACATTATTCAGGAATTCTTTAATTGCATGGGAGTCATACCTATAATTAAAGTATCCATTCTTGATAAAACAAATTGATATGTGGATGCTATTGCTATGCTTGTGGTTAAGTTGGAGAGAATTTGTTTTGCATATTCATCTGGTTCTATAAAAGATATTTTATGAACTTCCCAATATCCATGATCCTAAAATTTAAAAGATTGCAACCATTATCCTTATGCAAGAATTTAACTATATAATTCGGGAAGCTAGGGACATCTTTGCATTTTATAAAATAGATTTTGAGCATCCTCATATATAAGAAGTTCTTCGTGACAAAGACACTATATGTAGGTTGGAATCTAAAGATTATTTTGCGTATGGTAAAAATCTTAGGAGAAGAGTCCCTTATGCTGAAATTATTAAAACTTTGTATCACCATACTTGTGATAAATTTGAGTGGATAACTAAAGGGATTGATGAAGGGTTTAGTAATGAATGGTTTTAAAATACAGCTAGAGATCATATCGATGATGAAATACATGTTTTGTATGAAGATGTCTATGGTGATGATTTGGAGTTCGAAGTAATGAATATTAAAGTTACTGGACAAAGTCCCTTTAAATATCTAAGTTCTCCCACCAGAAAAGAAGAACATGAGAGTAGAGAACTAATGAAGAAAGTTATGGATGACTTGATCAAAAAGGATTTGGAAACTAAAGATGACAATACTTGAAACTATGCATTACGCCTAGCTAGGGCGTAAAACAATAGCGCTTGTTGGGAGGCAACCCAATAGTTATCTTATTTTTCTTGTTTTCTTATCTATTTTTTTGTGCCCACACAATTATGCTACTATTATGATTGTGTTTTTATGTTTTAATTAGTGTTTGTGCCAAGTAAAGCCTTTGGGATGATTTGGTTGATAGTTGACTTGATTCTGTGAAAAAACAGAAACTTTCGCGCCCAGTACTGGAATTGTTTAAATTTACTGGAACGCGATAAAATTCTGATTTTTTTACAAATGATTGATATACAAATTGCCCATGTTATCCTAATGTTTTAGAATGTTTGGAGTTACAGAAGTATTGCGTTTGTTCAGATCATTTGAGACTATTCTATTTTTGACAAATTCTGTTTTCGTTGCATAGTTTGCTTGTTTTAATGATGCTATGGATTATATCGGGGGTATAAGTCATGGAGAAGTTAGAATACAGTAGGTATTATGCAATAATAAAATATGAATGGGTTGATAATAGTACCTAAATTTTATGATTTGCTCAATTCCTTATGATTCATATTTCTCTTTATGTTGCTCAAGGATGATCAAGTTTAACCTTGGGGCAGTTGATGAGTGATATTTTTACACTCATTTAACCTTTGTTTAAGCCGAGATATTTCATCTAAAAAGAGATATTTGCTCCTATATTGCTACTAATGACTAATGAATGCAAAGTATTACACAAATCCTCTCTTTGATGTGTTTCCACAGGAAATGAGCTAAAAAGGGAAGAAATCACGTGTGGAAAGGGAATGGAAGGAGAATGGATGAAGAAGGAATCAACGGGATGCGTCTGCACGAAGACAGAGCAAAAGACGACGTTCCATACGGGTGGATTTTGAGGCAGATCATCAATCTGCACAACTTTTCTTAAAGGGACCCCGTCGAAATGTTGACGGGGCGACGAGCACAGAAGCGAGAACCTCTTCATCATCATCTTGATGCACAAACCCTAGCCGCCGCCATCTCCATGACCACCATAGTGCTCTCCCATTTAGTTCATACTTGTAATCGTGCATCGCACAAGGCATCCATTGTAAGACATATTGCAATCAATCAATCTCAAGATGTGTTCTTCAATGTTTTCTTCCGGCGATCTAATCTCCATGTGTGAGTAGTTCGGTAAGGTATGGGTTGAGGCATGAGCCTTGCAACCCAAGGTATTTGCTGAGGGGATCAATGGAAGATTTTGACATAACATCCTGTATGTGTCAAATAAAATTGTTCCATGAAGACATATCTTGTCTTGTCCGTGATCTTCATCCCTATAGGTACCCAGGATCATGGAGATCAAGCGCCGATGAGGCTAGGAGCAAGGAGATCGTGAAATGTTATACCGAACACCGGTGACGTAAGGTTCAGTATGGTAACATGGACCATATCCTTGGGGATAAATGAGGTGTAGTCATTTAACGCCCAAAGCTCTTGTATGATTTCATTATCTTAATTATTGAGGCAACCTTGTGCAACAGATAGGGCCTGCGGTAGGATAACTGATTCTTGATGCAGGACTCATGCTGGTCAAGATGTTAGTTGGACACATCCCCCACTTTGATCCGTAACAAGCACATCTCGATGGGTGACTTCCAGCACACAAATTAATATCCTATTTGATCCCAGCGCAAATACAAGGTTGTAAGCATAAGACCTCATACATGTACCTCTTTTTATTATAAGTGTTTGAATCACTATTTGCTTGCTGATCCAGTCAAAAGCTGGATTTGACACTTTGAAAAAAGCTTGCTAGAGACCATCGCTTCAAGGGAATCTTCCTCTCGTGGGTGCGATAACCCAGGGTCACCTCTGGGGAAATAGGTGTGGGATACTCTTTTCTATTCCAATACCAGATCAATAAAAGGTGGTATCATCAGGTATGGTCATTCAGCCAGGTATGTGATTGTCACGGCCTTGTGGAGTCGTTGAGGTTGTTCGTGTACATCTGGGATGGATATGACAATCACTTCCTGATGAGGACATCAATACCATTGTTACACCCACAGCCCCTGCTTCTATACATACTGGACCAATTACTAGAGCTCGCGCACGCCAATTAAATTATCAGGTACTTTCGTTTCTTGGTAATGATTCTAAAGTTCATGAGAATATGATGCTGCCTAAATTGGATACATTTGTTTTGTTTACAAATGAAGGGCCTAGCTTGGACAAGAAAGAGGAACCTTGGAGCAAGTTCAAGCATGGAGATGATGGCATGTGCAAGGGGAACAAGAACGGAGTTACAAGTGATGATTTCAGGACTTTGAAGCCACCATAAGGAGTGCAGGAAGCCTTGGACGAAATATACAAGATGCCACTTCATAAATTTCGTCTAGAGGCTATTATAGGTGCTGCGTCACCTTATTATTGGGCCAGGCCCATGTAATTTCGAAATACTTGAGTATAGGCTATTTTTAGAGTCCGTATGTGTGGGGAAACAAGAGATAGGGTTGGTTTCGGACCCCTCCTTCAAGGGCCACGAAATCCCCCCCTCTTCCTCCATATATACAGCCCTTAGGGCACCGTTTAGACTTTGGGTTTTGTTTAGATTAAAAGTTCGCCATAGCTGCAACTTCGCGTACTTCGTTTGTGTTCAACGACCAGACCAAGACGTCACAGAACCCCACCTTGATCAATAAAGCTTTCATCTTATATTCGCAATATCCAGATTGCAAATCTTAGTTTCTTGCTTGTTCTTCGTTTGCTTGCAGGAGATAGACCCTCGTGGTCAGGTTGATTGTGCTCCAGCGTGGTCAATAACCTCTCGGAGTTGGTTTAGCGATTGCTAAGGCGCGACGTCCTCGCACGTTCGTAGTCGGATCGTCAAAGTCTACTCCACCAAAAACGATAGCTATCATCTCATCGAAAGATCGGGACACCCTCGCCTCTATCACTTCCGCTGGCGGCAACCAAGTAGGGGCCACTATCTCAAAGGTCTAGGCAGGGAAAGTTGTCGCGCATCTGACGAACCACGTACCGCCTTCGTTGGACCCCACTAGTTAAACTGTATCATGGATAACCTTGATGACAACATGACTCTAGGTTGGCAAAGGCCCTTCCCGTCCGGAAGCCCAGCTTTGGTCGGCACATCCGGGCAGGCCCCACAACCAAGATACACCAGACGACCAGTTTCCATGAGCGAAGCGGCACATGGCGCTTGCATACAAGACACGTTGACCGCTCAGGGGGTGTGAGGGAAAGAGTCGAGGCAGGCAAATCTCTTGTTCTTCCGAGCAAGGCTAGCGGGTGGAACACAAAGAAACACCGACGAACTCAAACAGCGACACTCACCGCTCAGACTGGGAGTCGGGCGCGCACATCGGGCCAGCTAGACGTTGCCTGTCTGGACAGGCACACCCGACTCGAGAAGCTAGGCACGAAACACCCAGCTTTGGTCGGCACATCCGAGCAGGCCTCATGACGAAAATACACCAACTGACCCAGTCCCACAAGCGAATGGGTGCACGTCGCCTGCATACAAGCACGTCGCCCGCTCAGGGAGTGTATTTTGGTCATTTTACGGGTGGTGGGCTCATCCAATTATGTCCAGTGGCATGCCGTCCGACCATGTACCGACCAGCCATGTCTCGCGCTAGCTCTATCAAACAAACCCTGCGTGTCGGTATTCGGGAACCTCTCTCATTTCAGAGCGCGTCACACCAGAGGTAATGTGCCTTGGCTTCATGTGGCGAAAAAGAGGCATGGGCTTTATTAATAAGTGCAACACCGCCCCTGGATTTGCATTTTGCCGTCTTGCACATTAATCAAACCTGTCTCCTCATTATTCTCTATAAAAGTCCTTGCCCGGCGTGCCTTTGTTATCACATCCATCCTCTCTTTTCATCTTTCTCTTGGTGTGATCGGTCATATCAGAGCGCTCTCGTTGGCAAGGAAGCGGTGGCGCTGCGCCTAGCTGCCCGCATCGCTCATGACCCTAGCTTCGCACAAGCACTACAAAAGGCGACTATTTTGTAGCATTTCTCTTGTGTCACGTAAAACCATTTTTCGGCATGGAAAATGTTGTGGTGACATTTTCTGGACGTCACCCCCATTATCACTGAGGTGCCTTCACAAAAAATAAATTCTTGACGGTACCATTTCCTCTATCACACAGAAGTTTGGGCCCAAAAGCTCAGGTGGCACGGCCCCAGGGGGCGTGCCGGGCAAGCTTGTGGGAGACTCAAAACTCCGTTTGACCTCATTTCAGGCCTATAATTTCTGTGATTTCCCGAAACCCTCAGAGAAACACTCGAGACAATTTTATCGCCGCGCAAGCCTTTATTCATAAGCTATCCCATCTAGAGCCCTGTTCTGGCACTCTACCAGAGCGGGAATCATTGGGGAGGCCGTCTTCATCGACCTTGTTGCCTCCATGATGATGTGTGAATAGTTCCTATAGGACCTACGGTCCATATCAATAGCTAGATGGCTTTTTCTCTCTGTTTTGATCTTCAATACAATTATCTTCTCTAAGTTCAATCCGATGTAATCTTTTGCGGTGTGTTTATTGAGATCCGATGAATTTTGGGTTTGTGATTATTCATTGATTTTATATGAGTCTTTTGAGATTTATTTCCTGCGTAATTTTATAGCTATGTATTTCTGTCTGATTTATCCGTCTACTTTGGCCAAGTTAGATAGATTTTTCTTTAGCGGGAGAGGTGCTTTTGTGGTAGGTTCAGTCTTGTTGTGATCTTTCCCTGTGACAGGAGGGGCAAAGGCATGTATTGTATTGTTGCTACTAAAGGTAAAACGACAGGGTTTGTGATGAGGACATGGCTGCCACAGTTACACCCACAACCCCTGCTGTTATACCTATTGGACCAATTACTAAAGCTCGTGCATGCTAGTTAAATTATCAGGTACTTTCGTTTCTTGGTAATGTTTCTAATGTTCATGAGAATATGTTGTTTCCTAACTTAGATATGTTTGTGTTGCTTATAATTGAATGACCTAGCATGGACAAGAAGGATGAACATTGGAGCATGATGAAGCATGGAGATGAAGGCGCGTGTGAAGGGAACAAGAACATAAATTCCAGTGGAGATTTACGCACATTGAAGCCACCATGATGACATACATGAAGATGGACGAAATATACAAGATGGTCTTTCATAAATTTCGTCCATAGCTTACTATTGGTGCTGCGCCACCTTATTTTTGGGTCAGGCCCATGTAATTTCGAAATACTACTTCATAGGCTATTTCTAGAGCCCGTATTGTAGGGGAAATGACTGAGGAGGTATTTTAGTCCCACCTTGCCAAGGATGGATGAAATCCCCTCTCTTTCCCACTATAAATACAACCCTTAAGGCATCATTTAGACTTGGGTTTTATTAGTTAAAAATAGCCATTGTTGCAATTTCGTGTACTTCATTTATGTCCAACAACCAGGCCAAGAACGCTTTTGGAATCTATATTCGCTATATTTAGATTGCTTTTATCATATTCTTGTTTGTTCTTCAATTGCGTGCAGGAATAGACCTTTGTGGTCAGGCTGATTGTGCCTTCGGCATCGTCAGTAACCTCAGGAGATCGGTTTAGCAATTTGTAAGGCGCAACATCACGCATGTTTGTAGTCGGATCATCATAATCGTTCTCCACCAAATCGATAGTTATCATGTCATCGAAAGATCGGGACCCTCGCCTCTATTAGTTTGGTCATATCGATTGATCTTATTCTGCCTACATTATGTCATCTTGCTTAATGTGTTACCTTGTTTGTATGAACTTAATACTTTGAGATGCATGCTGGATAGCGGTCTTGGGGTGGAGTAATAGTAGTGGACGCAGTTGGATTAATGGTCTACTATCCACGAATGCAATGCCTGTGTAATGATTATGCCATGGATGATCATCATAAATATGCTCAATTTTATCAATTGCCCCAAAGGAATTTGTTTACCCACCATTGCTATGCTTTCGAGAGAGATGCCACTAGTGAACCTATGCCCCCCGGGTCCATTCCCCATCAATACTAAGAATCCTACAATTGCTTTACATGCTCACTTTTTTCTTTTACTTTTTATTGCTTTGCCTATCACTATCAGTTTTAATCTCGCAACTAGTAAGAACAAGGGGAGTGACGACCCCCTTGCCTTTGTTGGGTGTAGTCAATTGTTGTGTCTATGTGTAGGTATTGTTCACATTGTTCGTGGGTTATCTCCTACCGGTTCGATAAACCTTGGTTGTTAACCAAGGGAAATACTATCTGGTACTATATTGCTTCACCCTTCCTCTTTGGGAAAAACAACAACTCCATTGCGAGTAGCACACCGCCGCACGAGCTCATCGCCGACGAAACTCCGATGAACATTTGGCCCCGCGCGTGTGTCCAATAGCCTTCAGAGCAATCGTAGATCACTTTTAGCACATTAGTTCGCTCAAGCTCGCGCTCCTTCATTGATTCCATCGATTTCTGAGCTTTGGCCACCGCAAAGCTGACCACCGCCGTCGATTCCGGCCACCCCCGGTGATGCCGCTTGCACCATTCGACGCGCATGAGCACCAGCTCTCCAATGCACCCACTCGTGCTTCGAACAGTGGCATATGCCGCATTTCTGAGCACCTCTGTCACCGCGACATGTCGCCGGTGGCTAAACGTCAGACTAATAGTGTGTTAGCCACTGCTAATGACTCCCCTGAGTCACTGACATGTGGACCCAGACCCTTGCTAATTTTGGTTAGGAGTTAATTAACTCTACTAATTAGCACTATGATACTAACCGTTGGGTCCCACTGGTCAGGATTGACTGTGTTTGACTTGCTGACGCAAGCTGACATCAATTGATTTTCTGGTTTTTAATAAATTAGAAATGATTTAGGAAATTCCAAAAATTATCGCAAACTTCAAAAATTCATAGAAATTAAACCATAACTCAGATGGAAATTAATTATATATGAAAAATTATCAGAAAAATACAAGGAATGTGTTGGTGCCATGTTCATGCATGGTTGAACAAGTTAACCCTGCTGTTTAGGATAATTCATCAAAATGGGAATTTAGTTATTAGTTTTGGAGTTAGAATTTGATATATGTTTGAATTCCACTTCAACTAATTTGGCTAACTGTTGCATTAGGTAAATTTAGTACCTTAACATGCCATGGCAAGCTTTTGGACTCAATGTAGGGTGGCAGCCTTGTGTACCATGCGTGAGGACTCGCGTGTTTATATGATATGTTACATTACAAGCTATATACACTATTGCAGGGTGCTGCTAACGCGACACTACAATCAGAGACCCTTCGATTAAACTGTGTGTGATGCATTCGCAAATGGTGTTGTCATAAAATCGTCACCAATAATACGAATTGTTTGCGATGGCGGAGACATCAAACATGATTCAGGCGTGTGCGACACATGGCATACAGTTGATCCATACGAACTGTTTGCGATGAGCCAGAAAAACAAAAATGGTCAGCCATATCAAGGTGTGTGCGCGATAGACAGCGTACAGTTCAGTCGGATGAACTGTTTGCGATGATCCAGAAGAACACAAATGATTCGGCGTAACAAGATGTGTGTGATTTTTTTGTGGGTTGAAACAGCAGGAAAGGCTCCTACTGCATATATATTAATAAATGGTAGGGTCAGAGTACACTTATTTACATGGTGATCTAAGATCTAATTGAGAGTTAGAGGGTTAAGTACAAAGGAGCAAAGTTCTATAAATATCTACACTCAGTCAAAGGAGTTCAGCAAAGCAGAAATGCTAGGTTTCAGATCCTTAGGCACTCTGTAAATTAAGTTGGAGAAGTCGGTCTTGAAACGCAACCTCCAAGACAAAACACTAGGCATCACTCCCCTGAAATAGTTTTTATTCCTTTCTTTCCATAGGCTCCAGGCAGCTAACTAGAAAACGTCCATGAACAGAGGTCGATTCCACTGTTTTTTGGCATGGTGCAATTGGTTCAATCGATGAGCATCATTACCCCATTGTATTCCCAGTTTGGCCCAACATTGTTGGCTGAAAGAGCAAGTGAAGATCATGTGTTCAACTGTCTCCTCAATGTGATTGCGAAACAACAAACAATCCAAGTTATCCCCAATGTTGTAGTGCCTTCTTTTTAACACGTTTCTCGTATTTATTTGGTCAGAGAGCAGCAGCCAACCAAAGACTTTGATCCTGAGAGTGCCTTTTGACTTCCAAAGCCACTTATAAGCTTTGTGGGCTTGAATATCTCTGAAGTAGAAAGTTTAGTATCTGCTAGCCTTAAATTCCGACGCTCCCCACACATACGTCCATTTATCAGCACCCTGTGTAGGTACATTCATCAATGCGAGTGTTTGTTGGATGGCCCTAACCTCATCATGAGCTTGTGGTGACAGTGGTAACTGGAAGATCGAGCTCAGCGCAGTTGTGCTAAGGAGGGTTTTGACCGAGATGTCTTGATCTGTGGTGTACGAGAAGGCTCGTGGTAAAGCAAGGGAAGGAAGCTCATCATTCCACATGTCTTTCCTGAAGAGGGTCGATGCTCCAGTTTGAATTTGGACCGAGGAGATGCCTCGGAAAATGGGGCCGAGCTGCATGACATCTCTCCACCAAAACGAGCCGCAGGGGTCCGAGGCATGGGGGACGACATCAAGGTAGTACGTGCTCCACACGAGGTCCACCCAAGGGATATCATGACGATTGTAGAATTTGTGCAGCAACTTGAGAAGAAGCGCTTCATTATGAACATGCAAGTCTAAGACGTCGAGGCCCCCATGCTTCTTGGGTCGGCGGACTAGATCCTAGGCAGCCAGAGAGTTGCAACGCTCAGCGTCTTTAGTTTTTTTGTTCCATAAGTGATACGTCTCCAACGTATCTATAATTTTTTATTGTTCCATGCTATTATAGTATCAATTTTGTATGTTGTATATGCCATAATATACAATTATATATCATTTTTTGGGACTAACCTATTAACTTAGTGCCCAGTGCCAGTTGCTATTTTTTTTTTGCATGTTTTTGGTTTTTCAGGAAATCAATATCAAACGACGTCCAAACGAAGAAAAAACTTTGGATTAATTTTTTTTGGACCAGAAGAGACCCTAGAAGGTCCGGGAGAAGGCCAGAAGAGCCACGAGGGAGCGACAAGCCGTAGGGGCGCGCCCCAGGGAGACGCCCCCAGGCTTGTGGGCCCCTCGTGGCACCTCCAACCCTAATTCCATATCTATAAATACTGAAATATTCCCCTGACATCTGAGAGACACCCGAAATTCTTTTTTCGCCGCAAGTTCCAGAACCACGAGATCCCATCTGGAGGCCTTCTCCGGTACTCCGCCGGAGGGGGAATCGATCATGGAGGGGCTCTACATCAACCTTGCTGCCCTTCTGATGATGCGTGAGTAGTTACTACAAACCTACGGGTCCATAGTTAGTAGCTAGATGGCTTCTTCTCCCTTTTTGATCTTCAATACAATGTTCTCCTTGATGTTCTTGGAGATCTATTTGATGTAATGAGTTTTTGCGGTGTGCTTGTTGGGATCCGATGAATTGTGAGTTTATGATCAGATCTATCCATGAATATTATTTGAGTTTTCTCTGAACTCTTTTATGCATGATTACTATAGCCTTGTATTTCTCTCCAATCTATTGATTTGGTTTGGCCAACTAGATTGATTTTTCTTGCAATGAGATAGGTGCTTTGTAATGGGTTTGATCTTGTGGTTCTCAATCCCAGTGATAGAAGGGGACATGACACGTATGTATCATTTCTATTAAGGGTAAAAAGATGGGTTTTATTCATACGTGAGTTTATCTTGTCTACATCATGTCATCTTGCTTAAGGCGTTAGTCCATTTTTTACACTAGATGCATGCTGGATAACGGTCGATGTGTGTAGTAATAGCAGTAGATGCAGAATCGTTTCGGTCTACTTGTCTCGAACGTGATGCCTATATATGATCATTGCCTTGGATATCGTCATAATTATTTGCTTTTCTATCAATTGCCCAACAATAATTTGTTTACCCACCGTATGCTATTTTCAAGAGAGAAGCCTCTAGTGAAAACTATTGCCCCCGGGTCTATCTGTTATCATATATTAAAACCAAAAATACCTTGCTGTGTTTTTATTTTATTTATTTTATTTTGTATTTTTTTTTGATCTATCTATCAAAAACCATACAATTTAATCTTGCTCATAACCGTCAAGGGATTGACAACCCCTTGTTCGCTTTGGGTTGCAAGGATTTGTTGTTTGTGTGCGGGTGCTGTTAACAAGGTGTTGCTTGGTTCTCCTACTGGATTAATAACCTTGGTTCTTAACTGAGGGAAATACTTATCTCTACTGTACTGCATCATCCACTACTCTTCGAGGAGACCCCAACGCAGTTCACAAGTAGAAATAAACATTGTCTTATGATTTTGTCCAGTTGGGCTAGAAATCTTGGGTTGATCTTGATTGTGCACATAACAAACATGGCCATGGAGGTGATGATTGAGTTGAGCAGCGAAGGTTTGGCCCCATACCACAACATTGACATGGTGGCGGTTACTCTGCATTCAGGTAAGCAAGCCAGTGGCATGAGATCTTGCACCGTGGGGTGGGTGGTGCCTAGGGGGAGTCCTAAGTACGTGAATGGCATATTACCTGTAGTGCACCCAAATATGCTGGTGATGGATTGGCAGAGGGCTTCCGAGGTGTTGATGGGGATCATAGTGGATTTATGGAAGTTGATTTTCAGGCCAATGGAGGTAGCGTAATCAGTAAGGATTTGTCTCATGATCATGGCTTGGTTCACACATGGTAGCATCACAATGATTGTATCGTCGGCATATTGTATAACAGGGTAATCCTTATTGCCAGGAGCCACCATAGGGAGGTGAAGCGGGTTTTTACGAAATGCATCATTGATGGTAGCTTGCAACAGACCAGCTCCGAGGACGAAGATGAGGGGGGGGGGGACAGGGGATCTCCTTGTCTAACTCCGCAACGACAGGGGAATTATCGGCCCGGGGTTCCATTTAAGAGGACTGAAGATTTCCCGAGGAGAAGATGCATTGAATCCAGCCAATCCACTTGCTATCAAATCCCATGTGCCTCGTGATTTCTATCATTGTCGAGTGGTCAATTGTGTCAAATGCCTTGGCAAAGTCAAGTTTGAGTAAGACTATTTCTTTCTTAGAGGCTTGGCATTGGTGGATGTACTCAAACGCCCATGCTAGGCAGTCTTGTATGGAGTGGCCTTTGATGAATCCGTACTGGTTACGGTAAACTAGCTTTAGGATAACTTTTTGTAATCTATTAGCAAGCAATTTCGTGACCTTTAGATAGCAGTTTAGTAGTGTAATTGGCCTGTAATCATTGACGGAGGCCGAGGCATTGACTTTAGGGATGAGAGTGATGAGGCCATAGTCCAGACTGTCTAAATGCAATGAGCCACCATGAAATTCAAAGCATGGTTTGTAGAAATCTTCCTTGATGATCGCCAACAAGCTTTGAGAAAAGCACCACTGAACCCGTTGGGGCTTGGTGCATGGTCTGCAGGCATTTTTTTGATGACCACATTGATCTTAGACTTAGAGAAGGGAGTCGTCAATAGTTGCAGGTCGTCATTAGACTTGACGATAGTCAGCAGGTCAAATTTCATAGCATGAGGGCTAGAAGTGCCTAATCTTCCCTTGAAGGCTTCAAACATGATTGATTCTTTCCCAGTGTGGCCTTCATTAATGGTGCTATCCGACGAAATCAGAGTGGCAATGGAGTTCTTTATGTATCTCTCTGTGGCAATTGCTTGCGGGAGTTTTGAGTTCTCATCTCCAACGTATCGTGCAATGTTTCTTCCAGTATTCCTTCTGATAATTTAGAAGGTGGAGGAGGTGAGCTTTGAGAATGCGCCAGAAATTATATTCAGGTACTGTGAGAGGCCGTTTATTATCAAGGTCATCAACCTTAGTTAGGGCTTTGTTGGTGTTCTGAATAGCTGCAGAGAGTCTTGAAATGTTCCTACTCCACTGCTTGAGGGCTTGCCTGACGTGTTTAAGTTTCTTGCATATAGAAGACGCTGCATTTGCATTTTTAAGCTGAATTGGCCTGTTCCATGCTTGTTGGACCACTTCAAAGAAACCTGGGTGAGCAATCCAATAGTTTTCAAAGCGAAATATTTTGCTTCAAGGAATTTTGGTTTCAATAATCACCGAGCACGGGGTATGATCAGACACCGGACGACTGAGGCGTTTAACAGTGGTATTTGGGAACGTGCATGTCCAGCATGTAGAAGTTAGAAACCAGTCAATTTGTTCCAAGAGTGGGCCAACCTGCATGTTGCTCCACGTGTACATTCGACCCTTGATGGGGATCTCAACCAACTGTTATACCTATTATGCACTGCCCCTGCATTTCTTACGATTGTCCGGTGCTCTAATGTAATTAAAATCGACAAGAAGAAGCCACTCTTCATTGTTTGGTATATCTATGTCAATAAGCCATCTGGTGAAGTGTTCCCTGTGCTCACCTTGATAGGGGCCATATACGTTTACTAGGGTCCATCATTGGGAGGATTGTGTGGAAGTAAATTTGATCCCAAGTGCAAAGGATTCAGAGAAGGTAACCGTACCATAATTGTGTGCAAAGGATTCAGAGATGTGTGTGATACCCGGCAAACAGGTTGGTAATCAAAATTGTGTGCGATAATTATAGACAGCGCATACAATTTTTTGTTGGGAATTGTGTGCTCGACAGGGCACACAATTCAAGAAACCAACCTATGGGTGATAATGTAAAAAATCTATGTCGAATACGTACTGCTAACTGCCTGCTTAATTTAGTCCTTCTTCTTGTTGTTGTTGGATGGCCCCGCGACATCGTCTTGGCGAGCACTACAAAAAAAACCACTTCCGTGATAATACGTGTTTGTCGCAGTAGGTCACGTTTTCTGTCATGCATGTACATCCATGACGATTTTATGACAGAATCAAGATAGTCATACCTGTGCTGTTGTAGAAGTGTTCCATGATAATACCAAAATTATCATCATGGAAGTGTCCACTTCCATGACGATAAATGGCGCGTCATGGAAGTGCTTTCGTCAAGGGTAACCGACACGTGGAATCCACCATAACGGGTCGTCGTTAAGCTATCGGGTTCTAGTTTGGATCCGATAACCCATTAACAACCCAGACCAATGGGGATTTTCCACGTCTAAAATCATCATTGGCCGGAGGAAACATGTGTCGGCTCCTTGATGGGCCAGATGTCGTCCATCCAATGGAGGAGACCTACCTATGATATGTCAACATGTGGCAGGGCCCAACAGAGGCCCATATAGGTTAAAAAGACTGGCCCAGTCAAAGGCCCGTAGTATTTACTCAGGCACTAGTGGGCTAGCCCACTAACGACCTGCTTAAACATGGCCCATTTACGGCCCAAAGCCATATCTGGCCCGTTAATTGTTCGCCGAGTATTTGGGCCCAATTACAACCCAGTGACATTTCGGCCTGTTAGAGGCCCGATGTAGACATGGGCCCATTTCAGCCCGGTATGTCTTTCGGCCTGGGAATGGCCCGTGCTGCCCATGGGCCATATATGGTCCGGCGCGACATCCGACCCACTAAGGGCCCGTGATCAAGGTGGCAACAGTTCTGCACAACGTGACTTTGGGCCCGTTAAAGGCCTGTCGTATAATTCAGCCCGTTGATGTCTCTACTAAGTTTTCGGCCTCTTAAAGGCCCATGATATCAGTGGGCCAACTAAGGCCCGAGATATGTTTCGGCCTGGTAATGGCCCATCATATAACTAGGCCAATAATGGCCCGGTCTACATTTCAGCCTGCTAAAGGCCCGTGGACGACTATTGAAAATTGAGGCCCAACATGCATTTCGGCCTGCTAAAGGCCCATGGTATCTTCTGGGCCGTAATAGGCCAGCAGATTATTCAGCCTGTTAATGGCCCGAAGCTACATGGGCCCAACTAAGCGTTGGGTCCACTAAAGGCCCAATTAAACTTTGGGCCGAATGTAGGCCCGTGTAAGTTGTGGGCCTAGCGCACAGTGTGAAGGGCCCCAATGGCCTTTTAGGCCCAAGAAAGTTGTGGGCTGGCCTAATTGTGGCCCGCTAAAATGCAGGCCCGTTAGAGGTGAATGTTTCGGCCCGGTCGACTACATAAGATTTTAGCCGTTTTTTCAGATAGCGAATGATGGCATATACGGTAACTAGTAGGAATTAAGAACAAACCTACTCTATAAAATAAAGAAATTACGACATAGTAACTTGGAATAAACCTACACTATACAATAAAGGATTTATGGTATATTGCATCCACTGGGCATCGAAGTTCGCCACCAGTGATCATAAAGCGCAACGAAGAAGCAGATTACAAAAACTGGGCGCCATTGCAGCGTAACAAAATAATACTGAACCAAGACCACTTCCAAGATAGTTCAAGAAAGGTTAGCCTTGCGCGGGAGCTGCTGCGCAAGCTGCTGAGCAAGGCTGTGAGACCGGCCTAGCATGTCGGTCATAGCTTCCAGGTGTAGCTTTTTAGCAATGAGGTTCTCATTGGTGTTCTGCTCGATCTTCCTTAGAGATTGGACTTCAAGTCGAAGTTGAGTTGCAGAATGCCTTTCTGCTTGAACTTGAGACTGAAGAAGTCGAACTGATTCAGACAGCAAATTCTATGAGCTTGTCTGACTGCTAGTCTCAAGTAACTTGAACACTGCATCAAGACATGACTTTGGGGTTGTCTCGCTATCTTCAAGATGTTTTGCCTTCTTTACTGCAATATATGTTGGGTTTGTCTCACAGCCTTCAGCAGACTTGTGCATGCCATCAGACATATCACCCTGAAACAAGCAAAGAGGTGATAGGTTTTGCACGTGTATAAACAAAGATGGTAACTGTTCTGTCAATTCCATCCAATTTCAAATTAGAAGATAAAGAGTCAGTTCATAATATCAATAGCATAATTTGGCATTGTTCATAATGCAGGGAGCTTCACCACACTACTGGATTACCATGTCAACAAAACAAGCATAGATGAAGGGCAAAGACAATCATTGTATCTATTTTGGTTAATGTGCATGGCATGTTGTTCATATCATCAGCCACATCAGTAAGATAAAATAGGAGATGAGAAGGTGCAAATGTGGATTGCTTCACCACTCACTGGATTATAGATCCACAAAAAACAAGCATACATATAAGGAGTATTGAGTAATGTGCATGGTATAAATAAGGAATTTGGTTTTACAACTAAAACTTGGAACTTACAGTTGTTGCGAACATGCATTTTGATAGAAACAACAAACAAAACAGCAGTTGACGATAGGGAGTATGAGTAAATTAAACAGCACTTGAGGATAAAGGCTTTAGAAGGACTGACTTACATTAACAGTTAACACCTGCTTTATAATGCCCTTCTCCATGTCAAGGGAAGTATAACTCAAGAATTTCAGCACATAATCTTCTTCATAAGCATTGCCTGTACTCTACATTTTGTAGAGAGTAATTATAGATATGATAATACTAGAAGGGATAGAGGATAATGAAGATAAGATGCAGATTGATGCTACATAATCAACTACCAATCCCTATAAGTACAAGCATTACAGGACAAAATGTACTGACAAGAGCAATGGGCTACACTTCTGCACTGGCATTGTCTGTGTATTCAACTTTTTGGTAAGATTAAATATAGATCTGATATTTTTTAGTAAATGGTGAGCGAGGGAGATAAGATGCAGAATGCTAAACAATGAACCAACCCCTCCTTCCCATAATATAAGAGTTTTTTGTACACTGGTGTACTGTACAAAACACTCTTATATTATGAGACGGAGGGAATAGTTGTTAATGTAAGTACAGCGATAGAAGACGTTCAGTCCTTACAAGAGGATTGCAGAGCTAAACCTCTTCAAAAACATTGGGTTGATTCTAAATTTATGTAAGAGTCGATACAGATCTTATAATGTCCACCAAATGGAGGATAACGAGGCTAACATGTGCAGTGATGCTACATAATCAACCAACTATGAAAGTAAGTATGGTCATACAGGGCAAGAGGTACTCACAAGAGCAATGCAGTGTGCAGTATAGTCGCGAGATTCTGTGATCCCTTGAGAATGAATGTTCTTCTGCAAACAGTTTTCGTACAAGTGAGACGGTAAGGCACATGCAGAAATGTAGTTCAAATTGTGATGTGATATCATAGACAGTACCTTACACTGCAGACGAGACCAATGTGTAACAAGATTATTCCAGTCACTGTCTAATAAATGTAGCACTGGAGACTTTACAGAAATTTTGTTTAGAGGATTGCCATCGAAGTGCGCTTGCCTCAGGTAGGAACGATACTTCATCAACGAGTGCTTGAAAAGCGCAACCAACCCTTGCTCGTCTTGACTATCCAGTTTGGTCCTCGCCTATTTAAAAGAATTAAATCTTGTTTCTTCTGTCAGCAGAAACATATGCAGTAATTACCATGAATAACATTAGCACATTACTTACGTGTAAGTTGTGGAGGAAGGTTGGAAATTGTTCTTTGTCCGTGGTATAATCTTTCCATGAAGGAAAGATGCGCACAAAGTTCCTGACAACAATATAAGCTTCATCTACTAAACTGGGAAAAAGTGGAACAAGGGTCCTATTTGCTGCAATTGGGGCTCTCTCTTGTTCGAAAAGGGATTTGGCAACTGGATTTGGTGTACTCTTTGCTGGAATGGGGGTTTTGCGTCGTAGAGCTGGTGCTATGTCAACTGGCATCATCATACTGTTTGCTGCAGTTGGGGTCTGCTGAGTTGGGGCATCAGAGATGGCCAGTGTAGTAGGGCTAGAGTCTGCTAGAGTTGTGGCCATGTTTTCTGAGTCTGGTGATATTGCAACTACACCTAATGGGCCATTTGATTTATCAGGTGTCACTACCTGTTCCAAATACTTTGTTCGTGCTCCTCCGCGATTAGCAATCGCCCTCTTCCTTTTGAACGTCTGATACACAAGAACAACATTTGAATGGATAAATATGGTATGATGACAGATGGAATATGTACTGAAAATGGATAGGTATGGCGTATTCACATACATGATGTGTAAACTAAGCTAATGGCAGTGCAACAATGTAGAAGCAATGCAAAGCATCGGTTGCAAGATATGTGCGACCAATATAACCTTGGAAAGTTAGAGCAAGCACCTTAATGGGTGAATAAGATAGGGCATCTACCTTTGACTCCTCTACTAGGGAGCTACATTGACTTAGCTCTCCCTCTAGCTCAGAATCATTGTTAGGATCATATTCTGAACACGAATCTGTAGGTGGAGAGTGTTTGCATTGCATTGCATCCAGACTTGATTTCAGTCCCTTAATGCCAAGTTTAACAGCCATGGCATTGTTCTGCTTTATTCTTTTCATGCGCGCAAGCTCATAATCATTATGATGCTGTTCAGTATCTGAGATTCATGAAAACATAAAAAGTAGTCAGATTATCTATGGAATGCATTGCGGATTCAACTCGAAGAGTGTCTCCCTACAAACCCCTGCCTATACAAAGTTCATCGCCCCACCGTGCTGACCAGACCACACACAGATATACAAACCTCTTATGTCTCTATAATAGGTGAACACACATTTCAAAACTGAAGTAGGAACATTAGAATCATATCAAATTCGTATTTGAACAAATAAACTAAGGAATTATGAGTGGCATAATGTTTAGCTTCAAGGGTGGAGTGCTGGTAGTGTGACACAAAGCAAGTAGGCAGATTGTATTCCATGTAAAAGATCGTAGTCTATGTAAAAGGTGGATATGGCACTTTCTTTGTATACAATGCAGTGTTCATTGCCCACACATGATGGAAGAGATCACACAGAGAAATACTATTCACTCATGTCTGCGGTTCCAGTATTTTGAAACAGGGTGGTCCACCCTAAAAGAATATTGACAACAAATATGACAAGGCAAGCATAGATGTAGTGAATCAATCATTACTTGTGAGCTTACTAGGACAAGTATGCAGAATTGTAACTGCAGTAAGAGACCGTCCAAAATCTGAATCAAGAAGTTGGTCTAGCACTTATTGTTTGCAACTAATCGACGTGAATAATTGGATATCATATCGAATGAGTAAGAAAGACAAGTAAAATTGTCAACAAACCTGGCCTGCAGTAGTAATCTGGGTCAATGTCACTATGACCAACAATCCAACATGACTAGTGTTTATTCCTAGGGCTGGAATTTTGAAACCCTGTGAACTTTACAGGTACTAAAGATTACTAAAATATCTGAACCATTAAGTGTAGGTAGCACTCAGTACACAACAAACCCTAATGACAGTCATGCCTAATGAGTAATGAATCAATTAGAAAATGGGTGATGGGGAGTGGCTGCTGAGTGTTGAGGACGTATCTCAGGATAAATCGGGTTGGCTTAGTGGGTGCTGCACGCCTGAGCCCTGAACGGACTGGGAAGGTAGGCACGACGGCGCGCCTGGACAACGGTGATGCTGTTGGGCGAGCGGCTCGTGACCTCCTGTTAGTTCGGCGTCTCCTTCTAGAGTCATGCCATCCGGCGACGGCAAGTCGCCGGTGAGGCAGGCGGCTGGGGGCGAGTAGAGATCGGAAGCACAGCAGAACAGAGGGGAATCGGGGTCTGGGCCGACCCAAAATTCCAGGGTGGGCGGCGGCCCACCGTGGGCACCCTGTAGATCCACACCCCAGCGGCGTACATGCATTTTTGAAACTAAATTAGGAACATTTAGCTAACTAATTAAATGACTTTGTTTTAACAATATCAGATTCGTATTTGAACAACTAAGCTTGTTTAGCTTGATGGGTGGAGCAATGCTATTATGACACGAAGCACGTAGGCTGATCATATAGTGATCATAAAAGGGGGGAAACCCTAAGCATGATCAATTAAACCCTATTATGACTGTGCCATGGCAGATTTGAAGCTGCAAACCGCATAAATGCTACTTAGCAACCATTGTTTGCTTTGAACTAAGAACTAAATTCTAAGAGTTGAAAAGAAAGTACAGTAACCAAGTTACGATCGATTTTCTTGTTGAGATCAAAAAGTTGAGTAGATATGAAGTAGCACCACCTCTCTTGTGGCACCGTGTACGCATCGGGGGTGCGATGGCTGTCGGTGGCATTGAAGCAGATCTGTGACGGTAGATGGGTCCATTGGGGGATAAGTCCCGTTGCGGTGGATGAGAAGGTCGTCGGAACAGCCCCGACAAGGAGGACGATGACGCTGATGAAGCGAGAGGACGCGATGCAAGGATCCTGGTCCTTCGCCGTGGATGATTAACGTCCATCTCTAGCAGTGGACGACGCGGTCTTGGTAGGGCGCTCCGGCATGGTGGAGGACGACAGCGATAGATGGGGTGGCGGACGGAGGAGGCTGGTGTGGGGATGGTGTTCTAGCGCGGACGGTGTATGAATGGGAAAATGGAGGGAGAGGTACGGGGAACCATGTTTTTGGGACGTGCCTGTCTGAAATATGGGAAAGTTATGAACTTAGCCCCCGTTTAAAATTTGGACGTCTCGTCGGTTGGGGATAGGACGGTAATCTCGCATCTCCCCAATATTTGCCCAGAGCGATTTCGAGCGAGGAGAGGGTGTTTTGGCACCCACGGTTGGCGCCCACGGTGTATGAACGGGGCTGACAGGTAGGGCGGTTGTGTCATGTCTAAGTGAAGTTACAAACCTGCCCCTATTAAAAATATTTGCCTACATCGATTTCGGCCGAGTCGAGTTTGTTTTGCCGCCCACCGTGTATGAATGGTGAAATGGAGGGAGAGACAGAGGTCTTTCAGATGAGCTTAAATCAAATGTGTTTTGGCGCCCATTTTTGGCGCCCACCGTGTCTGAATGGGCTCAGAGGCGGTCGTGTCATGTCTAATTGAAGTTACTAACCTACCCCTATTGAGAGCAGTGGAAATCGGGCCGATGGATTGTCCGTGAAAGGGGTAGACAACAATTTCCATCTCGCAAACACTGGCTTCGGGCAGCCGACATGGGAGTGGATATTTTGCCGCTTCTTTCAATTTCTGGGACAATAAGCATTCACGTTTACCCTGGCAACTAAATTCAAATCCATTTTGTATTCTTATATGAATCTTTATAAATCATTCTATGTTTTTTTATATATCTTCAAAAGCACAACAAAGATGTATTCCACTATCATATATGAATATGGTTTACAAATGCCGATACTCGAATTCAAAAGGTAGAATCCAGTTTAAGGTGAATTCGAATATTTGAAACCACTTTATGTCCAACTCAAGTGTAACATGTATGACACACGCAGCATATAGTGTACTCCCATTTAGATATGTACACAAGCGATGTCTCAAGATTAAAAATACTAAGTCAATCAATCAATAATGTACAAAACTAACAGACATATAAACACTTATAGAGTATATGGATCAATAATATCAACTAACATACATAAGCCACGCCACTGTACTTTTTTTTTCTAGAAGAGTATAATTTTTTTAGCAAAGCTAGTACAACATCTTGGCCTTTCAGATGTGTGCCACTTAAGGACCATCTATACTACTATTATTGCTGAATGCACATTCAGCCCGATTGGCATATTTGTAGGTCTGGCATAGCAATCAAAATGAAATGTCTCAGAGTCTTATCAATTAATATAGACTCGTGCTCAAATAAAAATTACAAACCAAAAAACAAAAAACAATTATTACATGATCTCTAAAACAAATTGTTTGATCGATTACATGAACAAACAACACAAAGGTTATTCAACGATGGAAAAAATATTTCACCTATGATTTACCACGTGGGAATTTAATTTCCTTTTTTCCTTCAGGACCTTAACAATGCGGTCAGTCTCAGCTTGCTTCGTTTTGAAATCCACCAAATATTTAATGGTTGTCTTGAGTACTGCTTGTGATTGTGTTGTTTGCTTCCTCAACATGTTAACTTCATCTCTAAGTGCAAAAGTAGAATCTCTTTCTACCAATAGTTTAGCCTGTAGAGCATCAGTAGTTGGCAATTCATGATGCATGATTGGGCCGGTGCCACTGCTGTGGGATGATACAATGTCCATGGGGACCTCGCTCTTTGATCTTGGGCTAACCTGTTTTGCCATTAAAGTTCCAATTGGATTCCAAAAAGTTGAAGTCAGCAAAACATCTCAACTCGGAGTTAGAATAGCAACCCAATTAAACAAACAAGGAATTAAAGAGTTTTGATTGGATGCTGAAAAGTAGTTATTAACATCATTGTAACCGGTTGCAGCAGCAAAGCAGTTAAACAAACAAGTTTTGCAAAAGGTACCTGTTGTGGCATTGGAGTTTCTCTTGGATCCTGAAAAGTTGAGTAGCC
Source organism: Thinopyrum elongatum (assembly GCA_011799875.1). NCBI lineage: Eukaryota > Viridiplantae > Streptophyta > Magnoliopsida > Poales > Poaceae > Thinopyrum > Thinopyrum elongatum. The sequence continues at coordinate 276,277,270 of CM022302.1, read as the reverse complement.
AGTAACGTGATTAGAGCAACCAGTTGCAGCAGCAAAGCAGTTAAACAAACAAGTTTTGCAAAAGGAACCTGTTGTGGCATTGGAGTTTCTCTTGGATCCTGAAAAGTTGAGTAGTCAGTAACTTGATTAGAGCAACAAGTTACAGCAGCAAACCTGTTACACAAATATATTTTTGAAAATGTACCTACTGTGTAATTGGACTTCCAATTGGATCCTGAAAACTTGAAGTTGGTAAGATGATTACAGCAGCAAACCTGTTACACAAATAAAATTTTGAAAATGTACCTGCTGTGCAATTGGACTTCCAATTGGATCCTGAAAAGTTGAAGTTGGTAAGTTGATTACAACAACAAGTTACAGCAGCAAACCAGGTAAACAAGGAAGTTTTTGAAAACATACCTGTTGTGCCAACAGAGTTTCAGTTGGATCCTGCAAACTTGAATGTTGGCAATCATAAATAAAGTGTTGCAAGAGCCATAAGAAACTAACATCAAACTAGTAAAACTAACCAGTTTTGGCAACATATTTAATTACACATGAACTAGTAAAACTAACAAGTTCTTGGCAATGTATTAAAGTAACAAGTCGGTACCGTTTACCAGCAACACAGACATCTGTAAATTTCTTTGATGTAAGCAAAATGATTCTGACACACACACACACACACACACATAAGTTAAAAAGACGTTGTCCCTCATATAAACCTAACAGTTGTTTGTCTATGAACATGCAAACATTACTAGTGCTACAAGTCATAACAGCAACCATTTAAACAAACATGGTATCAGAACGTAAATTACACATGAATTTTGCTGCACCCTAGAAGTACATATGACCAGCTATCTATATGCTTAAGTAGCTATTTAAGTTCAGGCAAACAGGTAATTCTTAACAGTAAGTATCAAACACATAGATAGGTGCTGTCTATAATAGGATTAACATGCTATGACATTATGTAATCAGTACCAAACTAAATTAAGCCAATTGAACAATTTTGCAATCAGCGGCTAACTAAAATTCTGAGAAGCAGGTAACTGAACTTACGCTAGCTCTTTGTACAGGCACACTGCAACTTCTTTTTCGCTTATAAGGTTCTTCGAAGGAGTCCATGGCATCAATTGCTTGGATACGCAGTCCCAATACTTCTTTCTTCCCACACTGCATTGGTAAGTCGAATGGTTAATCTGATAAGATGGTGCGTCCTTGATATGTTATATGAGGACGGGTTGTCAAACTAGTTGTAGCAACACACATCACACTGGCTTTTACTGTATATTTCATGTGACTACATTTGGCATATCGAGATCTAAGCAATCTACAATAGGATGAAAAGATTGGCATCCTTCACATTATTGGTGAACTCAGTTCATAGAAACAAGCAATTCAACCATTCTGTGGGTAAATCAAACGCGCCACTGGAATATTTTTCACTGCCCCTATCATACACACAAAAAGGGGCGACGCCACCGTAGGGGCTGGTATGGGCAGCCGCCTCGGGTGGCTGGAAAGTGTGCACCTAGTTTGAGTCGTCTAGTTTTGTTCGTCCCAGTGCACAAGCAGGTAATGTAAAAAAATGAAGAAAAACATTTCAATTTGGATGGGCCAATAACGTAAGTGCAAGGTAGGCCCTATAGCAGGCTCATGGCCCAAACGAGCGCCTCCCATATCGATCGACAGCAGGAAAAATCCCCAATTCGTTCGCTCCAGCCTCCAGTCTGGTTCTCTCCTAACCTAGCCGCCGCTGGACAGACCGACAGAGCACTTCCTCGCGCCCTCGTTGGACGCTGGTCGCCGGGCTTCAAGCGAATGGAAGGACAAGAAGATGAAGATCCAACCCTGGGTGTAGCCTGCGTGGGAGGCAGCGGCGGCAGCACGAGCATGGCATCGAGCTTGCATAAACGGATAGTCGCAGCTTCCAAGAGCAGCATGCGCAACGAGCAGGCACATCACATCCCTTATTATATCTAATTCAACTGTTCAATTTCTGGCCAATAGTTAAACCTGACGGTGTTGTAAAAGGCTTGTATGTAGGGAATCTATAAGAAAATGAAACCAATTTCTGCTTATTTTATAACTCCCCCAATCGATACTGAACTGATTGAACCTGATGTGTCTAATCAAGTTCCCGGTGCAAACATACAAGCTCATGTTGTTCTTGAGCCTGAAGTGTCTAATGAACAGACTGCTAATGAAGGATTTGATGCAAACATTTTACATGCTCCTGGTGATGAACATATAGTGTCTAATGAGGGATCTAATGCAAGCATTTTGCAAGCTCCCATTGAAGGATTTAGTGTCTAATGATGATCTGCTATGTTGAGAGAGAGAGAGATAGAGATTTGCAGGAATTGATGACAAGCAAATTATAGTATATTTTCATGGCTTGAGGAAACATCGAGGCCATCTACCAGAAAGTCCCCATATCATGACAACCTAGCATAAATACTTTTCTAATCTGTTGTTTGAAACTATTGGCATACTTGTGCAGGATAGATATATTGATATGCAGTTTGCGCACAGGTTATAGGTGCAATTACACTTGGATATTTTCGGCCAGAGAACGAATAATTCAAGCAGGTACAGTCCATGTTAGTAGTCCTTGTACACCATGTTGCATTTTGTGTGTTTTGGTGCTTACATAATTTAGTGTTTTATAATCTGGAACTACTTTGGATCATTAGCTGGTTTTCAAAGTGCATGTAGCTTGACATTTCTCAAGTTATGTTGATTTCCGGAGTGGAAGTGCCTTCATATTTTTGAAGTTAAATTTTTGCCCCTGGTAACTTGAATTCGTGGACCCGCCACTGCACACAAATCATACATGCAGGACAGTACAAATTAAATGAAATGCAGGGACTTACGCTAGCTCGTTGTACATGCTCACTGCAGCTCTGCTTGCGCTTGGGATGTTCCATGTACAAGTCCATGTTACCACTTGCTTGGATGTGTAGGCCTTGTGCTCCTTCCCCTCTGCATTTTTGACACGGCGAATGGTTGATCAAATGAGAAGAATTGACCTTGCCGTTGTACCAGACGACATGTACTTACAAGGTTATACCGGCATGCAGGATGTGTACCAGATCCCGTAGCGCCGTCATGCTTCGCTAAAAAATGGTTTTGCTTGTTTTAGATGATATCTCCAGAAGAAATAAGAGTTAAAGTCAGAGTTGCATAGGCGTGTAAGCTAAGACATCAGTAAAAGGATATCCAAACATCGTCGAAACAGTGCACAAGGGAGTGATATGTCGATACCTAGTTCGGGCCGGCGTTTGTGCATGCTCGCCTAGCTAGAGTGCGGGTCACTTCAGAGCCGTTGAGGGTGATGCGCTGGCGTTGGCTGGCCGTGTATGGATGCAGATCTTGAGCGGTAGCGGAGTGCTACGATGCGGTGGACGAGGCCATTGGTGAAACACCAACGGCGTTGGGGGGGGAGGGGGTGGAGGTGAGACGTTGTTCTCGGTGAAGTAGCCCCGGTGAGGTGGGAGACGGCGTCGGTGAAGCGCACCTGATGCGGTGGAAGTCGGTGTCTGTGAGGCACGGTGGCTGCGGCGGCCGATGGTGTGGGTGGACCACCCGGTGCGGTGGACGAGGGCGTAGATGAGGTAGCTCCGGTGCAGTGGTGACACGCGACCGTCGTCTTCGTCGTTATCATCCGGCACAGAGGTGGGGAAAGAGACGAGACGAAGGTCGATTCGAATTTTGCTTGGGCTGGCGGCAAATTAGGGATTTGAGAGCTCTGGCCATGGAAGGGGACAGGGGAGAAGGGAGATTTTGCAGGGCTGGAATCGGGGCCGCCAGATATTTCAATCCGAAACATGGAAGCACGAACTTTTTTTGTCGTCGTTCTTTTTTTTGGGGGGGGGGGAGGTAGGGGGTGGGTGCTAGCGTCCGTACAACACACGCGACCACCACGACATGACCCTGGTCTGCCTGGTGCGCCTACGTTTGAGAATGCAAACGAATCTTCTTTCATTGGCAAACAAATCTTGTACTATGTATTACCATGCCCGTGTTTTCCTTGCAAATAATTAGTCCTTCGAAATGAGAGACTATAAATTAATTAATGAGGAGTTCTTTGAATTAGAGTGTGTTTGTCACATAGCGATCTCCAATTCTAACGTGGATTCCGCATTTCACGGTATCCACGCCACTTTTTTAATACAAATTCATATATGTATAGGATGAACACCATGGTAGTGAGAAAACTTTGGATGGATTCCAGCATATGACCACACACATACAAAATACCACAACAAATCAAGTCAATATCAACTTTTCCAAACCTAGTATGGCACGAATTCGAAATAATTACGAAAGCCATATGCTTGGTCCTCAATTCAAATCTTACAATGTACACTAAATTGAAACATCAATATTAAGTCTAGTACTATCTACATTCAAATGTTGTTTTTAAGTCCCCCCCTCGGCACACACGCTACATACTTCCTCTATTGATCAATCTTCCTCTCCTAACCTCCTTACAAAGCTATTGGTTTCCGCACGTTCATTCTTTCTCTCCATGTTTCGATCTCTAAATCTCACACACCCGCCATTGCACTCCATGCCGAGCTCTCTCTCTCCCCCTCCCACCCTCTCTCGGTAGATACATGCATTGCCTATCTAGACCCCCTCCCTCTCGTGCGCACGCATGCACATTATCTATCTAGGTCACTCTCGAGAGACCGTCTCACTCTTTCTTCCGCACGGCGGCCCACACTCCCTTAATCTCTCTCTCTTTATCTAAGTCTCAATTAACCTTGCTTTCTCTCACACACAAACGATATATCTCCCTGTTCGGGCCTCGATCGACACACTCTATACTCTCTCATGCAGATTGTCTATCTAGATCAGTCTCTCTAAGCCGTTCCACTCTTTCGACCTCATGGCGGCCCATGCTCTCTCTCTCTCTCTCTATATATATATATATATATATATATATATATCTATCTCTCTATGCATGTCTCGATTGACCTCGCTCTTTCTCACACACAAACGATATATCTCCATGTTTGGGCCTAATTCGACATATTCATAGTGTATACTCTCTCATGCACATTGTCTATCTAGGTCACTCTCTCCAACCTGTCTCACTCTTTCGATCGCATGACGACCCACACTCGCTCAATCTCTCTCTCTTTATCTATGTATCGATTGACCTTGCTTCCTCCCACGCACAAACGATATATGTACCTGTCTGTGACTGGATCATCTCTCAAGCTCTCTCTTACAACCCTCACCCTTCCCAAAAGCTCAATCGGACAATATCTATCCACAGCATATATATCTTTTCAACCAATGTCGGGGCACACTCACTTTGTCTCTCTATCTATGTCTCGATTGACCTCACTTTCTCATGCCGTCTATTCCACACACTGAAGCTTCCTCTCCATCCCTCGCAGAGCCGGAGCTATTTACATTGCGAGGGGGACTCCAACCTTCAATTAATTTGTGAAGGCATTTATTCCATTGGGTTTAGATTATATTTTTGTAGCATTCGCCCCACAACTACTCCAACCACCGTTGCAACCCCCGCCCCTCCCCAAATTGTTTTCCCTTTGGCTCGGTCACCGCTCTCTCGCACGCCCTTTCTAACCTTCCACGTCGCACCATGGTATTTTTGCAAAAGAAACTCTGGTGTTCTCTTTAATTATTACAAATAAGCTACAAACTACACACCCAAAGTTCACCTGTAATGGAACAAATTTCGACCCAGAAATTAAAGTGCTACAAACTACATGGGGGGGGGGGGGAGAACTATCATGGAGCAAATTTGGACCCATATCTACACCCCTGCGAATAACTTTGAAAGATGGTAGTTGGATGAAGCCAATCCGACGGTGCAGAGATGGCAAATCCGAGCACTACTGGCTGTTGGATATCATCTACATTCCACCATATTCTGCCACATGTACAATCTAGAAGACTGCATGGTTGAACTTAAGCATAATGCACAAACCTCAAAACACAAGCACTTCTTCTTTGTTCTAGAATCTTTTGTATCATAATTGCCCAATTTTTTTTCTAAATGAATTGCCATTATTTGTTTTTACTTTATGCTCTACAATGCACAATTCCATGAATCTTAAAATAGATTAAGTTTTTTATAAAACTTATTGATTTTGAATGAGATGAACTATAAGAATTAAACGAACATCTACATCATGCATATATGAATCAAAGCTTACATGCTATGGTGTGGTATTTATTCACAATTTGGTTGCCAAATCTCATGCGTGCAATGCATGTGTACCTTACTAGTATAAATTAAAAATGAAAAAGGACGAGGATCGAACATGCGACCAGGGCCTTCAAGCCGCACGTCAATAGGCAACATAGTAGCAACGTTTGATGTACTCCGCTTTGTTGATATAATGTTTTTATATTACCACAGCCTATTTAATGGATAACATGTTTTTATATTAACTTTAGTACATTAATGGGACCGGCTCGTGAGCACGTACTATTCCACTTCACTTACCGGTGGGTTCCATGTCTGCTCTCTCTCTCCTCCCCTTCTACGTTTAGATGCACGGGCAAACACGAAGAACGCGCGGGCGGTGTTGCCGTTGACCGTATCTGGACGCGTTCACATCTTACGGCACCAGTTTCACGTAATACTAGTAATAGTATTATACTCCTATGTAACAAGTTTAGGAACAAAAGTGACCATGACGGACAAGTTAGGCTAGTAGTATCTACTAACAATTAAATGTGTGGATAAATAGATGTATCGCCTAGTGCTCGAACAAGGGGACGGCTCGCACCCTACAAGTATTTGGAACTGACTTCCCTAAAAATATATTTGGAATTGACGTGGTATTTAATATGAAATGTTTGCGATGAGAAGGAATACATGTCGCTTGATGACGTTTTATATTTAATTTGATACGGCTCTAGCAGAACATTCAATCGATCAAACCATAGATTTCATTCAGTCTGACTGCGACTTTACATTCATACCACGATCGAACTAAAATAAACGCAAAGGATAAATCCCAAATGTTTGGATTTTAAGCATGGCAATCCGAACATTTTTCATGGCATATTTAGATCACGCGGCGGCGGCGGAGGCGTCTTGCGGCGGGAAGCGACTCCTCTGTCGTGCTCTGTGTGTTGTCGGGCCACGACCGGCAGCGACGATGGTGTCTTGCGCCATTGTTGGCGTACTCCTGGATGTTGGCCCTAGCTTCAAGTGATGAGGACATCAATACCATTGTTACACCCACAGCACCTACTGCTACATACACTGGACCAATTACTAGAGCTCGCGCATGCCAATTAAATTATCAGGTACTTTCGTTTCTTAGTAATGATTCTAATGTTCATGAGAATATGATGCTGCCTAAATTGGATACATTTGTCTTACTTACAAATGAAGGGCCTGGCATGGATAAGAGGGATGAACACTGGAGCAAGACCAGGCATGGAGATAATGGCATGCGCAAGGGGAACAAGAACGGAGTTACAAGTGATGATTTCAGGACATTGAAGCCACCTTAATGCGTGCATGAAGCCTTGGACGAAATATACAAGATGCCACTTCATAAATTTCGTCCAGAGGCTATTATAGGTGCTGCGTCACCTTATTATTGGGCCAGGCCCATGTAATTTCGAAATACTTAAGTATAGGCAGTTTTTAGAGTCCGTATGTGTGGGAAAACAAGAGTTAGGGTTGGTTTCGGATCCCTCCTCCAAGGGCCACGAAATTCCCCCTTCTTCCTCCATATATACAGCCCTTAGGGCGTCGTTTAGACTTGGGTTTTGTTTAGATTAAAAGTTCGCCATAGTTGCAACTTCGCGTACTTCGTTTGTGTTCAACGACCAGACCAAGACGTCACAGAACCCGACCTTGATCAATAAAGCTTTCATCTTATATTCGCAATATCCAGATTGCAAATCTTAGTTTCTTGCTTGTTCTTCGTTTGCTTGCAGGAGATAGACCCTCGTGGTCAGGTTGATTGTGCTCCGACGTGGTCAATAACCTCTCGGAGTTGGTTTAGCGATTGCTAAGGCGCGACGTCCTCGCACGTTCGTAGTCGGATCGTCAAAGTCTACTCCACCAAAAACGATAGCTGTCATCTCATCGAAAGATCGGGACACCCTCGCCTCTATCAAGTGGTATCAGATTTCCAGGTTGCTCGGTGAGATTTTACAGTTTTTCATAGTTTAGATCGTGTCTGTTCTTCATACCTAGAGTCCACGAAAAAGACAAAAAAAAATTAGGGTTAGTTAATCATATCCGAACCAATCTGAGCCTTTACATAATCTTTTCTGTATTTGCTTTGTTGAATTTGCGGTTGCATCGTCGTGTCAAGTTGCTGGTCTTAGCGTCTAGTCCTTTAGAGTTTCGAGTTCTGTTCATAAGTTGTCACGCCGCCGCCGCACCATCATCATCGCCCCTGCCATCTACCACCACCGCTTATCCGCCACCGCTTTGAATCCATGTACCATCACCGATCTGTATTCATATACCACCACCGATCCGTATCCATATACCACCACCATATATCCACCACCATATATCCACCACCAATCCGAGTTCTTTTCATATTAGGTTTGTTTTCGAGATCCATCTAGTTTCCGATTCGTGTTTCCTTGTCGGAGTAGGTTTCGGAAAAAAAAAAAGAGTCTGGAGACCCCCGGGCAGTTTTTAGGCCAAAATTTTGGCAGTCAATTTTTTTCCCTATCCTATTTTTAGGTCCCAGGGAGCGTTTTGAGACACTTGCCATCATAGTGATTTTTTGTCGCACTTTTTCGTCGTCGCTGCCCTGATTTCCGAAAAAAAAAATTCAAATTTTTTTTTCGTGCCAATCCTGTTAGTTTGACTTGGGAAGAGTTTTGAGACACTCGCCATTATAGTGATTTTTTTGCAAAAAAAAAGGAGCGCAAAAAAAAGGAGCGCAAAAAAAAAAACAAAAAATGATTTTTTTTTTAGAGTGTGCTCTTCCCTTGTTTGCGTGCCGCGCCGTGATTTTGTTAGTGTTCTAGGCTCGCGTCTCTAGTACGGTCTAGCCTAGGACCAGCACCGTACCGTCGTTGAGCGTTTATTCAACTTTGCATCTCTGAATTGATTATTGCTGACATTTTTGCTACCATATCATAAGCCTTCCCAGCTCCACATACATCTACGTCGTGCGTTTGACACCACCTGGCAATCGCTCTGTCCAATCTTTGAGAGTTTTGACTACAACGGTGGCCGATAACCACCTGCTGCTTGGTAAGAACTGGTAAGCGTTTGAGATTCGCTTGACGGATTTGTGATACACCACCACCACCACTTCCTAGTAGTCTGTAGGATCATATTCTTGTGTGTTTCTATTGCTGCTAACCATGGCAGGATCACAAGCCGATGAGACTGATTGGGAGAACATGACGAACAAACAGCTACATGATAAATTTCAGCAAATGATGAGTGGACAGGTGCAAGATGTGCTAAACAGATTTGAAGAGGCCATGGAGAAGATAGATGGAATTGAGAAGACGTTCGAAACAAAGCTCGATAACAAGTTTAATGAATTGCTCGCGCGTCTTCCACAACCACCGCCGGCTGCACCTGTCGCACCTCTACAACAACAACAACGTCGCCTTCCAAATCAAGTGGGACGAGCACAGCGCGTTCCCCTTGAGCCTGGTCAAACTTCTGGTGCCGCTGCACCTACTGTTGATGCTTTTATGGCTCCCGCTGCCGCTGAGGAGGACGATTATGCAGGCGATTACGCGGATGAGGTTGATCAAAATCAAAACTATGTACCAGCACCAGGTCGTCCACATGCAAATAATCGCAATGGTAGGGCTGCATTCCTAGCTCAGGTACGAGATCATGACCATCTTCCTAAACTGAAATTGAATATTCCACCATTTGAGGGTAGATATGTTCCTGATATATATCTTACTTGGGAGTTAGAAACTGAACAATGTTTTACATGTTTACAATACCCCGAGGAGAGACGTGTTGCTGCTGCTATTTGTGCTTTTACTAGTTTTGCATGTGTGTGGTGGTCTGAACATTGTAGATTATATCCTATTCCAACTACTTGGGCTGCTTTGAAAACTGCTATGCGTACTCGTTGGGTTCCACCATATTATCAACGTGAATTACTTCAAAAATTGCAGCCTTAAGACAAGGAAAAAATTCTGTAGAATATTATTATCAGGAATTACAAACTGGCATGATTAGATGTGGTATTGTTGAGGAGAATGAAGCTATGCTTGCACGTTTTATGGGTGGATTAAATAGAGAGATTCAGACCATTCTAGAGTATAAGGAGTATAATAATATCACTCGTTTATTCCATCTTGCTTGTAAAGCTGAACGTGAAGTGCAGGATCGACAGGCATTGGCGCGGACTAACTTTTCTGCAGGTCGACCTTCATCGTGGACACCGCATGCATCCTCTACTTCCACACATTCTATTGCACCGACACCTCCATCAGCTGCCACCTCCAGCCGTGATACAAGGAAGCAGGCACAACCACCACTATCTGCCAAGAGCACACCTACCGGGCCTGCACAGAGTTCTTCTTCTTCCATGGCATCAACAGGGCACACAAGTGATATTATTTGTCGTCGTTGTAAGGGAAGAGGTCATTATGCGAGAGAATGCAAATCTCAGCGTGTGATGATTGCTACCGAGGATGGTGGGTATGAGTCCGCTAGTGACTATGATGAGGACACTTTGGCTCTCATTACACGTGAAGAACATGGTGGAGATGATTCTGAACAAGAGACGCAATACATGGCTCCTGAAGACGCTGACAGGTATGAATGTTTAGTTGCTCAACGTGTCTTGAGTGTGCAGGTCACACAAGCTGAGCAAAATCAGAAGCATAATTTGTTCCATACAAAGGGAGTTGTGAAGGAACGTTCTGTTCGCGTCATCATAGATGGAGGGAGCTGCAACAACTTGGCTAGCATGGAGATGGTGGAGAAGCTCTCTCTCACCACAAGACCACATCCACATCCTTACTATATCCAATGGTTCAACAACAGCGGCAAGGTTAAGGTAACACGTACTGTTCGTGTGCATTTTAGTATCTCTACGTATGTTGGTTTTGTTGATTGTGATGTGGTACCCATGCAAGCATGTTCCTTATTACTTGGTAGACCATGGCAATTTGATAAAAGTTCTATACACCATGGTAGAAACAATCAGTATACTCTTGTTCATAAGGATAAACATATTACTTTGCTTCCTATGTCTCCTGATTCTATTTTGAAAGATGATATTAATAGAGCTAGTAAGGCAAAACAGGAGCAAAATAAGAGTGAAAATCAGATTGTGGCAAAAGAATTTGAGCAACAAATGAATCCTAATAATAAACCATCTAGTGTTGCTTCTGAAATTAAATTGAAAAGTGCATGTTTACTTGCCACCAAATCTGATATTGATGATCTAGATTTCAACAAATCTGTTTGCTATGCTTTTGTGTGCAAAGAGGCATTATTTTCATTCGAGGACATGCCTTCCTCTTTGCCTCCTGCTGTTACTAACATTTTGCAGGAGTTCGCCGACGTCTTTCCACAAGATGTGCCTCCGGGATTACCACCTATTCGAGGGATTGAGCATCAGATTGACTTAATTCCCGGTGCATCGCTACCCAACCGTGCACCATACCGTACTAATCCAGAGGAGACGAAGGAGATTATGCGTCAAGTCCAGGAGTTGCTCGACAAAGGTTATATACGCGAATCCCTTAGTCCTTGTGCTGTTCCTATTATTCTAGTGCCGAAAAAGGATGGTACATCGCGTATGTGTGTTGATTGTAGAGGCATTAATAATATTACTATTCGTTATTGTCATCCTATTCCTAGACTAGATGATATGCTTGATGAATTGAGTGGCTCTACAATATTCTCCAAAGTTGATTTGCGTAGTGGATACCATCAAATTCGTATGAAATTGGGGGATGAATGGAAAACAACATTTAAAACGAAGTTTGGATTATATGAGTGGTTAGTCATGCCTTTTGGGTTAACTAATGCACCTAGTACTTTCATGAGATTAATGAACGAAGTTTTACGTGCTTTCATTGGACGATTTGTGGTAGTCTATTTTGATGATATACTGATTTATAGCAGATCTTTGGAGGAACATTTGGAACATTTACGTGCTGTTTTTATTGCTTTACGTGATGCACGTTTGTTTGGTAACCTTGGGAAGTGCACCTTTTGCACCGACCGAGTATCTTTTCTTGGCTATGTTGTTACTCCACAGGGAATTGAAGTTGATAAAGCCAAGATTGAAGCTATTGAGAGTTGGCCACAGCCCAAAACGGTCACTCAAGTGAGGAGTTTTCTTGGACTCGCTGGTTTCTATAGACGTTTTGTGAGAGATTTCAGCACCATTGCTGCACCTCTCAATGAGCTTACAAAGAAGGATGTGCCTTTTGTTTGGGGTACCTCACAGGAAGAAGCCTTCACGGTATTGAAAGATAAGTTGACACATGCTCCTTTACTCCAACTTCCTGATTTTAATAAGAGTTTTGAGCTTGAATGTGATGCTAGTGGAATTGGATTAGGAGGTGTTTTATTACAAGATGGCAAACCTGTTGCATACTTTTCTGAAAAATTGAATGGGCCTAGTCTGAACTATTCTACTTATGATAAAGAATTATATGCTCTTGTTCGGACCTTAGAAACATGGCAACATTATTTATGGCCCAAAGAATTTGTTATACATTCTGATCATGAATCTTTGAAACACATTAAAAGTCAAGCAAAACTGAACCGTAGACATGCTAAATGGGTTGAATTTATTGAGACTTTCCCTTATGTCATTAAACACAAGAAGGGTAAAGAAAATGTTATTGCTGATGCATTGTCTCGTCGTTATACTATGCTTTCACAACTTGACTTTAAAATATTTGGTTTGGAGACCATCAAAGATCAATATGTGCATGATGCTGAATTTAAAGATGTATTGCAGAATTGTAAGGAAGGGAGAACATGGAACAAGTTCGTCGTTAACGATGGATTTGTGTTTCGTGCTAACAAGCTATGCATTCCAGGTAGCTCTGTTCGTCTTTTGTTGTTGCAGGAAGCGCATGGAGGAGGATTAATGGGACACTTTGGCGTGAAGAAGACGGAGGATATATCTATGGACTTTGTTTTAGGTTTACCTCGAACAAAGAAGGGGAGGGATAGCATATTTGTTGTCGTGGATAGGTTCTCGAAAATGGCACACTTTATACCATGTCATAAAAGCGATGATGCTGTTAATGTTGCTGATTTGTTCTTTCGTGAAATTATACGCTTGCATGGTGTGCCAAATACTATTGTTTCAGATCGTGATACTAAATTTCTTAGCCACTTTTGGAGATGTTTATGGGCTAAGTTGGGGACTAAACTGCTTTTTAGTACTACATGTCACCCCCAAACTGACGGACAAACTGAAGTAGTCAATAGAACATTGTCTACTATGCTTAGGGCTGTTTTGAAGAATAACAAGAAAATGTGGGAAGAATGCTTGCCTCATATTGAATTTGCTTATAATCGTTCATTGCATTCTACTACTAAGATGTGTCCTTTTGAAATTGTGTACGGTTTCCTTCCTCGTGCACCTATTGATTTGTTACCTCTTCCATCTTCGGAGAAGGTTAATTTTGATGCTAAACAACGTGCTGAATTGATCTTAAAAATGCATGAGTTAACTAAGGAGAACATTGAGTGTATTAATGCTAAATATAAACTTGCTGGAGATAAGGGTAGAAAACATGTTGTCTTTGCACCTGGAGATCTTGTTTGGTTACATTTGCGTAAGGATAGATTTCCTGATTTGCGCAAATCAAAGCTAATGCCACGTGCTGATGGTCCATTTAAGGTGTTAGAGAAAATAAATGATAATGCATATAAACTTGAACTGCCTGCAGATTTTGGGGTTAGTCCCACTTTTAATATTGCAGATTTGAAGCCTTATTTGGGTGAGGAAGATGAGCTTCCGTCGAGGACGACTTCATTTCAAGAAGGGGAGGATGATGAGGACATCAATACCATTGTTACACCCACATCACCTACTGCTACATACACTGGACCAATTACTAGAGCTCGCGCATGCCAATTAAATTATCAGGTACTTTCGTTTCTTAGTAATGATTCTAATGTTCATGAGAGTATGATGCTGCCTAAATTGGATACATTTGTCTTACTTACAAATGAAGGGCCTGGCATGGATAAGAGGGATGAACACTGGAGCAAGACCAGGCATGGAGATAATGGCATGCGCAAGGGGAACAAGAACGGAGTTACAAGTGATGATTTCAGGACATTGATGCCACCTTAATGCGTGCATGAAGCCTTGGACGAAATATACAAGATGCCACTTCATAAATTTCGTCCAGAGGCTATTATAGGTGCTGCGTCACCTTATTATTGGGCCAGGCCCATGTAATTTCGAAATACTTAAGTATAGGCAGTTTTTAGAGTCCGTATGTGTGGGAAAACAAGAGTTAGGGTTGGTTTCGGATCCCTCCTCCAAGGGCCACGAAATTCCCCCTTCTTCCTCCATATATACAGCCCTTAGGGCGTCGTTTAGACTTGGGTTTTGTTTAGATTAAAAGTTCGCCATAGCTGCAACTTCGCGTACTTCGTTTGTGTTCAACGACCAGACCAAGACGTCACAGAACCCCACCTTGATCAATAAAGCTTTCATCTTATATTCGCAATATCCAGATTGCAAATCTTAGTTTCTTGCTTGTTCTTCGTTTGCTTGCAGGAGATAGACCCTCGTGGTCAGGTTGATTGTGCTCCGGCGTGGTCAATAACCTCTCGGAGTTGGTTTAGCGATTGCTAAGGCGCGACGTCCTCGCACGTTCGTAGTCGGATCGTCAAAGTCTACTCCACCAAAAACGATAGCTATCATCTCATCGAAAGATCGGGACACCCTCACCTCTATCATCAAGGAAGGCCAGAATGTTCTGGACTTCGGTCCCCAGGAGCCAGTCAACTGGCGGGAGGAGGCGTCTGGCATGGTGCAAGGAAGCGGTCGACGGCGGCGATCCATGCCGTTGAGGGGGGCACTGGCACTGTCACGGGAGGTGCTAGCAACGGCGCGGCAGAGACATTCGTGTGCATGGGCACTGGCACGGGCGCACGCGTCAGTGCACGCACAGGCGCACGGGCGCGTGAAAGTCAGCGGGGACCTCGTGGAACCCCGTGGCTTCAAGCTCGGCGACAATGTGCGGCTCCCAGGCCATCAATGCCACGGGGATGGGCACTGGCGCGGTCGGGGCGACGGGAGCTGGAATGGGAGCGGGGACAGGCGCGGCGTCTTCCTGCAAGGCCAGTTCAATCTCGTCCCAAAGCGCCTTATGTTCTTGAGACTCCGGTTGGGTGTCTTCCTTAGGAAACTGGAAGACTAAGGGCAGACCATCGTGATGCGGCATGGCGTACGGTGAGGTTAGGCTGGTTGAAGGTAGACGACAGGAGAATCCGAGAGGAAGAGAGAAGATTGTAGCGAGACCGGGGAGTGCAGGGGTGATTTAAACTGCGGCGCCGGCGCCATTAAAAGTGGGGGCTGTTGGGAGGAAGGTGGGCGACGGAGCCTGGTCAAAGGGCTCGCCTCCCGGTGAGCCTACGCACCGGCCTGCTCGCACGCCTCCCGGTCAGCCGGCGCAGCGGTCTGCTCGGACGCCTCCCATCGACTCACATGCTTGCTCATACAGCACCTGCCGATGAGAAGCGGGACTCATGGCGGCACGTAGGTCTAACGCCCACGGTTTGAATAGTGAAACAGTTCGCGTTAACGTGACATGTCTTTGTTGCAAAATACGTTGGCTCTTCATTTGTGCAACTTTTCATAAGCAGCTTCTCTCAAATTGAATAAAAAAATATGACAGCCTATTTGTGCCATATCACGTGACCTTGCTTAGTTTCATGAATTTCAGGTCAGTTTTGGATTTTCTGGAATTTAAAATTCAGGATTCGAAACAATATCATAACCTGCATCATGAAATAAATTTTCAAGCCATACATCTTTACTATTGTAGATGTTAATATTTCTTAAGAAAGGATTTTGTCAAACATTTTGCTTAGTTAGACTTCAGAAAAGTTATATATGCAGAGTAAAAAGATAATCCCTCTGTACCAGTGCATTGCCTGATATAGTAACTCTAGTAGGCACGAACAACACACGAATAAAATCAACAAATGGAGCTCCATTCTGTGCTCATCCTGGTGTAGTACTATTAGTACTAGGCAATGGAGTTGACGGGTGACCTTGGGTAGCGGCGACCAAGGGAATTTAACCGTGCTCGGCACGGTAGGTAATGTGGGATATTTACTAAAGCATCCCTCCATTGTTTATCGGTTGTCATTATGGATCGGGGACATGAGGGGAATTTCCTAGGGTTGGAATTCTGGCCGCTAGATATTTCGACTCGAAACGCAGAGGCTCGAGTGGAGGCGCAAAGTTTAATATCATTGTTCTTTTGGTTGGGGTTGGCTAATGTGCATACCACGCACGCCACCAGCAAGACACGAGCCCGGGTCTGGCTGGTACGCCGTCGGGTGCTACCATTCGAGAATGCGAAATGAATCTTTTTTTTTAAATTGCCGAATGAATCTATATCTATTACAATGCTCGTATTTTCCTTGCAAATAACTGGTCATTCCAAAAGGCACGGTAATTGATTTATGATGAGTTCTTGAATTAGAGTGAGTTTGTGATATAGTGATCTCAACGTGGATGTATGACCATGCATGTATGACACGAATTCAAAAATAAAATGTAAGCCATGCATCGTCGTCAATTCAATATTTAAAATGCACAATAAATTGAAACATGAATATTAAGTCTAGTACTATGTACATGCAAATGTTGTGTTTAGGTCTCTCCATCGACACCCCCTCCCACCACACATACTTCATGTATCGATCGATCTTCATTTCTTTGTTAATAGAGCTATTGGTATCCGACACACATGCGCTCATTATTTCTCTTAACTTTTTGATCTCCATTTATGTCACACCCGCCCTCACACTCTCAATAAATGTATTTCTCACACACAACCTCATCGTGCCCTCCATGACAAACCCTCCCCCCCTCTCTCAAGACACGTACGTTGCCTTTGTAAAACACCTTCACCGTGCGCGCACACACAAAGTCTATCTAGGCCACTCTCTCGGTAACTATCTCCCTCCAACCCTCACTACAGCTTCGCCGCATGATATCTAGGTGTATCATCTTTAACATTCGAGTGTACGCTAGGCCACACTCACTCGATATCTCCCTCTATAAATGACTCGATTGACCTTGCTTTCTCGCGTCGTCTCTCTCACACCTAGACGCTCCCACTACACCTCTTGCATAGGCGGAGCTATGTAGATTATCGGGGGGGGGGGGGGGGAGGGGTAACCTCTCGACCTTAGATAAAATTGTGAAGCTCTGTTTAGGATTTTTAGATTATATTTTTTGAACATTATATTTGTCCCCACCCTCCCGAACACCGATGGGTTGTGCACCCCCCGGGAGAATATCATGTGCCCCCACACCTTAGATGCTATATGGTGATACGAGTTCCTTGGAGCGTGTAGATGTGAGATATAGCAGCTCACAAGATGTCTTAATATTTTTACAAGAAACCTTAATGAGTTTGGGAATTACACACAATTAGTACCAAAACTACTCAGATGCCCTTGGATCCCATATCCAACGGCCTCGAAGCTCGTATCATCGTAGCATCTAAGATGAGGGAAGACCTCATATTCTCTTGTATTTAAGAATATCACGTGCTACCACACCTTAGATGCTGTGGTGATACAAGCTCCTCGGGGCTGTTGGATCTGAGATCCAACGACTCCTTGGTGGTTCGAATGTTTTTTGCCGAAAAGCTCCCAAAGAGTTCGGGCACAGCCCACAAGCACAAAGACTACTCAGATGCCATTGGATCTCAGATCGAATGACCTGGAAGCTTGTATCACCGTAGCATCCAAGCTGCGAGAGCACCTGATGTTTTATCGCACGGGGGAATATGAGGTGCTCCCACACCGTAGATTCTATGGTGATACGAGTTCCCAGGAGATCTAAGGGCTCGCAGTAGGAGGTTTGAATATTTTTGCAATATAGGCCTCAAAGAGTTTGGGAATTGCGCAGAAAGTACAAATACTACGCACATGGCATTGGATCTCAGATCCAACGACCTAGATGCTCGTATCACCGTAGCAGCTAATTAAGCTGCGGGGAGCACCTAATATGAGCTACTGGGAGCCGTTGGATCCAAGATCCAGTGGCTCACACGAGGTCTGAATATTTTTTTTTAAAAACCCTTGGAGAGTTTGGAAATTGTGCATAATTACAAAGACTACTCCCAAGCCATTGGATCTCAGATCCAACGATGTAAAATCTCGTATCACCATAGCATCTAAGCTCCGGGGAGCATGTGATATTCTGTGTCGCAGTCATTTTTGTTCCTAAACTTGCAAAATACGTGTAACTGGTGCCGTAACTTGTCTAATCGCGCAAAGTGTCTGTGCAAAAAACCATCCTACACTGAAATATCGGAACAACACACGGGGGGCCCACTTGTCATTGATCAAATTTGGACCTAAAACTAGCAAATCTGAAGGACGAGATTCGAACCGGCAACCTGGAGTACAAAGCGTATGTCGATAGCCTGAAACCACAATGGTTGTTGGCTTTGTCGCATAACTTGATTTTATACAGTATTACATTGAGTATAGTAGAGGGAGTGGCTCATCAACACGTGCATGAGCGTTGACTGACTTACTGGTGGGTCCCATGTTTGCCATCTCTCTCTCCTCTCCATCTAGTACAACCTTTAGACACACGGGCACACACGAAGAGCAGCGCGAGCTTGCCGTGGTGTTATTATAAATAAAAAAATGCTTGGAAAATAGATGAATCGCCTAGAACAAGAGACGTTGTGGCTGGTCGAGATGGAGCTAACCACACCTATTCTCCGTGCCACGTTAGCATGATGAAGCTGTGTGGTTAGTGGGGTGTTTTCGACCAACTGGCTGGGTCCCGAGGTCGAACCATAGGTAGTTTGATACAGTTTATTTTTACACGCACATTTTTCCTCCATGTCGAGATGTGGCACACCCTACCACGCGGTTTCTGGGTCCTCCCGGGTGGTGCACACATATTTTATTCCTTGTCGAGACGTGGGACGCCCTATCGCGCATTTTCCGGGTCCTCCTCGGTCGTAGCGCCGAAGCAAGTAAATGAGTCATCAAATCACAAAAGCCCACCTTTCCCGCCGAGTACATCAGTGAAGCACGGAGGGTAACTAGTTGGGCTAGTGCGACCGATTAGCTAGGCCGCCGCCACATTTGTTTTTCCACCCCTTTTTTTCTCTCCTTGCCGGTAGGTAAATTTAAATATCCACCGCTGCGTTGCACTGGTCTTTGGGTGCGGCAGGCGCAGAAGGATTTTTATTTTTGATTGACGGTAGCAGGCGCTGCAGCAATTAGTCATGATGGCTCCGCCTGTAAAACCCACTGCTCCCTGAAGTGAAAAGTCATCGACTGGTGTTTTCCCATGGTCAAAACCAAAAGATTCACCCCGCTCCTCGGCTGGCTCCCTCTGCCTTCCCGTAGGTTGCATTGCCTTTCAGCCGTTACGCCCCCTTTGCTTCCTCTCCCTATTACTTCTACCTGGTTCCATGGCGGAGCACCAGATCACAGGCTCTGAGGTGAGGCACCTGACACAGGAGCTCCATGCCAAGGATGCGGAGCTCAGGGCCAAGGACGTGGAGCTCCGTGAGCTCAAGGAGGGGAGGAGTGCCATGCTCCTCCTTTATGTGCGGGAGTTCACGGAGCTTCAAAAGCGGCAGGCGTCCACCATAAAGATGCTCGAGGCGTCGGCGGAGTTGCTGCAAAAAGCGGGAGATACAATAGGCGGTCAGGCGAACCGGCTGGAGCGCGAGCGGGCCGATTGTGATGAGGTCCAGGATCGCCTCAACCACATGCTGGACCATGTTGCCACGCACGTGTTGCGGCTGCGCGATGCCTACCGTCGTGCCAGCGTGACTATGCCGGCCGTCGGGCTAAACCCGTTCGACCACCCCATCGACTTCATGAGTTGTGGCTTCCTGACCTGGTCTCCTTCTTCACCTATATCTCTGAGGAGCTGAGCCGTCTCCGCGCGGTGGTGGGGGCGGAGCTGGACAAGGAGGGGTTGCGGGCGGTCATCGCTGTTGCCGGGCGAATCCTCTCAGGGCTTCATCACCGGAATCCATTCGTGCCATTGGACGCCGTCTTTGATGAGCTGGCTCCCGTCGACCGGGATCGGGCTCTACGGGCGGTGGCACCCTGCATCACCACCGTCGTGCGCCTCGAGAAGCAAAGGGACTTCGGTGGTGTTTAGGCATCGTATGCCTGCGCATATCTCGGCGTAACATGACCGTTGGATCAAACTGAGACGGTGCAGACCAGTCACTGTAGCACAAAGCGTGCGGGTGTGTTTTGTTGCATTCTCATCTCAACATAGTTGTTCCCTCTTCGTGCATGCTCATCTCAACACCCCTCTTTATGCATGCTCCTAGTGTATTTGTGTTTACCTAGTGTGGGCTCATGCACCCTTCATGCTCATCTCAGATCCCATGTTCCATGGAGTACTGTAGCACCGTACTCTGTGTGTGCTGTAGTCCTAGTTCTGTTAACATTGATCTCACCGTTCATTCTCGACCGGACAGTAAAAAAAGGGGCATGTTACATTATTGTTCATATAGTTGACATGCGCACAACATCATTTTTTTATCATCATATCTTCCTACACTAGCAACAAGATTATAGTACTGACGTATGAGTAGGAGTACTATGTAAGTTCAAGTGGCTGCCGTGTTTCACACTCCTCCATCGTAAGAGTGGAAATGCTTGTTGTAATCAATTTTTTCTCCAGAAACAGTGGACACGCTCTACCGTGCGGATCCTCCTCGACGGTCGTCGGGAGCCTTGCTACTCACTTTTGCTGACGTGTGGGACAGCCAGCATCTGGGTCCACTTACCATGCACTAAATTACTCTGTACTAGAGTGCACAACTGCACGGTAGACTACACTGGTCGAAGCACCACAGTAATGCCCAATGAGCCATCAAATCACAAAACCCCCACCTTTCCAGCAGTAAGTTGGACGGACGAAGCAACCATCATTTCACTCTTCTCCCTCATCTTCCTCTCTTGAAGAAAATCCCAACTCGCTTCTCCCTCATCTTGTTCCTCATTTCTTCAAGAAAACCCCGACGCACTTCTGCCATTGTTCTTCTCTTTCAAAGAAGGACAGGTGAGCGCATCAATGGTGTTGCTTCTGGCCAAGGCCCGGTCTTGCAACCCCGCGACTGATCCTATAACTCCCTCTCTATTCTTCTTTTGGGTTTGTGATTATGGTTTCTTTTCTTTTATTTCTATTTGACAGTTTCTTGATGGACCATAGAGCACCGACCGAAGTGATGTCTATGGCTCTAGCCAAAACGGTCGAGGCTCAGGGTACGAAGAAGCGCAAGCACCCCGCCGAGACTACCGCAGACAAGCTCAATGCCATCGCCCTGTCCAAGCCCCCCTCTCCGGGATCCCTCGTTAAGCCAGTCCAGGTAATATCTGTTCTTAACGTTCTTTTTGGCGATCTTGATCGTGTTTTTTCATCTAACACGCAGTACTAGTACTAGTAGTACAACTTTCTGGGTGATCTTGCATGTGATTTTTGTGTGCCAAATGACGGTTCTAAATTGCTCTTTTGACCAAAACATGCGAGAGGTTGACATACATATGATTTTTGCACTTAACATTGATTTCTTATAGATTACTTTCAACTACTTTATGAACATCAATGCTAGCTGTATGAAATGCAAGATTTTAGCTCTCATGCCTTTTGAAGAGAGTATAGTAGTCTCAGTAACTTGTGTTATGGATATTGCAAGTAATCCCTCTGCTCTCATGCCTTTGAAGACATGTTCTAGTGTCTTTGTTCACTCATTTCTGTGCGTATATGTAGTCTTATATGGAGTAAAATATCGAAAACCATCTTATATTTCTGAACGGAGGTAGTAATAAAATATTTGGTTTCTGTTTGAATTAGAACCAGGTCCACGGTGGAGAAGAAGTTCTCAAAGTCATGCCGTGTGAACTGGAAGACCTGAGGTTGAGTTCTACTACTAAACTATCCAGCTGATGTGTCCTTGTCGCCACATGTCATGAACAAGTGTTTTCTTGTAGCATCATTGTCAGGCGTGTTCTCGAGGGTGTACTTGACCACAACAATTTCCTAGCCGTTCCTTCAATTATGAAGGCCATGGTTCTTGTAAAGTTTCCCGACAAATCTGATGCAGACTGTCTTCATCGTCATGTTTATGAGTGGAAAGACCACTCTGTTAGGTTCTCCAAGGTTGATGAGATGGCGATGGTGCCGGTAGACATCTCTCACGAAGTCCATGGCCTAGTCAGTTATGTGGGGTACATCCCGTAGGTCGGTGGCAAGAAATAGTCTGCAGAGTTTAATTAGTGCAACTTTGCTTGTCTGTAGTAAGTACTATTGTTCAGTACTTGATTTATGTGTGTGAACCCTGTATTGTTTAGTACTACCGCTTTTGTTGTGTGGTGAGTCCCGAGAACAGTCTATGTTAATGTTTGTCCACTCAATTCAGTCTGTATATTTTGAAGTATCCATATCATCTTTTTTGTGAGGACGGTTTATCAATTATGGTTACACTCCAATATCTATATGCATTGCAGGGTTTATCGCACCCACCAAGATTTCCAGTCCCATGGATGTTCGCTCCATACGAGTTGTCACGACCTTTGGACTGTCCTGCTTGTGGGAGTAAGCGCGGGCCCTGCATGTATACCTGGCCAAACCTCGGGCCGGGCCGGGCTTCGGGCCGGGCCTAGCCAAGCCCGAGGCAAAAAACCTAGGCCCGGGCCCGTGGTTTTTGGGCCCAAGCCCGGCCCGAACACGTAAAAGCCCGTCGGGCCTCTGGCCGGGCCCCTTCAGAAAAGCGCAAAAATGACGGGCCTAGGCCCGGCCCGGCCCGGCCATCGGGCTCAAAATCTAGGCCCGAGCCCGGCCCGGGAGCAGCGTCGGACCGGGCCGGGTCAGGCTTTTTCGGGCCGGGCCGGGCCGGGCTGCCCATGGCCAGGACTACTTGCATGCCACCCGTAATTGGACGATCAACCTTCAATTGAGAACTTGAACATAGTGATATCCTGGTAAGGATTCACTCGTGTCACATCAAGTAAATCTTATTGATTTACTGTCTAAATCTTATTGATTTACTGTCATGTTTTCTTACTTTTGCTGCAATTTTATGATGCAGGTTGTAACACCCCCTTGTAATAAGCTCTGTGACACTCTGTTAAATTTGCCAAGTCATGATCATTTGCAGTGCCAAGTCATATGGGTTAATGATCCAATTCAAATTCACATCTGAAAATCAATTCAAATTCAAAAGTGAAATATGAAGTTGATCAAACTCTGTTGAGAAAATGTTCATTAAATGGCAAATAATCCAGGAACATTTGTAAAATCATCATCATTGAAGTTGGAGTTAGATAAGTGACTCTAACAAGATGAAACAGCACCAAAACAGAATATTCAAATCCATTTAAATTCTTTTCAGCTTCTAATGAATTCCAACTCTGTCCAAATCACTTTTTGGTGAGGGCTAAAATGGCACTGTAATATTTGGACTAATTCCCACATTTTACAAAAATGCAAAAGTGCTCTAACTATTTTGAAACAGGAAATGAAATAAAGAAAAAGAGAAACAAAAATAGAAAAATAAAAACGAGGCACTGTGCACTGGGCCTTAGTGCACAGTGCCCCGAACCCCGGCCCAGCAGGCCCACTCACCTCTCTCCCTCGCGCTGTCGTTCTCCCGCTGGTCGAGCGCGCGCGCGCCGGCGCGGCGCCGACACGTCGCCGTCCACCGACGATACAGGGCGCGGAGGGGATAAGGCCGACACCCCTCCACTCCACCCCGGCCTCTCCGTCATTCTCCCCCTTCTCCTCTCGCTCGCTCCGCCTCTCTCCCCTTCTTAGATCCGGTGGCCGAGCGCCCCTGTCGCTGCGATCCGCCACCGCCGTGGTCACCGGCCCCCCCGCGTCGTCTGAGCGTGCCTGGGAGGAGCCCCGTGGTCGACTGCGTCCTCTGGAGCAATTGGACGGAGCGGAGGAGCGCTGCTTCGCCCATGAGCTTCGTCTTCAACCTCGGGTCGCCGCTGTTCGTCCTCGTCCCCGGCGACGTCTCTGCGGCTCCTAATCTGTCACCGGGCCACCGTGCGCCTTCACTGTGAGCCACTCCTCCCGCCTCATCTCTCTGTGGCTCCGCACGAACACGCTGGCAGCTTCTCCACGCGAACCCGAGCCCGTCGCCGCGAAGCCCGTCGCCGGCAAGCCTCCGGTGACCCAACGAGCTCGGCGTCGAGTCGAACGCACTCACCGCATCGCGTAGAACACGCCTAGGCCTCGCGCTCGAGCTGCTGCGCACCATAGTTTCGTTTTCATCGTAGGCCCAAATACGCCGCCGCTTTTGCTCGTCGCCGGCGCCGTTCCCGGCCAAGTCCGGCGACGCCACCGCCAAGGTTGGACGCGGTGTTGAGCGCCCGTTCGAAAGAACCTAACCACGGGTCGAACGGTGCCCCGTAGAGCATTTCCGGCCGCCTCCGGCGATCGGCCGCCGCGCAATTGGTCGCCGGCGCCGACGTGGCCGGCCGGCCCCACCGGTCAGCGACACTGGCCGTGGGCCCAGGGGCCCCCGTTGACTGGTTTAACCAGTCAACGCGCTGACGTGGCAGCACAGTGCCACTGACGTGTGGGCCCCGCGCTAATTAAAAGATTTAAAAGAAAAAGAAAATGTTAAATAAGTTAATTAAACTAATCTCTCGCTGATAGATGGGGCCCACACCCCTAATTAACCCTGTGGATTAAGTTAATTCACTGTTAAGATAAACAGAGACTGACATGTGGGCCCCACATGTCAGGATTGACTCTGGTCAGCGCCTGTTGACTGCTGACGTCACAGCGACGTCATGTTGATGTCATAATTCATTTTCTGATAAATAAATAAATTCCAGAAAATCCAAATAAACTTTGAAAATTCATAACTTTTAAACCGTAGCTCAGATCGAAAAAGTTAAAACATGAAACTTGCTCAGAACGACGAGCCGAGTCTAATCGTGCCGTCTGTTTCTCCATCGGAACCCCCTATGTAGAAGAACTCGTAACTCCGGACCCGTATCCGGCAGATGAATAGTGCACACACGTCGGATAATAAATCCCAGAATAATTCTAAAAATAACTAAAATGACTTAGATGCATAATTAGGCAACCCTGCACTGCATCATAGCATCACACGCACCGTATGGCATTTGTTTGCATTATGTTTACCTGTTTCTTCCCCCTCTTCTCTCTCGGTAGACCCCGACGTTGACGTAGCTCCCGAGGCAGACGCAGCTCAGGAGTACGACTACGTCCCCGACGACACCACCGACGACCTTGCCCTTGCCCCAGAGCAAACAGGCAAGCACCCCCACTTTGAACATGCCTATATCGCCTATTCTCTTCTCTCTTATGCTTGCATTAGAACTGCTACTGCTACTGTTTCCTATATCTGTTGCATAGCCTAATTATTGTAACCTGCCTTGCTACCTTACTGGTTATCCTAGACTGCTTAGTATAGGTTGGGTAGAGACACGACAGAGACCTCCACTTGATCCCGACTGCCCTGCTGGATATCAGAAGACCCGATCATCGGGATTGAAGACCAGACCCTGGCATCGCACATCACTTCCCCTTAGTTGCCGACACTGCTGGGTTACCGTTGAGTGCTGAGGGTGATACCTCGTCAGCACTTCTGATGTTAACCTTGTAGGTTAGTTACTCGGTCGTGGTAAGCGAGGGTGATTCCTCCTACACCACCCCCGATAACGACATCGTCGTGCAACTCCTCAAGTGTGGACCTCGAGGGTGATTCCTCCTTCGTTCACCTTGACTTTAACATCAGGTGGGGTCCATCGAGGGTGATTCCTCAGGGCTCCCCTGGTGTCAGACACACAGATACTGTTGATTGAGTTGACTTGCACTAAACCATGTTACTAAAGACGGGTCGGCCCTGAGGGGTACCCGCGCGAGCTTATAGCGAAGTGATGTGGAGTCGGGTTGACCTGGATGGTGCCCGCGAGATAACTACGAGGCGTGGCCGGGCATTCTTAGCCCTTGCCGCAAGTCCTCGAGATGGGGCGACGGGGTCACATCGATCGTGAGTCTCTGCTCGTTTCCGCGCGCTCCTAATCCACTACGGTTTGGATATTTAATCCAAGGGGCCTCTGGCCCGATAGCACTAACCATCACGTGGGCATAGTATGGGCGTTCTGCGTCGTATACTTCAGCCGGAGCTTAATGGACGTCAGCGACTGAGCGGCGCGCGCTGAATTGGACTGGGAACGCAATCGCGCTTGTATAAGGGGTTGCTAGGTCTGCTTTCAGCCGCGTACGCAACATGCAGGAGTTCCCGGGGCGAAGGCCCAAGACCCCTGGGCGCATAGGTTTAGTCCGGCGTGCTGACCTCTCTGTTAGGTATTCGGTCGGGTTGCGGTGTGTTGCTTAGCCGAGGCCGGGCATGACCCAGAAAAGTGTGTCCGGCCGGAGTTAAGCGAGCATGGTGGGTAAGTTGGTGCACCCCTGCAGGGAAGAAACTTCTATCTATAGCCTGTCCTACGGTAACGGACACTCGGAGTTGTATCCCGATCGGTACAACTAGAACATGTGATGAGAACTGTATAGTACGGCTCTGGGATTGCTTTCTCGCAGGGAGTCGAGAAAGGATCTCAGGTCGAGGTTGATGATACTACTACTACTTTACATTATGTTCATCTGTTCTCTTCTATTGCTGCAAGACTGTCGAAGATTGTTGAAGATGCTAGTCTTCGATAGGACTAGGCTTTCCCCTCTATTCTGGCATTTCTGCAGCCCAGTCCACATATACAGCCATTCCTTTGACAATGTTGCATATGTAGTGTAGATCCTTGCTTGCTGAGTACTTCGGATGAGTACTCACGTTTGCTTTACTTTCTTTTTCCCCCATATTCCATTTGATGGCACCAGACGACGGAGCCCCTGAGCCAGACGCCCCAGCCGACGACCAGTACTACTACCCGCCTGGCGAGTACTACTACTACTACGAGGAGCCGTTTGACGACCAGGAGTAGGATCGGAGGGTCCAGGGCAGGAGGCCTACGCCTTTCAATCGTTGTATTTTATTTTACCCCGCCTCTGTGAAGGCTTATCTCTCTCTCTCTGTAATATGTCTGTACTCAGATATCTGATGCTTCCGCTGACGCTTGTATGCCATCGAGCTATGTATTCGAGCCCTCGAGGCCCTGGCTTGTATATAAAGCTTGTATGACTTTATTTATATTTTAGAGTTGTGTTGTGATATCTTCAAGTGAGTCCTTAGGCTTGATCGTGCGCATTTGCGTCTATGATTAGTGCACGATTAAGCCGGGGTCGTCACAGGTTGGTATCAGAGCCGACTGCCTCTAGGAATCCCCTTTCCCAATTCCTTGGCCGAAGTTGAGTCTAGTGGTCAAAAACTGTTTTACTAACTTGGCTGTGTGGCTTACGGGCCCACGTCGCCAACTGGGTGGTATTAGGATCTTTTATTCCTCGTCTTTACTCTGGGATTCTAATCTCTCATCTATTCGGGTTTAATAAAATTTACTAACACCGACATTTAGGTTCTCGTTAATTCTATCCACCCGGAGAGCTGGATTCAGTGCGATTTCCCTGACTTTGATCTGATTAGTCTGATAATCATTTTCCTTTCCATTGTTTTGTTTAACCTTTCCTTCTGGGATCGGTTATACTTCTCATTGTCTTATGACAACCCTGAACTTCTCTGTTTCAGATGGATCGACTGTTTCCACCGCGGCCTACGACCCAGCTTGTGCGTCGCACTTGGGCTCGTGATGCCCCTGGATTTCCAGCTGTTCTGATCGCCTTCCTGAGTAGACTGGGTTACCGCTGGTATCCCGAGTACATGGTCTATGAGGTTTACCGCGAGTTCAACCAGGAGCAGTATTATGCTGAAGTTCGGATTTATGATCAGCAGAACAACTCAGACACCGAGCTACACCTTTTTCACGGAATAGGCGTGACGATTGAGATGGCAGTACATGATGCCACCTACTCTGCTGTCGCACGTCTCCGAGGAGAGCACAATGCTAACTTGGATGATTCTGTGTTTCGGTACATTCCGTATGCACCTGTTGGAGATGCTACTGGATTTTACACAGCTATCTGTGCCCCGTACGAGTCTCGATGCTACGACCCGCAGATTCTGATTCAGTGCACTCAGGCTCTAGATCGCACTGTTCGGGCTCTTGCCGTCGAGTTGTTTGCCACTCGAGCACGCTACTACGAGGCTATGACACAGTTGCTACCAGCTGTTCGTGCAGGGATACATCCGGAGTATATTCTTTACCCACGCAGGACCGAGATGCCGCCAGGTATTGATTGGCCTGCAGTGGGAGGTCACACGCCTGCACGTGGACCTCTTCTTACAGTTCGAGACCGGGTTCTGCATCAGAGTGCACATGGAGCACAGGATCCTGCCGCGACGAACATTCATCGTCCGCACTTGCAGTTACCCCGTTTCAGTGGTTTTCTCCGACGCTGATGTAGCCTTTGCTATGTCACGTTGTGTACTTCCTTACCGCGTGCCTGCGTGCCGCCTAGTGTGTCTCTAGTTTTTCAATTTGCGCCGTTATGCTGCCCGATTGTAACCGACTGTGTATGGATCTGTATGTCTTAATGACTACTTTTAGCATCTATTGCACTCCTTCAATAATGTCGAGTTACATCATGTTTATTGTTAAACACTTGCATAAGCTATTGCTGAAATACCCCTGTTGAAATAGCAGGATGGCTGACAAAAACCCGCCACCGCCGCCACCACCTGATTACATGGCAGCGATGATGCAACAATTTGAACTCAACCGCCAGTTTATGACGGGAATTATGCAGCAATTCCCTCGTCCTGATGCTAATCAGCAGCCACCATCCATCACCTTGCCAGAGTTCATGAGGCTCAGTCCATCGTTTTTCCGCAACACAGTCAACACACTAGATGCAGATGACTGGCTGCGTGACATCTCTCATGAGATGGAGTCTGCTGGTGTCGCCGAAGTTAACTATGTCACTTTTGCGACTTATCTTCTGAAGGGTCCCGCAGCCCAATGGTGGGCCACTCACCGACAGACTCTGCTGCCTGGTACTGTCGTCACTTGGGCAGAGTTCAAGATTGCTTTCCGTGCCCGCTACATTCCTCTAGCTGTCATAGCTAGGAAGAAGGCCGAGTTCCGTAGCCTTGTTCAAGGAAACAAGACCGTAGAAGTCTATCAGCGTGAGTTTCTAGACTTATCTCGCTACGCTGAAGAGGACATTCCTACTGATGAATGAAGGCAAGAGAAGTTCCGCGAAGGACTGCATCATGATATACAGTTAGCCCTGCTTGTTCAAGATTACCCTGATTTCGCCACCTTGGTGAATAAGGCTATTATGGTTGAAACTGGACTGAAGAAGCATAAAGAAGCGTCCAGACGCACCCGAGAAACGGGCTCATCTTCGGGCTCGTCTTCCCAGAAGTGACGCATCTGGTTTCCCCAAGGCATGTTCCGTTCAGCAGCTCCTGCAAACAGGCCCTCTTATGCTGCACCACGCCTGCCACCTCCACCATTGAGGCAGCCTCTGCCAGCTCCAGCACCTCGTCCTGACAGCGGACTATGCTTCAAGTGTGGCAAGCCAGGTCACCGTGCTAGAGATTGTTCTCACAATCAGAATCAACTGGCTCTCCCTTCTGCTGGCCGTGGTATTGGCCGTGGTATTCCTCAACAGCGCAACAATAATGCTAGACCTTCTTATGGTCGTGGGCAGTACTACCACGTCAACATGTCCAAAGCTCCAGTTCAACCAGACACTGTGATGGGTACACTTCTCGTTAATTCAGTTCCAGCATCTGTTTTATTTGATTCAGGAGCATCGCATTCATTCATGTCAGAACATTTTGCACTCATGCATGACATTAAATGTGAAACGATGCATCAACCGTTAGCAGTGAACACTCCTGCGGGCCAGTGCCAAGCCACCCTATTCAGCCCCGAAGTCACAATTGAGATCGAGCGGTTGAAATTTCAGGCATTTCCCATAATCCTGAGATCTTCCAAGATTGATCTTATTTTGGGAATGGACTGGTTGAAGGCTCATTACGCCTCAGTCAACTGTGCCACTAAAGTTGTACACCTCTTGCACCCATCGAATGAGATAGTGAACTATCAAGCTCACCTTACCCAGAACGCTGAGGCTCAAATTTATGCCTTGAATGCGTTGAATGCTTCTCCACTTGATGGGATTGAGAACATCCCAGTGGTCTGTGACTTCCCGGATGTTTTTCCAGAAGAACTTCCAGGAATACCCCCTGCTAGGGCTGTCGAGTTCGTCATCGACTTGAAGCCTAGCACCACTCCTATTGCGAAGCGTCCTTACAAGATGCCTCCGCACCACCTCATCGAGCTTAAGGAGGAAATTGATAAATCCTTAAGGAAGGGTTTCATTCGCCCTAGTTCCTCTGCCTGGGGAGCACCGTCTCTTTTCGTCAAGAAGAAAGATGGAACGAATAGGTTGGTCCAAGATTATCGTCCTATCAACCAGGCAACCATTCAGAATAAATATCCACTTCCCCGGATCAACGATTTATATGACCAACTCGCTGGATCTGCGGTGTTTTCTAAACTCGACTTGAGGTTGGGTTATCACCAGATCCGTGTCCGCGAAGAGGATATTCCGAAGACTGTATTCGTTACTCGTTATGCCTCTTACGAGTACACAGTCATGTCGTTTGGCTTAACAAACGCTCCAGCTACATTCTCCCGCCTAATGAATTACATATTCATGGATTACCTCGACAAATTCGTCGTGGTATATCTGGATCATATTCTGGTTTATTCAAAGAACAAAGAAGAACATGCTGAGCATCTTCGCCTTGTTCTGGAGAGACTTCGAGAGCACCAATTATATGCCAAGTACTCTAAGTGCGAATTCTGGCTTTTTGAGGTAACCTACCTTGGACATGGCATCTCTAAGGATGGTATCGCAGTTAACCCGGAGCGCGTTCAGGCTATTCTTGACTGGACCCCTCCGAAGAATGTCAAGCAAGTCAGAAGTTTTCTCGGGCTTGCAAGTTATTGTCGCCATTTCATCGAAAATTTCTCCAAGATTGCCAAGCCCCTGACTAATCTGCTCCACAAAGGCATTAAGTTTGAATGGACAGACAAATGTCAGGAAAGCTTCCAGACCCTCAAAGACAAGCTGACATCTGCTCCAGTCCTTGCTCCTCCAGACTCTCGCAAAGATTTTGTGATCTTCTGCGATGCCTCTCGCCAAGGACTAGGTTGTGTCCTAATGCAAGAGCGAAGAGTAATTGCTTATGCTTCGCGACAACTGCGTCCACATGAAGAGAATTACCCAGTGCATGACCTCGAACTTGCTGCTGTCATTTATGCTTTGAAGCAGTGGCGTCACTACCTCCTTGGTAATCGGTGTGAGATTTACACCGATCATCAGAGCTTGAAGTACTTATTCACTCAACCGGAACTTAATCTTCGTCAGCAGCGTTGGTTGGAAACAATCACCGATTATGACTGTGGTATTTCCTACACTCCTGGCAAAGCTAATGTGATGGCTGATGCTTTGAGCCGCAAGTCATACTGTAGCAACCTCATGGTAAAGCAAGCTCAACCCCAGCTATATGAAGAATTGCGCAAGCTGAACCTTTGTACCATTCCTCAAGGTTCTCTTAATAACCTTGTGATACAACCGGATCTTGAGAAAGCTGTCAAGATTGCGCAAGCCAAAGATGCTAAAATTGGTCTAATGAAGAAAGAACTTCACCTTCAAAAGTACAGGGATTTCTCGATTGCTGAAGATGGAACCTTGTACTTCCGAGACCGCATTGTAGTACCTCGCTTCGAGCTGATGACTGACAAAGTCATGAAGGAGGCCCATGATACACCGCTATCTATCCATCCCGGTAGTACCAAGATGTATCGAGATCTTCGTCAAAGGTACTGGTGGTCCAGAATGAAGCAAGATATTGCTTGTTATGTTGCCGAGTGTGACGTTTGTCGTCGCGTCAAGGCAGAACATCAGAAACCTGCTGGAATTCTGCAACCACTTACTATTCCTCTGTGGAAGTGGGATAAAGTGCAAATGGACTTCATTACTGGTCTTCCCAAGTCTTAGAAGGGTCACGATGCTATTCTTGTCGTCGTTGACCAACTTTCCAAGGTTGCACACTTTCTGCCAGTTAAGGAGACTATTACTACTAGTCAGTTAGCAGAGCTATATATCTCCAGAATTGTTTCACTCCATGGTATTCCCAAGGAAATCAGTTCAGACCGTGGTAGCATTTTCACTGGCCATTTTTGGGAAAGTTTCCAGAAAGCAATGGGAAATCATATTACTTGGAGTTCAGCTTATCATCCCCAATCCCAAGGTCAAGTTGAGCGCGTTAATCAAGTGCTTGAAGATATGCTTCGAGCTTGTGTTATATCCTTCGGTAAGAAATGGGAGGAATCTCTCCCGTATGCCGAGTTCTCTTATAACAACAGCTACCAAGCCAGCTTGAAAATGGCCCCTTTGAGGTTCTTTATGGTCGTAAATGTCGAACCCCTCTGAATTGGTCAGAAACTGGGGAACGACCTCTTGTTGGACCGGACATCCTTCAGCATGCCGAAGAACAAGTCAGAATTGTCCGGGAGAATCTCAAAGCGGCTCAGGACCGCCAGAAGAGCAATTATGATCGCAAGCGATGGGGTGTGATCTATCAACCTGGTGATCAAGCTTATCTCCGTGTCACTCCAATGAAGGGCACCCGTCGTTTCGGAATCAAGGGCAAGCTAGCTCCTCGCTATATTGGTCCTTTCCGCATCGTGGCTAGACGTGGACAGGTGGCATATAAATTGGAGTTGCCGCCACAGTTCTCTCATATTCATGATGTCTTCCACGTGTCGCAACTCCGTAAGTGCTTCAAGGAATCCCCGCACCGTGCAGTGGATCATGAGATGCTCGAGCTACAAGATGATCTTTCCTATAAGGAGCATCTGATCCGCATCCTCGACGAATCTGTACGTCGAACTCGTCAGAAGACGACCAAGTTCCTGAAAGTGCAGTGGTCGAATCATACCGAAGATGAAGCCACTTGGGAACGCGAGGATCATCTTCGGGAAGAATATCCTGGACTTTTCCCTTCTACCTCCTAAATTCTCGGGACGAGAATTTATTTTAGAGGAGGAAAACTTGTAACACCCCCTTGTAATAAGCTTTGTGACACTCTGTTAAATTTGCCAAGTCATGATCATTTGTAGTGCCAAGTCATATGGGTTAATGATCCAATTCAAATTCACATCTGAAAATCAATTCAAATTCAAAAGTGAAATCTGAAGTTGATCAAACTCTGTTGGGAAAATGTTCATTAAATGGCAAATAATCCAGGAACATTTGTAAAATCATCATCATTGAAGTTGGAGTTAGATAAGTGACTCTAACAAGATGAAACAGCACCAAAACAGAATAATCAAATCCATTTAAATTCTTTTCAGCTTCTAATGAATTCCAACTCTGTCCAAATCACTTTTTGGTGAGGGCAAAAATGGCACTGTAATATTTGGACTAATTCCCACATTTTACAAAAATGCAAAAGTGCTCTAACTATTTCGAAACAGGAAATGAAATAAAGAAAAAGAGAAACAAAAACAGAAAAATAAAAACGAGGCACTATGCACTGGGCCTTAGTGCACAGTGCCCTGAACCCCGGCCCAGCAGGCCCACTCACCTCTCTCCCTCGCGCTGTCGTTCTCCCGCTGGTCGAGCGTGCGCGCGCCGGCGCGGCGCCGACACGTCGCCGTCCACCGACGATACAGGGCGCGGAGGGGATAAGGCCGACGCCCCTCCACTCCACCCCGGCCTCTCCGTCATTCTCCCCCTTCTCCTCTCGCTCGCTCCGCCTCTCTCCCCTTCTCAGATCCGGTGGCCGAGCGCCCCTGTCGCCGCGATCCGCCACCGCCGTGGTCACCGGCCTCCCCGCGTCGTCTGAGCGTGCCTGGGAGGAGCCCCGTGGTCGACTGCGTCCTCTGGAGCAATTGGATGGAGCGGAGGAGCGCTGCTTTGCCCACGAGCTTCGTCTTCAACCTCGGGTCTCCGCTGTTCGTCCTCGTCCCCGGCGACGTCTCTGCGGCTCCTAATCTGTCACCGGGCCACCGTGCGCCTTCACTGTGAGCCACTCCTCCCTCCTCATCTCTCTGTGGCTCCGCACGAACGCGCTGGCAGCTTCTCCACGCGAACCCGAGCCCGTCGCCGCGAAGCCCGTCGCCGGCAAGCCTCCGGTGACCCAACGAGCTCGGGGTCGAGTCAAACGCACTCACCGCATCGCGTAGAACACGCCTAGGCCTCGCGCTCGAGCTGCTGCACGCCGTAGTTTCGTTTTCATCGTAGGCCCGAATACGCCACCGCTTTTGCTCGTCGCTGGCGCCGTTCCCGGCCAAGTCCGGCGACGCCACCGCCACGGTTGGACGCGGCGTTGAGCGCCCGTTCGAAAGAACCTAACCACGGGTCGAACGGTGCCCCGTAGAGCATTTCCGGCCGCCTCCGGCGATCGGCCGCCGCGCAATTGGTCGCCGGCGCAACTCCGGCGCCGGCGCCGATGTGGCTGGCCGGCCCCACCGGTCAGCGACACTGGCCGTGGGCCCAGGGGCCCCCGTTGACTGGTTTGACCAGTCAACGCGCTGACGTGGCAGCACAGTGCCACTGACGTGTGGGCCCCGCGCTAATTAAAAGATTTAAAAGAAAAAGAAAATGTTAAATAAGTTAATTAAACTAATCTCTCGCTGACAGATGGGGCCCACACCCCTAATTAACCCTGTGGATTAAGTTAATTCACTGTTAAGATAAACAGAGACTGACATGTGGGCCCCACATGTCAGGATTGACTCTGGTCAGCGCCTGTTGACTGCTGACGTCACAGCGACGTCATGCTGACATCATAATTCATTTTCTGATAAATAAATAAATTCCAGAAAATCCAAATAAACTTTGAAAATTCATAACTTTTAAACTGTAGCTCAGATCGAAAAAGTTAAAACATGAAACTTGCTCAGAACGACGAGCCGAGTCTGATCGTGCCATCTGTTTCTCCATCGGAACCCCCTATGTAGAAGAACTCGTAACTCCGGACCCGTATCCGGCAGATGAATAGTGCACACACATCGGATAATAAATCCCAGAATAATTCTAAAAATAACTAAAATGACTTAGATGCATAATTAGGCAACCCTGCACTGCATCATAGCATCACACGCACCGTATGGCATTTGTTTACATTATGTTTACCGGTTTCTTCCCCCTCTTCTCTCTCGGTAGACCCTGATGTTGACGTAGCTCCCGAGGCAGACGCAGCTCAGGAGTACGACTATGTCCCCGACGACACCACCGACGACCTTGCCCTTGCCCCAGAGCAAACAGGCAAGCACCCCCATTTTGAACATACCTATATCGCCTATTCTCTTCTCTCTTATGCTTGCATTAGAACTGCTACTGCTACTATTTCCTATATCTGTTGCATAGCCTGTTTATTGTAACCTGCCTTGCTACCTTACTGGTTATCCTAGACTGCTTAGTATAGGCTGGGTAGAGACACGACAGAGACCTCCACTTGATCCTGACTGCCCTGCTGGATATCAGAAGACCCGATCATCGGGATTGAAGACCAGACCCTGGCACCGCACATCACTTCCCCTTAGTTGCCGACACTGCTGAGTTACCGTCGAGTGCCGAGGGTGATACCTCGTCAGCACTTCTGATGTTAACCTTGTAGGTTAGTTACTCGGTCGTGGTAAGCGAGGGTGATTCCTCCTACACCACCCCCGATAACGACATCGTCGCGCAACTCCTCAAGTGTGGACCTCGAGGGTGATTCCTCCTTTGTTCACCTTGACTTTAACATCAGGTGGGGTCCATCGAGGGTGATTCCTCAGGGCTCCCCTGGTGTCAGACACACAGATACTGTTGATTGAGTTGACTTGCACTAAACCATGTTACTAAAGACGGGTCGGCCCTGAGGGGTACCCGCGCGAGCTTATAGCGAAGTGATGTGGAGTCGGGTTGACCTGGATGGTGCCCGCGAGATAACTATGAGGTGTGGCCGGGCATTCTTAGCCCTTGCCGCAAGTCCTCGAGATGGGGCGACGGGGTCACATCGATCGTGAGTCTCTGCTCGTTTCCGCGCGCTCCTAATCCACTACGGTTTGGATATTTGATCCGAGGGGCCTCTGGCCCGATAGCGCTAACCATCACGTGGGCATAGTATGGGCGTTCTGCGTCGTATACTTCAGCCGGAGCTTAATGGACGTCAGCAACTGAGCAACGCGCGCTGAATTGGACTGGGAACGCAATCGCGCTTGTATAAGGGGTTGCTAGGTCTGCTTTCAGCCGCGTACGCAACGTGCAGGAGTTCCCGGGGTGAAGGCCCAAGACCCCTGGGCGCATAGGTTTAGTCTGGCGTGCTGACCTATCTGTTAGGTATTCGGTCAGGTTGCGGCGTGTTGCTTAGCCGAGGCCGGGCATGACCCAGAAAAGTGTGTCCGGCCGGAGTTAAGCGAGCGTGGTGGGTAAGTTGGTGCACCCCTGCAGGGAAGAAACTTCTATCGATAGCCTGTCCTACGGTAACGGACACTCGGAGTTGTATCCCGATCGGTACAACTAGAACATGTTATGAGAACTGTATAGTACGGCTCTGGGATTGCTTTCTCGCAGGGAGTCGAGAAAGGATCTCAGGTCGAGGTTGATGATACTACTACTACTACTTTACATTATGTTCATCTATTCTCTTCTATTGCTGCAAGACTGTCGAAGATTGTTGAAGATGCTAGTCTTCGATAGGACTAGGCTTTCCCCTCTATTCTGGCATTTCTGCAGCCCAGTCCACATATACAGCCATTCCTTTGACAATGTTGCATATGTAGTGTAGATCCTTGCTTGCTGAGTACTTCGGATGAGTACTCACGTTTGCTTTACTTTCTTTTTCCCCCATATTCCATTTGATGCCACCAGACGACGGAGCCCCTGAGCCAGACGCCCCAGCCGATGACCAGTACTACTACCCGCCTGGCGAGTACTACTACTACGAGGAGCCGTTTGACGACCAGGAGTAGGATCGGAGGGTCCAGGGCAGGAGGCCTACGCCTTTCGATTGTTGTATTTTATTTTACCCTGCCTCTGTGAAGGCTTATCTCTCTCTCTTTGTAATATGTCTGTACTCAGATATCTGATGCTTCCGCTGACGCTTGTATGCCATCGAGCTATGTATTCGAGCCCTCGAGGCCCTGGCTTGTAATATAAAGCTTGTATGACTTTATTTATATTTTAGAGTTGTGTTGTGATATCTTCAAGTGAGTCCTTAGGCTTGATCGTGCGCATTTGCGTGTATGATTAGTGCACGATTAAGCCTTGGTCGTCACACAGGTTTTGCCATGTCACATTCGTTACAGAATAAACCATTTGGTTTGCTCTATGATGGTTATTTTTGCAGGTTTCACTTCTTATGTCGTGTCAGTAACGAAGGCACTGTCCATCACTTATATTACTGGACACAATTGGATCAGTCTATTGTTTGAGTACAATCTAAAGCGCTATGATGAATTGCAGTTTGTTTTAACAAACACAGCACAATTAGTCCTTCTCACATTTAAAAGAAGTGAAGAAAAAGACTGGATCCAGGTCACGGATCCTAGCGAAGTTAGAAAGCTGAAGTATGAAATCATAGCAGACCAGAGACGATCGCTGCTGTCTCGCACATCGGTACCACCTTCAGCATCGGATTGAGCACCGGCACCTGCTTCGACGACACTAGCTCTAGCACTGACAGTGGCAGCAGCTCATTCTAATCCACCAGAGGATTGGGCACCGACCATGTCAGCGGATCAGGCTGATCTACCGGAGGATCGGGCACCGACACGGGCACCTGCTCCGACACCGGCACCAGCTCCACAAGAAGCACCATCTTTGGCAGCAGCAGCGGCACTACCAGTCGCACCGGCACAGGACCAGCAATGGCCCCGGCACCTGCACCAACACTTGAAGTTGCACTTGCATCTGCTCTGGCCCGTGCAGCGGCAACGGAACTAGCACTTGCACCGGCAACAGACTGGGCTGCAGTTCACACTGCATATACCAAAGTCCTTACAAAAACTGACATCTCCACCTTCTTGGTAAGCATTGGCAGCCCAAGTGCTTCGTTCTTTTTTCTTTATGATTCACTGTGTTGATCTAATTGTTTGTGTATGTCTTCTTGTTTGCAAACAGAGAATTCCTAGAGCAACGAGGGAGTCGTTCAATAATCCGAGAAACTGTGGCCAAGTTTCTCTTACCATGCGCAACCTTGGTGTGAATGAACCTACTCAATATACCGTAAGTACAAAGGATGGTCGCATGATGATTGATGCTAATGGATGGTCAAGGTTCAAAACTTTATCAAATCTTGCAGTAGGGGATGATGTCAAAATCAAACTTTCTCGGCAAGGAGAGCTGGTCCTAATCAACTTTGAAATTCTTCAATAGCAGCATGCAACTGCTGAACTGATCTATCCTCCGAGAGCTTTTGATGTAATAATATGGCATGGTGAAATAAGTATCCTGTGTGTATAAGTAGTATGACAGTATTATTTATCACGTAGGATATCGTGAAAGAATTGCAATATGATTGCTGGTTAGGAATTGTCGTTCGATTTCATTCTAATAGCTGCTGTGCTTTATTTAATTTTCTGTATTCGCCTTGCGACAGGATCTAAAACCAGCGCCGTACCGATCACTTGCAATATGAAATGCGCTGAGTTAGAACACATGGGCCCCCAAACATGCAGGCCCACCGGCCTGTGGCCCAAAGTCCAGAACCGTCAGCCTATTCGAGTATTATATTCTCATCTGAACCCCCATATTATGTTATATATATGCCCCTTGATTTTCTTGTGTATAAAGTTGTGATATAAAATATTTTTGTATTTCTTTACAGATGGAGTATCTCTCTATCAAAAATATATTTATGTGTAACTAGTTACTCCTGCCTTTCTACTTCCTTTCGCTAATATGCGGGGCATCCGGCAACAGGGTCCACATGCCATACACCAAATTAGAGTACACAACTGCACGGTAGACTCACCCCGGTCGTAGCGCCGTAGTAATGCCCAATGAGCCGTCAAATCACAAAACTCCTACCTTTATAGTAGTAGCAGTAACCTGGACGGACGAAGCAACATTATTTCACTGGGCCTGAATCCCCTTCTCCCTTGTCTGCTTGTTCAGAGAAAACCTCCTCTCGGCGATTGCTTAGGGTTTTCTCATGGAGAACCAGGTACGAATTCTTCATCCATCCCCGAGAAATCCTAGTCCCTTGGTCGCCGGTAATCCTAGGATGGTAGCCGCCTCCGTTGATGCATTTTTCTTTCTACTGAATCTAGTGTGTTTCATTTGCAGTGCCCAAAGTGTGAGGACCCTACAGGTTTCTGTGCCCTCGGCGAGACGCCACACTTGTTCCTTCTCATCCTAACACAGGATTTTAAAACACGCACAATATGTTCCTAGAATCCTCTTTTCTATCCGGGAGGGTTGGGGTTTTTGAACATGCTATCGACTAATTTGGAAAATTGGATTGCTATATTTGGATAAAAGGTCGACCTTGCCATAACTGAATACACCAGTTTAATGGCCACATTGAAGACACGCGATGGATATAAGTTCCCAGTTGGGTTCATGAACCAAGAAGATCGTTGTTTTTTTATGGCCGAATTTGGATAAACTTTCTCAAGTGTTACGGACTAAAAGTTGGCACATGAATGTTGATGGAAATAGCAGAATCTGGTCTCATCTTCACTGTGACCTTCCACCCCGACGTCGTTCCAGTAGTTCATCCATGTTAGTTTTCTATCTGGTTCTTGCATGTTGCCTTGATTACTTCTTATCCACCTATTCTGTCTAATTAATCACAATTTGACTTTAGAAGTAGCAACAATTTGTGATTCCCTTCTCTCACGGAGATGCTATTTCTAACTAATATTTCTTATAATTGGTGGCACGTGTAGGTTATTACAAAGTTCAGGACACTACTCGTTTGTTATTTGATAAGAACTCGACTGTTACTGATGGCACTGAAGTTGACTGGGACGACATCCACCAGTTCCTACACTTTTTTGATCGCCTTGAGGTCCTTGTGGGGCGTTTCAATGGTGGAAGGCCACGTGGGATATGTGTGCCACTGGTGCACACGTTGAACAGGTACAACTATGTCAAGAAACGTATGGTACGAGCTGTTTTTTGTTATATATGTTGTTCATAAACTCTTGCTTATACACAGTTTTACAGCTGTGATTTTCTTGAAACAGAAACTGCCCAGTTTTATTGTTCCTATATAGATGCCTGACCATGGTCGGGTCAGACTTGCGCTTGGTCACAACATGATGTTTATTTCGATGATGAGGACATGGCTACCACAGTTACACCCAGAACCCCTGCTACTATATCTATTGGACCAATTACTAGAGCTCACGCACGCTAGTTAAATTATTAGGTACTTTTGTTTCTTCGTAATATTTCTAATGTTCATGAGAATGTGATGCTGCCTAACTTGGATACATTTGTGTTGATTATAGTTGAAGGGATTAGCATGGACAAGAAGGATGAACATTAGAGTATGATCAAGCATGGAGATGAAGGCACGCGCGGAGGGAACAAGAACGAAGTTTCCGGAGGAGATTTCTGCACTTTGAACCACCATGATGACATACAAGAAGATGGACGAAATATACAACATGTCTTTCATAAATTTCGTCCATAGCTTATTTTGGTGCTGCGTCACCTTAGTTTTGGGCTAGGTCCATGTATTTTCGAAATACACTTAATAGGCAGTTTTTAGAGTCTGTATTAATAGGGAAAATGACTTAGGCCAGAATTTAGTCCCACCTTGCCAAGGGTGGACGAAATTCCCCTCTGTCTCCCTATAAATACAGCCCTTAAGGCACCGTTTAGACTTGGGTTTTAATTAGTTAAAAGTTAGCCACTTCTGCAACTTCGTGTACTTCATTTGTGTCCAACGACCAGACCAAGACCGCTTTTGAACCCCACTTTTATCAACACTTCATATATATATTCGCAATATTCAGATTGCTTTATCATATTCTTGCTTGTTCTTCGATTGCTTGCAGGAATAGACCTTCGTGGTCAGGTTGATCGTGCTCCGGCGTGGTCAATAACCTCTCGGAGTTGGTTTAGCGATAGCTAAGGCGCAACGTCCTGCACGTTTGTAGTCGGATCGTCAAAGTCGACTCCACCAAATCGATAGTTATCATCTCATCGAAAGATCGGGACACCCTCGCCTCTATGAAGTGGTATCAGTTTTCAGGTTGCTCGGTGAGATTTTTCAGTTTTTCATAGTCTAGATTGTATCTGTTCTTCATACCTAGAGTCCAAGAAAAATCCACAAAAAAAGTTAGATTAGTTCATCCGTGTCCCAGACAGTCTGAGCCTTTTCGCTATTACCACTTCGTTTTTGCATTGTTGAATTTTCGGTTGCATCGTGTATCGAGTTGCTGGTTTTAGTGTCTAGATTTTTAGAGTTTCAAGTTCTGGTCACGTTTTGTTCACGCTGCATCCGCATACACCATTATCCACTTTGTTGTCATCTTTCGCTGCCACCACCCGTCGATGTCGTTCGTCGTCATCATATCATCAGTTCATCTTCATCCGTATTCATCTTGAAGAGAGAAAAAAAATTAGAGATAGAAAAAAGAATTGCAGGAGCAAAAGTCATCGAGAGAGAAAATCAGCCTTAGAGCCCATTCAGCTGGAAAGTTTGGATTTCAAGCGAAAATAGTTGGATGGAGAGATTGAGTTCATTGGAACAGAAGGGAGAAAGAGAGAGCATACATAATTGCTGGGCGGTTGTTTATCTCTCCAAGGAAAGTCACATCATGTACTAACTATCACGTTTTCTCTTGAGAGAAAAAGAAAGCAAGTTGGTCACGTACTGTCCAATACAAGAGTTTGGATCGTTGTAGGGAGAGAGAGAAAAAAAGGTTCAGGATTTCTGATTGCGTGTGCACTGTTTGCATTAAAAAAATAAGGAAAGAGAAAGGTGATTGGAATCTATACCGAATTAAAAAAATAGGAACTGGCCGTTTGGTATTTGGCATCTAGCAGATTTTGTGGAGAGTTCAATAGGACATTTTGACAAGTATAAAAGAAAGGCAGCAACAAATCTGTTTGGTCATAGTTTTGGCAGGTTTGGATCGGACAAATTGAAAAAAAGCACAAAAAGGGCAAGTTTGGTACGGCCAAAGGAGGAGAGAGAGAGAGTTTGGAAGGCATTAAAGATTGGTAGGAACGATTTGATCTGTTAAAAAAACTGATCGGTTGTCTTTCACGTGAGTTGTTTGCTTTTGGAAGGAGATCAAAAAAGAAATCAACACGTAAATCAAGTAGAGTTAATAGTTTCCACGTTTGGACTTTAGATAAAAAAAAGAGAGTAAGAAAAGTTGTGTTCGGATCTATTTCCTTTTGGACTTGTAGTTTATTTGGAAAGAGAGAAAAAGGAGGAGAAGATAAAGGATTTCGCCCTACTTTTGGAAAGTGACTAGCGCAAAAAAAATAATCAGCTGATATTTTGGAATGTTAGATTCGTCCAAATAAAAGGAAACGAAAAAAAACAAGCCGAGTACTACTTGGAAAGATTCCTCATCGTTGAAGAAAAGAGAGAGATTAGAGGGGAAAAAAGGAGAGTGCAAAAAAAAGTGAAAGACTTGAGTACGAATTGGAGAGAGAGAGAGAGTTCATTAAGGAAAGAATTAAAAAAGGAGATATAGAGCAATACGGTTTGGAAAGAATCATGTGGAGAAAAAAAACTAATCAGATCCATACTTTTCTTCGGGTGCTTTTGGAGAGAGAGACCAGGAGAGAGAAAAAAAAGAATTGAATAGCTTGAAAAAAAGGGCATCACGTTTCAAATTGTGCTATTTTGGAAAGTTTGACTGTTGTCACTGTGTCAGGTTTTAGCCATATTTTAAAGAGAATTGCAGAGATATTCTATCGCAGGTTGCATATTTATTCCACTTAGGATATTAAGGCCGTGGGCCGCCACTCGCAACGTGTCACTTTCTCGAGATCAACTCCATTCATGTGAATTTTTCTCTCCATGCATTTAAGATAAATCGTTTCATCTTCGTACATGTGGGTAGTGTGAATTTCACTTGTGTCTTAGGCTCGCGTCTCTAGCATTGTCTAGCCTAGGACCAACACTCGACCACTTTGAGCGAATTTTCAGCTTGCATTCATTATCGTGGTTGTAGCATTT
Source organism: Thinopyrum elongatum (assembly GCA_011799875.1). Lineage (NCBI taxonomy): Eukaryota > Viridiplantae > Streptophyta > Magnoliopsida > Poales > Poaceae > Thinopyrum > Thinopyrum elongatum. The sequence goes on along the minus strand of CM022302.1, from coordinate 276,233,875 downwards.
TTTCCCACATATATAAAGCAAACCCAGCTCCACATATTTCTACACCGTATATACGTCCTTTCACCTAGTAATCGCTTTATCAACTTTGAGAGTTATTTGACATCGCCGGTTGCCGATCGCCACCTGTTGCATGGTAAGAACTTGTAAGACTTTGATATTTGCTATATTGTGAGCGTTTTACCACCACTTCCCAGTAGTTTATAGGAACATTATTTTTGGATTTTGTTTCTTGTTTCTACTAATCATGATAGGATCCAGAGTCAATTCATGGGCTTTGTCGATCGTGGGAGACGTGCCACCACCTAAGCAAATACCACAACCGTCACGAGAGGTGCACACACATCCAAATGCACATGATCAGGTTAATGTTTCTATACCACCATTTAATGGACATTTTAGACCTGCTTTATATATTGAATGGGAGTTCGACATAAATAATATATTTGCTTCCCATAATTTTGTTGAACATAAAAAAGTTAAGGTCACGGTTGGTTCATTCACTGGTTATGCTTCAGTTTGGTGGAGTGAATATTATCGGTTACACCCTGATTATATACCTACTACTTTGGATGATTTGAAACTTACCATGCGACATACATTCGTCCCCTCTTATTATACTCGTGACATGATTAAAAAGTTGCAACATTTAAAACAAGGTAGTGACACCGTAACGAAATATTATGTTGATTTACAAACTACTTTCTTGCATTCCTCTCTAGAAGAAAGTGAAGAAGATTTTATGGATAGATTTTGGGGAGGATTAAACCGTGACATTCAGGAGATACTAATTCATGAAAAGTGTTATCCTATGGACCGTTTGTCTCGTCTTGCTTACAAAACTGAACAGGAGATAAAAAGACGTGTTGCCCAGAAGACAGACAAGCGGAAGGTGCAAATCCCAAGAGTTGCGATGGTTGTTCCTTCCACCACTGCGCCTACTATGACAACAACATCCGTTGTTGTGAGCACTACATCACCTCCACCACATGACCTGCCGCCACCTAGAGTGCCTACATCATCTGAGTTGACCATAAGAAGTAATGACAAAGGTATTGATCTTCCACCTCCACATGAGTATGATGAATGCCTTGTCAATTTTAATGCACCATGCGATGAGCTACCCACTACTTTGATCGCACCACCTATTTTAGAGGACTATGTTTATGATTTGACTTTGCCATGTGATCAAACGAATGCAATAACAACAATTTTGAGTGCACCCATTGAATTAGTTGTTGATGTGAACGAATCATGTGAATCAGGGACTAACTCTGATTTGGATCAAATACGTTTGAAAATAATTGTGCCAATGTTTAATCATTTTGATATGACCTCCAATCTTGGTGATGATTCCGTGTCGAATAACTTGTTACATGTTTGCTTATTTAAGCATGTTGTAGCATGTAATTTTGAAACAATTAAAGTTTATTCACCAATCTTGGGATGGTTTAATGATAAGCATTGTCAATCTTTTGATATGAATAAGAGCTTCACTTATATGTGCAAACTGAGTTGCAATATTTTCATGCCTTTGACTTCTTGTGATAATATATTGGCTTTATTTTCATGACTTTTGAAGGGTGCTCTTGTATAACAGTGTCACATGTGCCACAACTGAGATTAGTAAAAATGGATGACATATACATATACAATGTGTACACCTAGTCTCTTTTGTTAGCCACATTTTAGATTAAGCAACACTGAGGACGGCTTTGTTTTCAAGAAGGGGAGGATGATGAGGACATGGCTACCACAGTTACACCCAGAACCCCTGCTACTATACCTATTGGACCAATTACTAGAGCTCGTGCACGCCAGTTAAATTATCAGGTACTTTCGTTTCTTGGTAACATTTCTAATGTTCATGAGAATGTGGTGCTGCCTAACTTGGATACATTTGTGTTGATTATAGTTGAAGGGATTAGCATGGACAAGAAGGATGAACATTGGAGCATGATCAAGCATGGAGATGAAGGCACGCGCGGAGGGAACAAGAACGGAGTTTCCGGAGGAGTTTTCCGCACTTTGAAGCCACCATGATGACATACAAGAAGATGAATGAAATATACAACATGTCTTTCATAAATTTTGTCCATAGCTTATTTTGGTGCTGTGTCACCTTAGTTTTGGGCTAGGTCCATGTATTTTTGAAATACATTTAATAGGCAGTTTTTAGAGTCCATATTAATAGGGAAAATGACTTAGGCCAGAATTTAGTCCCAGCTTGCCAAGGGTGGATGAAATTCCCCTCTGTCTCCCTATAAATACAGCCCTTAAGGCACCGTTTAGACTTGGGTTTTAATTAGTTAAAAGTTAGCCACTACTGCAACTTCGTGTACTTCGTTTGTGTCCAACGACCAGACCAAGACCGCTTTTAGAACCCCACTTTTATCAACACTTCATATATATTCACCATATTCAAATTGCTTTATCATATTCTTGCTTGTTCTTCGATTGCTTGCAGGAATAGACCTTCATGGTCAGGTTGATCGTGCTCCAGTGTGGTCAATAACCTCTCGGAGTTGGTTTAGCGATTTCTAAGGCGCAATGTCGTGCACGTTTGTAGTCGGATCGTCAAAGTCGACTCCACCAAATCGATAGTTATCATCTCATCGAAAGATCGGGACACCCTCGCCTCTATCAGTCGACCTACTCCATTTCCCTTGGTGGTGAAAAGATACTTGTTCATGGGTGGTCTCAAATAATGAAGGCCATCCATCTTGGAGAATAGGACAGAAGGTTATGCTCATGCTTTTCCATGGCTCTGAAGCGAATATCCTATTTATTGACCACATTGCGAGATGAAGCCGCTTTCAGAAGGTTGTGGATGCGCGGGGTGGCGCCTGGGCCTTGTCCTGGGGCTTGGTGGCCTCACCCTTGGTTAACTATAGGCAAAGTAGCAATGTTCGAGGCGTGCTTTGTACGGTTGAACCTGTATAAGTACTCATACTGCTTTCAGCTATGGTTGTTAAGTGCCCCTGCTGGTTTCAGTTAAGGTTGTTAAGTACTCCTGTTGCTTTTATAGTATGTCGTGTTTCTTTAGTCTCGTGTTCCTCCAGCCACCAAAACCAAACCAGCGCCGGCGGGGCCGCTTGCTCCCGCCTCCCACGGCTGGCTGCGCCTCAGCGCACGCATCACCGCCCCACCATCTCCTAAATCGTTAACGCCGACGTCAGCCCCACCCCGCACCCGAACCAGTCAACCCTTGTACTCCCCTTCGCCCGCGACTTCACCGCCACATCTTCCTCGGTCCCTATTTGTTCCTGTCCGAGGCCTCGCCATCGTCCTCCGCGCGCTTTGGTGCGCTCGCCGTGGCGCCGCCCTCTCGCATTGTCAACATGGTCAACAAACAAGAGGAATCGGGAGAGGACTGTACGTGGAGAGGATGACAGTAGGGACCCACCATGTCCATGGCCGTACGCAAGCAAGTTCCTCAGTTTTTGTTATATGCTCCATTGTCAGCATATAGAAAAAGAAAATGCTTCCTCCTAGTGGTTTGCTGACATCTGGGACCCACGACATTGTCAGCGTATAGTCAATAGACAAGAGAACAACACAAGAGCGGCTGACACCTGGGACGTAGCTGCTCGAGCAGTATTTTTTTTGTTATTGTTGAGACAGAGCAGGGTTTCAACTGGGCTGTGGCCTGTCTAGCCTACTTTATTTTTTCTGAAGAATACCCAATCAAGGCATACCCAACCCAGGCCTACTTATTTTTCTCCGCCATGCTGGGCTGCAACTCTTTCAAGATGGCTGCAAATCTTAAAAGTAATATGAAATGGGTGGTAAATATAAAAAACACACGACAAATTGGCAATTACTTTCAAATTTCTAAATTTTTTCACATTTTCAGATTCCAATTTCACTGGGCTTTAACCTAATTTAAATATATCTTCAAAGTACTTTAAATCTGGCTCGACATTCGGTATTAAAAATAGTTTGGACCCCACCGAAATATGTGATATTTTGTTTAAATTTTTAACCCTGGCCCTGGCCAACAAAAAGAAAACGGACTGCAATAAATTGCATAAGAAGTTGCAAATGAGCTGTAAATTATTAAAAAAAATTAGGAAATGGGCTGACTTGTGGGCCTATTAAGTTGACATGTATGCAAGATTTTTTTACTTATTATATACGTCAACAGACGATTCTAGCAGAAATGACCGTTGGATGCCAATCCAATGGCCGTCATGCTTCTTCAATCTCTGAACTTATTGCTCCAGCTGCCAAATCCAGCGCCAGCGGGACCGCCTGCTCCCGCCTCCTGTGGCCGGCTGTGCTGCCGCGCAGGCCTCACCGCCCCTACTGCTCCCACCGCTGGCTAGGCCATCCCTCTACTCACCCACGTCCTTCCACTGATGTGGCTTCGCCGCCTCTGGGTCATTCTCTTCCTGGGTCTCGCCGTCGTCCATCACGTTGGTGTTCTCAGCACGGCGTGGTCAACGTTGTCAACAAACGATAACATCGGAAGAGGGATGTACGTGGAGAGGGTGACAGTTGGGACCCACATGGTCCATGGCCGCACGCAAATAAGTACCTCCTTATTACGCCAAAAAAATGAATCCTCCCCATGACAGCTGGGACCCACCAGCTATATCTTCGCACGGAAGGAAGTGCCTCCTTATTAAGCAAAAAATAACAATTGCTCCCCATGACAGCTAGGGCCCACCAGATTTGGAGGCTGACTTGTGGCCCTACTAAGTTGACGCGTACGCAGGGCTTTGTCAACTTAGTCAACAAACGATTCTATCACCAGTGACCGTTGGATTGTTAACATCCAACGGTCGTCCTGCTTCTTCAACCTTTGATTTTTCTTCCTCCAACCGTCCAAACCACCGCGTGCTCCTGCCTCCCGTGGCCGGCTGTGCTGCCGCGCAGGTCTCACCGCCCCCTCCTACTCCCACCGCTAGCCCGGCCATCCCTCTACTCACCCACACCCCCTGTTATTCTGCGGCGACAGCAGCCTCACACCGCAGCCGAACCAGTCAACCCTAGTACTACCCTCTGTGTGTTCCCAGGCTCCGCGTCGTTCCCTGCCTCACCGTCATCCACCGCCCGGGTGCTGTCCGCATGGCGTGGTCAACATGGTCAACTAACGATAGCCATCAGAAGAGGACTGTACATGGTGACGCTAATAGCTAGACCCACCAGCTACATCTTCGCACGCAAGGACGTGCCTCCTTATTATGGGCAAAAAAATGATTCTTCCCCCTGACATCTGTGACCCACCAGCTATATCTTCGCACGCAATGAAGTGCCTCCTTATCCTCCCTGACAGCTGGGACCCATCCGGTCGAACCGTACATAGGGTTGTCTGTCTGGTCGCGAACGTGTACGTACATACTGGTCGATCAGCCTCTCTGCAGCGATGAACCCTGGCCGAATAAGGAGTGGCACGTGTCGTAGTAGAGGCGCGGATGTAGCATGTCACGTAGTCCCGTCTATATATATCATGTACATGTACGTACAGCCATGTTGCAAGAAAGTAAATACGGCCACGTACTTACATACGGGCGGGGTCTCTAACACGTACAGCGACGGCGTCCTATTCATCGGCAGCCAACCGGCTGGGTCGGAACAGAGGAAACATCGTCGTGTTCATCGGGAGGCAACAGACTGGGTCGGAATACATCTTGTTCATAGGGAGCCAACCGGCTTGGATGGAACAGCCGAAACAAGGTCTGGCGTATCGCAAAACGAAGGAAACAGACTTCTGTTCGAGCTCCTACGGTCAAAACGGGGTGCTGTTGATCGGGAGGGGTGTGGCGTACCGCAAAACGGAGGAAACAGACTTGTGTTAGAGTGCCTATGGTCGAAATGGGGTCCTGTTCATCAGGAGGGGTGTGGCGTACTGCAAAATGGGACTCCACGGGCTACTGTTCATCCACCGTCTACTGCCTCGCTCCAGCCTCCATGGGCTACTGTTCATCCACCGTCGACTTCCTCCAGCCTCCATGGGCTACTGTTCATCCACCGTCGACTTTCCTCCAGCCTCCATCGACTACTTTTCAACCAGCCCTCCCCTTTATCCTGTTCATCCAGCCTCCACCGGCTACTGTTCAACCAGCCCTCCACGGGTTCCTGAACATCCACCCCCATCCGGCTCGGGTGTTGCAGCCTCCTCGATCGGGGTCCTGTTCATCCAGCGGCAACGGCCTACTTCTACCACGGGGTCCTATTCATCCAACTCCCACCAGGAACTGTTCATCCAACCCCCAACAACGGTCATTGTTCATCAAGAGGCAACAGGTTCGATCGGCTTCAGTTAGCAGCAGTAGCGAAGGAATCGCTCGGGTTCAGTTAACTTCCAAGGGATCGATCGCTCCGGTTCAGTAACGTAGCTAGTGCAATCGCTCTGGTTCAGTAAGTGAACGCCTCGCTCGGGTTCAGATAGAGCCCAACGCCTCGCACACACGCGCGTACGTGTACGAGAGAAACGCGCAAATCTCCGTGCATCGCTCGGCCCCGACCACCCACCGTAACTGGGAACTCCCCGAAATTTTCCTTGCCCTCGCTTCTACCATGATTTTTTCCATCATGGACGGCCCAAAGAATGTCATGCAGGTGCGTCCCCGGCCCGCCCAGGATGAAAAGCCCATTTTCTGTCATGATTTTTTGTCATAGAAGTAGGAGCCCACCACATCTATGATGATACATGGTTTTGTCACAATTATCATCATAGAAGTGTCATAAGGATGACATAATTTTTTTTCGTTCGGCCCATAATGTCACAGATGTCTCTTTTTTTTTGTAGTAGAGGATGCTTCTTGCCGCTGAGCGTTGGCTTTTCATCACCGCCGCTATCGTCATCGTCGTTTATGTCCTCGTCGCCCTCCTCCTTGTTCGACCATTCCTCCTCATCATCATCGTCGTCCTCTTCTTCGTCATCCGACGGCTCCCTCGTCCGTCTGGTTATCGTCCGACGACTCGGGCGGCGACTGCTACTTGTGAGCTGCGTTGGGATTTCCCCAAAGAGAGAGGATGATGCGGTACAATAGAGTTAAGTATTTCCATTAGTTAAGAATGAAGGTTATCAATCCAGTAGGAGAACCACGTAACACCTCGTTAGCAGTACCTGCACACAAAATAACAAATACTTGCACCCAACGCGAACAAGGGGTTGTCAATCCCTCGGTGGTTAATTGCAAAGATTAAATTTAGTAGTGATAGATAGATAAATAAAACATAAAATAAAGTAAAGAAAAATTGCAGCAAGGTATTTTTGGATTTTAATATATGATAAAAGTAGACCCGGGGGCCATAGTTTTCACTAGAGGGTTCCCACTTGAAAATAGCATACAGCGGGTAAACAAATTACTGTTGGGCAATTGGTAGAAAAGCGAATAATCATTACGATATCCAAGGCAATTATGTATATAGGCATGACGTCCGAGACAAGTAGACCGACTCCTGCCTACATCTACTACTATTACTCCACCCATCGACCGCTATCCAGCATGCATCTAGAGTGTTAAGTTCATAAAGAATGGCGTAACGCTTTAAGCAAGATGACTTGATGTAGACAAAGTAAACTCATGCATGTATAAACCCCATCTTTTTATCCTTAATGGAAACGATACAAGTACGTGTCATGTCCCTTTCTGTCACTGGGATTGAGCACCGCAAGATCGAACCCATCACAAAGCACCTCTCTCATTGTAAGAAAAAAACAATCTAGTTGGCCAAACCAAATCAATAGATCGGAGATAAATACAAAGCTATAATAATCATGCATAAAAGAGTTCAGAGAAGACTCAAATAATATTCATGGATAATCTGATAATAAACTCTCAATTCATAGGATCCCAACAAACACACCGCAAAAAGTGATTACATCGAATAGATCTCCAAGAACATCGAGGAGAACATTGTATTGAAGATCAAAGAGAGAGAAGAAGCCATCTAGCTAATAACTATGGACCCGTAGGTCTATGGTAAACTACTCACACATCATCGGAAGGGTAGCTAGGTTGATGTAGAGCCCCTCCGTGGTTGATTCCCCCTCCGGCAGAGTGCCGGAAAAGGCCTCAAGATGGGATCTCTCAAGAAGAGAAGCTTAGTGCGGCAAAAAAAGTATTTCGGGTGGCTCTCTGTTGGTTTCCCGATTTTAGAGAATTTATAGAGGCGGAATTAGGTCAAAAGGGTGAACATGGGCCCCACAAGCCACCAGGGCACACCTACCCCCCTAGGCGCGCCCTGGTGCCTCGTGGGCACCTCCTTCATCTTCTGGCCCTCTCCCGAAGCTTCCAGGGTCACTTTTGTCCAGAAAAAAATCTGCAAAAAGTTTCATGGCATTTGGACTTTGTTTGGTACTGATATTCTGAAAAACCAAAAAGAGGCAAAACACAACAACTAGCACTAAGCACTAAGTTAATAGGTTAGTCCCAAAAAATGATATATAATTGCTTGTAATTGCATGAAAGCGTCCAAGATTGATACTATAATAGCATGGAACAATAAAAAATTACAGATACGTTGGAGACGTATCAAGCATCCCCAAGCTTAATTCCTGCTCGTTCTTGAGTAGGTAAATGATAAAAACAGAATTTTTGATGTGGAATGCTACCTATCATATTCATCATATAATCTTTTCTTTTATGGCATAATATTTGGATTCGAGTGATTCAAAGCAATAGTCTATAGTTTGACATGAAGATATAGATACTCAAGCATACTAACAAACAATCATATCTTTCAAAATATCAACACTAAAGAAAGTTCTCCCTAGCCCATTATGCTCAGTCATTGATCCATTCATGAAACACACTCAACATTAACTACACCCGATGCACAAGTATGACAGTAGTGCTCTCTAGTTGGCGCTTTATAAGATAAGATGGAGACTCAAAATAAAAATAAAAATGCATAAAAGTAAAATAGACAGGCCCTTCGCAGAGGGAAGCAGAGATTTGCAGAGGTGCTAGAGCTCAAAGTTTAAAAGAGAGATAAAATTATTTTTTAGAGGCATGCTTTTCCTGTCAACATCACGACCGAAAGTTTCCTTTATCTCCCATGCTAGACACATTATAGGCGGCTCCTAAATAGAAAATAAAGTTTACTCCCCTACCACTATCCTTTCACAATCCATGGCCAGCCATATCCACGGGTGCCTTCCAAACTTTCAACTTTCCAAGGGGGAGTTTAATTTTTCATTTTAATTCATTTCGGGACTGGGTATCCCTATTACCTGCCACTTTCTCGTGCAAATACAAGTGAATAAACACTCATCTTGAGAATAACCCATCTAGCATGAAAGATATTGACCACCCCTTGTCGCTTCATGAGCGGTACGGGCACACAAAACAGATAGTTTTTTTGAATGATTAGACTTGGCACATGCAAATTTACTTGGAACGACATGTAAATGTTGGAGATATGCCCTAGAGGCAATCATGTATGATGATATTTCCTATGTGTTTATGAATAAAGATAGTCCTTGGACATTATCAATGATGTGTATCAACAAGTACGTGACTTGTTTGTGGGACTATGCATTGTATGATGACTGTCCTAAAAGGTCCCTAGTCGAAAGGGCTGTGTGGACGCGCAGCCGAATAGACTAGCATATGACACGGTTGATGCCTTAGTCTCACTAGGCATGGAGCATTGGATGCTAACCGGATAATATGGACTCGAAAGGATCTGGTCGGATCCGACATAGTCGGATCCTAGTCGAGATAAGGTCCGAGCCGGATAGACCCAACTATGAGACACATCGATATGTCATCTGTGAGTCTCTAGTACAACATACGTTCTATGTCCTAAGACATGAGCTGGTGCATGCACGGGATGGTGATAGACCTGCTTTGGGCCAACCAAACGCTACTTCGTGACTAGGTAGTTACAAAGGTAGGTTTCAGGCATGTCCAGACCCATGCTGCGAGACATGGTCGAGCAAGATGGGATTTGCCCCTCCGATCAGGAGAGATATACTCTAGGCCCCTCATGTGATTCGACCAAGAAAAGCATGGCCATGCGATTAGGATTTTGAGATAATCTGGTTTGTGGTCAGCATCACTGGAACGAGAAAGAGGTCGGGCTAGCACAAGGATAACAGACTCGCCTTGAGCCCGACAACATATATCGTGTGGCAAAGGGAACAGAACTGTGATGTACATGTTCACCTAACCAGCTTCATCAGACACTTGGAGTCGGCACGCTTTGCTAGAGGCTGCTACCGACTAGCCGAGTTGGATGTGATCTGACTCACGACCAAGTGAACGAGAACCTAAGGGGTCGCGCGCTTAAGGGAAGGAACTTGTGAGGTCGGATCCGACTCCACGAGTTAGGTGTGATCCTACTCAGACTCGGATCCAGGCCGAACAGACTTTGGGCTTTAGGATCTATTTGAGGCCCAAGTGTTGAGCCCACGACAGATGCCTATATAAAGTGGAGGTGCGGCACACTCATTTAGTTGATCGCTTCGACGCTGTCACTAGGGTTTGCATGTGTTGCCAATAGCCACCTCCACTCGCCGCCGACTGTGTGATCGGACTGTCGGGGACGAATCCGCGATCACCTATGGGACCCAGGGAAGGACCCCTTTATGTTCGGCAGGGAGAGACGGTCGCACGAAGAGCAAATCTAGTGAAGAACACGACAGCGCACGAGAGAGATTTACCCAGGTTCGGGCCGCACGGATGCGTAAAACCCTACTCCTGCTTTTTGGTTTATTATCTGGATGATTGTTCTAGCTCCAGGAGCGCTACAGTACAGAGTAGCTGCGTACAATACTGGAGTTCTCCATCTCCCAGTTCCCCCTCTTCTCCACGTTGCCTATGGGCCTCCTTTTATACGCACAAAGGGGTCACCAACAGGTGGCAAACAGTAAAGGTAGAGGTGGAAAGTTGCTACAGTAAGGCCATTATTACTAGGATGACATGTCCTACCTACCACTGACGGCAGGGGACAAGGGCATTAAATGCCCATGCCTTAGCTGTCCAGATACATGTACCCGGACGTCTTGGACATGGGAAAAGCCTATCCCACCTGCTCCTGCACCGCTAGCTACAGAGTACCGCCGTCTACACTGTGCCCTGCCACACACGCTCGGAAGGACCCAGAGCGCCACGCTGGCAGAGGCACCGGAGCAGCACAGTGGTACAGTAACGCTTGCCCCGGCAAGACCTTGCCGCACCTGACAGCTTGCCGCGCAAGGTAACTTGCCGGGGCAAGTACCTTGCCGCGGCTGCTATCTTGCCGCAACCAATACCTTGCCGCAGCCAATTACTTGCCGGGGCAAGTACTCTGCTACAGCAAACCTCAGGCTGGGCCTCAACTGTCCCTCTCGGCAAGCTCCTCTTGCCGGGGCCTTGACTCTTGCTTTGTATACTTTGTTCTTGAATGGCTTAATAACCTTGAGCTTCTCTCTGACTGTCCTCACGTAAGCCTGGCCGCGGGATGCTGCTACTGCCCGTGCACAAGTATGGGGTACTAGGGTACCCCTATTCTAGTACACCGACAGGAGCCCCCGGGCCTGGGCCACACACGGTGCCGGGCGTTGTTGGGCCAGGCCCAAACAGTGCACGGGCACGCGTGGCTGGCATAAGCCGAAACGTCTCTACGCTGTTTAATTGCACGCTCTCCCACGCGTCGCGCATTGAATGCGGAGCGTGGGAAGCGTGCGCAGTTATCTCGAATGACGAAGGGGCGGATGGTTCCGCATCTTTCCCCATAAAAGGAGGGACCTGCAGAAGCACTCACACACCCCTCTCACCATTCTCGATCTCCAAATCTCCGCCTTCTTCTTCCTCCGCTCCAAAACAAAGCGGTTTCCCAATCCTCCGCCACTGCGCGCGTCCGCATCTCCCTCGGACCTCAGCTCCGCCTTCGCCATGCCTCCCAAAGGAGAAAAGGGGAAGACGGGGAAGTCCTCAAGGACGGAGACCCAGGCGCAGTTGAAGAGGCAGAAGTACGCGCTCTTCGCTCCGGCGCTCACGGGGGCGGATCTGAAGGCCAAGTTCCAAGGCATGTGGGCCGTGAGGACCAAGGCGCATCCGGCCACCCGCGTTCGCCCAGCCACCGACGAGAGCGAAGTGAGCAAGTACCCCTTCTTCGCTTGCTACTTTTGGTGCGGGCTCTGCCCACCGTACTCGGATTTCTTCAGCGACATCATGTACACCTTCAATCTCCGTCTGCTGGATCTCACACCGAATGCTGTATCCACCATGGCAATATTCGCGCATCTGTGCGAGAACTTCGTCGGTGTCGTACCCAACACCGCGCTGTTCAGGCATTACTTCACTCCCCGTGCTGAAAAGGGGGAGCCTCTCACTGTTGGCGTCTCGTTCGTTTCAAGATTGGGCGCCAAGGAGCATTATCTGAAGGGGGATCTCCGCCCAAGATGGGGAGAAATCCGATCTGAATGGTGTTGGATCATTGACGACGAGCCACCACCATACTGTGAGCTTCGCAAGACCCCAGCAGCGCGTGGCACGGACTGGAGCGATCTGGATCCCCAGGACAAGAAGCTGGAGATTGCCGCTACCAGGATCATACGGCTCAGGGAGGCCGGGCTCACCATAGGGATGGTTGGCGCAGACTTCCTCCGCCGCCGCATTGCTCCTCTGCAGCAGAGAGGAAGGCCGGCCTCTGATTGGAAGAACCCAGCCGATATCATGCGGCTGCGCCCTGGACTGATCAACAACTTCACAGTTCTGTAGCATGACTTCTTCATGCGAGAACTGTTCAAGCAAGAGACAGATCCAGAGAAGCGCGACAAGGCGTTCACGCTGCCGAAGCACATGGTGCCCCTTTGCAACAACTCCGCATTGAGTGCAATCATCGCTATGATGCCGCTCTGCAATGCACACAGCGTTGAAGCAACTTGGGACGTGCCGCTCGAAGAAGACGTGTGGCGATTCTTTGACTCCACGGTCGAAAAGCAGGTCCGGGTGGAGGAGTGGCTCGTCCGCAACACCACTGAGCAAGAAATAGAATTCATTGCTCGAAGAGTGGAGGAGGACAGGCTCGCCAGGGAAGCTGGCGATTTTGGTTATACTTTGGCGGAGCTCGACGAGGCACAAAAGGAGAGCCTTGCCGAGCAGGGGATGCTTGCCGGGAAGGGCGAGCTCGCCGCACCCAGCAAGGATGTCGGGCCAAGCCAGCCTGCCGACGAGTCAGGCAGCTCGGAGGATGAGGGCTCCTCTTCCGAGGAGGGCATCGAAAGCGCACCGCAGTCAGAGTCCCCAGCCCCTCTGAGGAGGAAACGCCTTCGCAGGCTTGGCAAAGTGGCTGAGCGGCAAGAAGTTCAACAACCGCCGGGGCACCGTTCGACGCGCTCGACCGCGGCAAGGGCTGGTGTCGCGGGAGCATCTCACGCGGCCCCGGCAACTGGAGCAGGGTCAGCAAAGACCGCTGCTACTACCCCCGCCAAGCGGCCAAGGAGCCCAGCCCCCCCTCCTCCCCCTCCTCACACGGAGGCGGACTTTGATTTTTCCGCTCTCAGCGAAGAGGACGACGAGGAAGAGTAAGTTCCCTTGCCGCGACCCTCAATCTTTGTAAGATTTTGTTTCTGTCCTCACTTGTCGCGCTCCGGCTTTGCTTCCGCAGGGAGGAAACCTTGGCGGAGAGGATAAGGAAGAGAGCTAAGGTCTCGACGAGCAAGACCGTGGTGGTCGTCGAAGATGAGCCCACGGCAACCACCGGGGGAGCGTCTGAGACCATCCCGACCAGCTCGGAGTCCAGCCCTCGTCGCAGCCCCCAGCGCAGCCCCCAGCGTAAGTATTTCAACTACCTTTCACTGGCGGTCGCTGAGGAACAAGCATTTGTCACTGACATCTTTGGGCGTGTAGGAGAGGAGCAGCAAGTGGAGCCATCTGAAGGTGCTCCAAAAGTACCACCCCCCTCGACCACACCGCCAAGGAGAAGATCTCCGGTAAGGGCTCCCACTAGCGAGCCGAGCCACGAAGAGGAGCCGGCAAGCGCCGAAGCGCCAGGCACCAGCGCTGGCGACCCCACCCCAATGACAAACGTTGACGGGGGAGGGGAGCCCACCGCTCCTGAGCTCAACACAGGTAAACCCACTTGCCGCAAAACTCTTTCTGCTTTCTTTCTTTTGTCTTCTTGAATTTCTTCCTGAAGCTCTTTTTGCTTTACTTCTCGGGTTGGCAGAGCCCTCCTCGGTGGAGCCAATGAACATTGACTCTTCTGCCGAGGAGAACACCGCAGGGGCCGTCGACGACGAGGCCGCCAAGGCCGCCGCTGCCAAGGCCGACAAGCTGGCAGCCGACAAGCTTGCCGACGAAGAAGCTGCCAGGGCTGCAGAAGAGGCCGGCAAGGCCGCCGAGGATAATACCGCCAAGGCGCCCACCGATGAAGCCGCCAAGGCTGCTGAAGCTGAGGTCGCCCAGAAGGCTGCTGAGGAGGCCGGCGAGGGAGCCGGTGGTCGTACTGACGGCCCTGAGGCCACAGGAGCGCCAGGCGCTACTCCGACCACGGGTCCCTCAACCACTGACGAGGCGGCAGCGCCCAACTCGCCTCCGCCAAGCAAATACATCCGGGTCGGCGAGAACGTCTACGTCAGCCTCCCCTGGACGGTGGGCTCCAGAGCGCCAACCGAGGAGGATGTTGTGGACGAGGAGATCCTTGCCGCTGCCGGGCTCCAGCTTGTGGATGCGCCAGGCGCCAGCAGCAGCAGCACGTCTGAAAAGGAGCAACTGCTCCAAAAGCTGCTGAATCTTCATTGCGCCCGACGGGAGAAGCTAGCTTCCAGGGAGGCGCTCATCGAGAAGGCCGAAGCTGACATGTTGAGGCGCGCGGAGATCTTGGCGGACGTCCGCGCGCGATCTCTTAATGCGTTAGAGGTCAAGCGGGCATAGCTGGCCGAAGAATGGCAGGCCCTCCTCCTGATGAAGCAAGACATTGAACAAAAACAGGAGGAGACCGCCAAGGAGTTGTCTGCTCAGGCCGGTGATCTGAACCAGCGGAAAGTGGACCTTGATGCCCACGAAGAGGAACTTGCCGAGTGCAAGAAGAAACTTGCCGAAACCCTCCAGCAGAAAGACGAGGAGGTGGCAAGACTTGTCGCAGAGCGGACCCAGGGGCAGGCACAAAAACACCAGAAGGAAATTGAAGCCTTGGCCCAAGAGTACGCCAGCAAGTTGGTGGAGGCCACCAACGCTGTCGCTGCTGCAGAAGTAAACAGGAAGGAAACGGAGGGGAAAGTGGCAAGACTAGAGGCCGCCCTCAAGGCAAACGGTGACAAGCTCTCAACGCTTGAAAGTGAGAGGGCAAAGGTGACCCACACCTTGGCGGAGATGCAAGTTACCATAGCCAAGAAGAACAATCTGCTTGCCGCCGCCAACGACTCCAGAGCAGACCTGAAGCTGAAGCTGACCACGCTGAAGGAGACGCTCGACACCACCAGAAAGCGCGAAGGGCTTCTAATGACAGAGCTCCAGAAGGAAAAGGGTCTGCTCCAAGACGCTATTGCGACCCACAAGAAGTTCAGGGATAACGTGGGGATCTTCACAGACAGGCTTGCCAGCGCCGCCGAGGACATCGACAAGGAGCTGACTGTCCTGAAGGTGCCGGACTTCGGGTACTCCACCGACAAGAACACGCAAACTAGCGTCAAGCTAGCCGAGTTCTTCGACGGAGTAGTAGAAGCACTCCAACAGCTCCAAGTCAATCACAAGGCTCAACTGGCCGACGAGTCACGCAGGCTTTGCCAGGGAGTTCTCCGGAGGTTGTTGGTGAAGATAGCATACAGAAACCCAGGCGTCGACTTCAGCAACATCTTCAAAAGCTTGCCGAAGGGATACGACCCCGCGCCACTAGAGGCCCTTGTCGCGCCCATCGTGGAGAGGGTGGACCATATCCAGAGAGTCGAAGGCGAGCACCGCAATTAGAGAGCCCATTCTTCTCCCTCCTTGCCGCCGCTAGACATGTTAAAGAACAATCTGTTTAAGCCGCGGCAACTTATCTTGTAATATAACTTGCAATATTTTGGAGTTAATGCACGTCATCTCCCTTGAGCAATTTCTTTCTTTGTGTGTACTTGCCCTACGCTTATAGGGAACTTGCCGGTGCACGCACCATTGCCGCGAGCGCTGGGTGCGGGACTTCAGCAGCCTGCTGGCAGTGCCGCTGCCGGCAAGCAACCTTGTCGCGCTCAGTGCAGCCACTTAGGTTGTTGAGCGGACTCGAAACAAGGTAAGGGGGCGACCGATTACGCTTAGGTTCCGTCGCGCACAGTTTTCCATACGAAGAGTAGTATCGTTCAAGGAAAATAACCTTGAAAATAAAAAAGAATTTGATTGTTCAAACTTTGGCACTTAGCTTTGTCGTTGATCTCTCCGTGGCAAGGTCTTGTCACTGCTTGCCGCTGCCTTCTTCCCGGCAAGGCAAAGTTTCTTTGAACGACGCCTGGTCCATATCATTATCCCATCCCCCCCGGCAAACTTGTGTGCGAGGGAAGCTTCTGTCTCTTTGAGAAAAAGAAAGAAGAGAAAATAAAGATATAGGAGCTTGGCGGCTCGTTAATGCTTACCAGGGAGGCTGTACTGCACAGTATGTCAGATAATCATGCAAAATAAAAGTAAACATGAAATCGTCAAAAACTGCGAAATACAAAAGCTTTATTTATGCACAGGGTCTGCGCCTGGCTTTGTACAAAGGATTATATGCAACAGCGGCAAGACTTGTACAAAAGGTGGTTGCCGGGGAAGGGCCCGGCAACCGCGCCTTATGGAAAAAAACTGACGAAGATGCTCAATGTTCCAGGAATTGATCACTGGAATGCCATCCTCGGTCTCCAGGCGGACAGCGCCGGGCCTGGTGACTTGTTTCACCCGATAAGGGCCTTCCCACTTCGGCGTCAACTTGTTTGAATTCTTGGCCGACTGAACGCGCCGAAGAACAAGGTCGCCTTCCTCGAGACTTCTGGCATTAACTTTGCGGCTATGGTAGCGACGCAAAGCTTGCTGGTAGCGAGCAGCTCTCACAGCAGCCTGAAGACGATCCTCCTCGAGGAGCACAGCGTCATCTTGCCGCAGTTGCTCTTGCTCAAGCTCATCGTAAGCGAGCACTCGAGGTGACCCGTATACGAGTTCCGTGGGGAGAACTGCCTCTGCTCCATAAACTAGAGCAAAAGGCGTCTGGCCAGTAGCTCGATTTGGCGTCGTCCTGATCGACCAAAGAACCACTGGCAGCTCCTCGATCCAGTTCTTACCGCACTTGCGCAGCCTGTCGAAAGTTCTCGTCTTGAGCCCACGCAACACTTCAGCATTTGCCCTTTCAGCTTGACCGTTGCTTCGCGGGTGAGCAACAGAAGCGAAAAAGACCTTGGCGCCAAGGTCTTCGACATACTGCATGAAGGCGTGGCTCGTGAACTGGGTACCGTTGTCGGTGATGATCCTGTTAGGAACACCAAAGCGACAAACAATTCCCTTGAAGAACTTGATGGCTGATTGTGCTGTCACCTTCCTCACTGCTTCCACTTCCGGCCACTTCGTAAACTTGTCGATGGCCACATACAAGTACTCGAAGCCCCCGGTGGCACGGGGAAAGGGGCCGAGGATGTCGAGCCCCCAGACCGAAAATGGCCAGGAGAGAGGGATTGTCTGGAGAGCTTGAGCTGGCTGATGAATCTGCTTGGAATGAAACTGGCACGCTTCACACTTGGTTACTAGTGCAGTTGCATCCTGGAGGGCGGTGGGCCAAAAGAAACCTTGCCGGAAAGCCTTTCCAGCAAGGGCTCTTGACCCTATGTGGTGACCACATATGCCTCCATGAATCTCCGCCAACAGCTCCTGTCCTTCTTCCCGGGGAATACACTTCAATTTCACACCGTTTGGTCTTTTTCTGCACAGCATGTCATCGACAAATTGATACATATTGGACCGTCGGGCTACTTTCTCCGCTTCTTCCTGCTCTTCGGGAAGTTCTCCTGTCTGAAGGAAACGGACGATCTGCTGCGCCCACGCTGGAGCCTGTGGCTCGACAACAAGGACTAAAGGCATTTCTTCTGCCGCGGGAACATTAGGCCCTACGGCAAGAGCTTGTCGCTCTACCAGAGCCGGCCGTTCCCCGACGAGCTTGGCGGGAACAGCCGCTTCAACGACGAGAGCCTGGGGCCCTGCTGGAGCGTGCTGTCCTTCAACAAGCTCGTCGGGAGCAGTTGCTTCAACGACGGAAGCCCAAGGCCTCGTCAGAGCATCTTGCTCCTCAGCGCTTCGATCAGGAGCGCCTGCTTCAACAACAAGGACCCGAAGTCTTGTCGGAGCAAGTTGCCCCTTTGCCTCTTGCCTAGGAGCACCCGCTTCAACGACAAGAGCGTGAGGCCTTGTCGGAGCAAGTTGCCCCTCTGCATCTTTGGCGCTGGCTTTGGCAGCCTTCTTGCCGGCGGCTTCGGGGAGCTCTACCGGGAAGTAGTCGCCAGAAACCAACTTCCTCTTCCTGCCTTGCCCTACTGATGGCGTCACGGATGGCTGAGTTAGTTGGAGCACAAAAGTGCCTGGTTCCACAGGCAATTTGAGTGCGGCGCGCTTTGACAAACCATCGGCAATGTCATTCTCAGCACGTGAGACGTGCTCCATTTGTAGGCCGTCAAAGCGTTCCTCCAACTTCCTCACCTCATCTACATAAGCTTCCATCAATGGGCATTGGTAGTTCTTGTTCACTTGCCTGACGACAAGCTGCGAATCTCCCCTGACAATAAGCTTCTTGATCCCAAGGTCTGCCGCGATCCTGAGACCGGCAAGCAACCCCTCATATTCTGCAGTATTGTTCGTCGCCTGTTCCTTGGGAAAGTGCATTTGGACCACGTACTTGAGGTGCTCTCCGGTGGGTGCGACAAGCAGTACGCCAGCACCGGCGCCTTGCAGCGAAAAGGCACCATCAAAGTACATAAGCCACTCTTTGCTTGTCTCCTTGCCGGGGAGAGTCGTCTCTGGGATTTCTTCGTCTGGCGTTGGTGTCCATTCTGCGACAAACTCTGCCAAAACTCGGCTCTGTATGGTTGATGTACTCTCAAACTTGAGATCAAAGCTCGACAACTCCAACGCCCACTCGACAATCCTGCCTGTCGCTTCTGGATTTTGCAAAATCCTTTTCAGTGGGAAGCAAGTGACGACGGTAACTTCATGTGCTTGAAAGTAATGGCGCAGCTTTCTCGAGGCCATGAGAAGGCCGAAAAGCAGCTTCTGCACACCAGAATACCTTGACCTAGCTCCCTGCAGAAGAGAGCTCACAAAGTAGACCGGGCGCTGCACCATTTTCTTCTTTTGTATCACTTCGCCTGACTGCGCAGACGAATCCTTGTCGGCAGCAAAACTTGTCGGGGGAGCCCCCAGCTCGTCGCTGGACGTGCTTGCCGCAGTTACTGCCTCCTCATCCACCTCTCTCTCCACTACTAGCGCAGCACTAACCACTTGATTGGTTGCCGCTAGATACAGCAACAACTTCTCTTGTGGTTTAGGTGCGATAAGTATTGGAGGAGAGGAGAGGTATCTCTTCAAGTCTTGCAGCGCTGCCTCCGCCTCCGGAGTCCATTTCAATGGACCTGCCTTTTTTAAGATTTTGAAAAATGGCAGGGCGCGCTCAGCTGACTTGGAGATAAACCTACTGAGAGCAGCAACACAGTCGGCAAGTCGTCATACATCCTTGACGCGCTTCGGTGCTTCAATTTGCTCAATGGCTTTGATCTTGTCAGGATTGGCTTCAATTCCATGTTGAGACACAAAGAACCCGAGAAGCTTGCCGGAGGAAACTCCAAACACGCACTTCTCGGGGTTGAGCTTCAGGTTGATCTTGCGCAGATTTACGAAAGTTTCTTCTAGATCTTGAACCAAAGTAGCCCTGTCCTTGCTTTTGACCACTATATCATCCATATAGGCTTCCACATTTCTGTGCAGCTGAGGCTCAAAAGCAATCTGGACGGCTCTTGCAAATGTTGAACCAGCATTTTTCAAACCAAATGGCATATGTACGAAACAGTATGTGCCACAGGGTGTGATAAATGCGGTCTTTTCCTCATCTTCCTCAGCCATGAAGATTTGATGATACCCTGAATATGCGTCAAGAAATGAAAGCAAATCACATCCTGCCGTGGAGTCAACAATCTGGTCTATGCGGGGCAAAGGAAATGGGTCTTTGGGATAAGCTTTATTGACATCAGTGAAATCAATACAAAGCCTCCATTTTCCATTCGCTTTGCGCACGACAACAGGATTGGCCAACCACGTAGGATGGAGCACTCCTCTGACGAGGCCTGCTGCTTCCAACTTCTTGATTTCTTCTGCAATAAACTCTTGCCGCTCCACAGCTTGCTTTCTGGCTTTCTGCTTGATGGGCCTCGCGTGGGGACAAACGGCAAGGTGGTGCTCAATTACTTTCCTGGGAACACCGGGGATGTCGGACGGTTGCCATGCAAACACGTCGACATTCGCCCGCAGGAAAGCAACGAGCGCGCTTTCCTATTTGTTGTCAAGTGTGGCACTGATGGTGAAGGAACCACCAGTGCCGTCCTCCTTGGCGGGCACCTTCTTTGTCGCCGGCGGAGCGGCTTTGTTCTTCTTGCACTTGCCGGTGGAGCTCTCTGGTGCGTCCTCGACGGCAGCGCAGCACTCCGAAGAGGTGCGCTTGCCGGAGTGGACACAGGAGCTCTTGCCGGACTTCCTCTTGTTCTCCCCCCCGGGAGCTTCAGCGGCAAGTGCCTTGGCGGCAGTTGCGGCAGCTACTTCCCGATAGATCTTGTCGGCGCAAATAAGTGCATCCTTCTTATCGCAGGGAACTGTGATAACACTTACTGGGCCTGGCATCTTCAACACATTGTAGGCATAATGAGAGGCTGCCATGAACTTGGCGAGCGCTGGACGGCCAAGTATCCCATTATAAGGCAATGGAATATCGGCAACGTCAAAGGTGACCTTCTCGGTCCGGTAGTTCAGCTCGCCGCCAAATGTCACTGGCAGCGTGATCTTCCCTTTCGGCTTGCTCCTTCCTGGATTGATGATGAGGACATCAATACCATTGTTACACCCGCAACCCCTGCTTCTATACATACTGGACCAATTACTAGAGCTCGCGCACACCAATTAAAATATCAGGTACTTTCGTTTCTTGGTAATGATTCTAAAGTTCATGAGAATATGATGCTGCCTAAATTGGATACATTTGTTTTGCTTACAAATGAAGGGCCTAGCTTGGACAAGAAAGAGGAACCTTGGAGCAAGTTCAAGCATGGAGATGATGGCATGCACAAGGAGAACAAGAACGGAGTTACAAGTGATGATTTCAGGACTTTGAAGCCACCATAATGAGTGCAGGAAGCCTTGGACGAAATATACAAGATGTCACTTCATAAATTTCGTCCAGAGGCTATTATAGGTGCTGCGTCACCTTATTATTGGGCCAGGCCCATGTAATTTCGAAATACTTGAGTATAGGCTGTTTTTAGAGTCCGTATGTGTGGGGAAACAAGAGATAGGGTTGGTTTCGGACCCCTCCTTCAAGGGCCACGAAATCCCTTCCTCTTCCTCCATATATACAGCCCTTAGGGCACCGTTTAGACTTTGGGTTTAGTTTAGATTAAAAGTTCGCCATAGCTGCAACTTCGCGTACTTCGTTTGTGTTCAACGACCAGACCAAGACGTCACAGAACCCCACCTTGATCAATAAAGCTTTCATCTTATATTCGCAATATCCAGATTGCAAATCTTAGTTTCTTGCTTGTTCTTCGTTTGCTTGCAGGAGATAGACCCTCGTGGTCAGGTTGATTGTGCTCCGGCGTGGTCAATAACCTCTCGGAGTTGGTTTAGCGATTGCTAAGGCGCGACGTCCTCGCACGTTCGTAGTCGGATCGTCAAAGTCTACTCCACCAAAAACGATAGCTATCATCTCATCGAAAGATCGGGACACCCTCGCCTCTATCAAGTGGTATCAGATTCCCAGGTTGCTCGGTGAGATTTACAGTTTTTCGTAGTTTAGATCGAGTCTGTTCTTCATACCTACAGTCTAGGAAAAAGCCAAAAAAAAAATTTATGGTTAGTTCATCATATCCGAACCAATCTGAGCCTTTGCATAATCTTTTTAGGGTTTTTGCTTTGTTGAATTTGCGGTTGCATCGTCGTGTCAAGTTGCTGGTCTTAGCGTCTAGTTCTTTAGAGTTTCGAGTTCTGTTCACAAGTTGTCACGCCGCCGCCGCACCATCATCATCGCCCCTACCATATACCACCACCGATCCGAGTCCAGATACCACCACCGATCCGAGTCCATATACCACCACCAATCCGAGCCCACATATACTACCGTCATATACCATCACCAGTCCGAGTTCCACCAGATTCATCTCTGCCACCAGTCCTAGTCCGAGTCCAGTATTTATTCCTTTATTTTAGAGTTCCAGATCACGCGATACTACGAGTCGTGAACAAGTCGGATTCCCTAATTTTCGTGCTACCCGCAGAAGAAAAATAGTTCCAGTTTAAAAAAAAAATTCTGGCTAGGCAGTTTTTAGACCATTTGTAGACTTTTTCGAAAAAAAAATGTAGCGGAGCAAAAAAAAAAGAGGAAAAAGAGGAAAAAAAAAGTGCAAAAAAAAATAAAAAATTCAGAGTGTGCTCCTCCCTTGTTTACGTGCAGCGCCGTGATTTTTGTTAGTGTTCTAGGCTCGCGTCTCTAGCACGGTCTAGCCTAGGACCAGCACAGTACCGTCGTTGAGAGTTTATTCAACATTGCATCTCTGAATTGATTATTGCTGACCCTTTTTGCTACCATATCATAAGCCTTCCCAGCTCCACATACATCTACATCGTGCGTTTGACACCACCTGGCAATCGCTCTGTCCAAGCTCTGAGAGTTTTGACTACAAAGGTTGCCGATCACCACCTGCTGCTGGGTAAGAACTGGTAAGAATTTGAGATTTGCTTGACGGATTTGTGACACCACACCACACCACCACCACTTTCTAGTAGTCTGTAGGATCATATTCTTGTGTGTTTCTATTGCTGCTAACCATGGCAGGATCACAAGCCGACGAGATTGACTGGGAGAACATGACGAACAAGGAGTTGCATGATAAATTTCAGCAAATGATGAGTGGCCAGGTTGGAGATGTGCTAAACAGATTTGAAGAGGCCATGGAGAAGATAGATGGCATGGAGAAGTCGTTCGAGACAAAGCTGGATAACAAGTTTAATGAATTGCTCACGCGTCTTCCCCAACCACCACCGGCTGCACCTGTCGCACCTCTGCAACGACAACAACAACGCCCCCTTCCAAATCAGTTCGGACGAGCGAAGCGTGTTCCTCTTGAGGATGGCCAAACTTCTGGTGCTGCTGTACCTACTGTTGATGCTTCTTTGGCTCCTGCTCCTGCTGCTGGTGGTGCCGAGGAGGAGGATGATTACGCGGGCGATTATGAGGATGAGGTTGATCAAAATCATAACTACGTGCAACCACCAGCACCAGGTCGTCCACATGCAAATAATCGCAGTGGTAGGCCTGCACCACCACTTCAGGTACGAGATCATGACCATCTTCCTAAATTAAAATTGAATATTCCACCATTCGAGGGTAGATATGTTCCTGATATATATCTTACTTGGGAGTTAGAAACTGAACAACGTTTTACATGTTTACAATATCCCGAGGAACGACGTGTTGCTGCTGCTGTTTGTGCTTTCACTAGTTTTGCATGTGTATGGTGGTCTGAACATTGTAGATTATATCCTATTCCAGCTACGTGGGCTGCTTTGAAAACTGCTATGCGTACTCGTTGGGTTCCACCATATTATCAACGTGAATTACTTCAAAAATTGCAGCGCTTAAGACAAGGAAAAAATTCTGTAGAAGAATATTATCAGGAATTACAAACTGGCATGATTAGATGTGGTATTGTTGAGGAGAATGAAGCTATGCTTGCACGGTTCTGTGACGTCTTGGTCTGGTCGTTGAACACAAACGAAGGGTAAAGAAAATGTTATTGCTGATGCATTGTCTCGTCGTTATACTATGCTTTCACAACTTGACTTTAAAATATTTGGTTTGGAGACCATCAAAGATCAATATGTGCATGATGCTGAATTTAAAGATGTATTGCAAAATTGTAAGGAAGGGAGAACATGGAACAAGTTCGTCGTTAACGATGGATTTGTGTTTCGTGCTAACAAGCTATGCATTCCAGCTAGCTCCGTTCGTCTTTTGTTGTTGCAGGAGGCGCATGGAGGAGGATTAATGGGACACTTTGGCATGAAGAAGACGGAGGATATACTTGCTACACATTTCTTTTGGCCAAAGATGAGACGGGATGTTGAGCGTTTTGTTGCTCGCTGCACTACATGTCAAAAAGCTAAGTCACGACTCAATCCTCATGGTTTATATATGCCTTTGCCTGTACCTAGTGTTCCTTGGGAGGATATATCTATGGACTTTGTTTTAGGTTTACCTCGAACAAAGAAGGGGAGGGATAGCATATTTGTTGTCGTGGATAGGTTCTCGAAAATGGCACACTTTATACCATGTCATAAAAGCGATGATGCTGTTAATGTTGCTGATTTGTTCTTTCGTGTAATTATACGCTTGCATGGTGTGCCAAATACTATTGTTTCAGATCGTGATACTAAATTTCTTAGCCACTTTTGGAGATGTTTATGGGCTAAGTTGGGGACTAAACTGCTTTTTAGTACTACATGTCACCCCCAAACTGATGGACAAACTGAAGTAGTCAATAGAACATTGTCTACTATGCTTAGGGCTGTTTTGAAGAATAACAAGAAAATGTGGGAAGAATGCTTGCCTCATATTGAATTTGCTTATAATCGTTCATTGCATTCTACTACTAAGATGTGTCCTTTTGAAATTGTGTATGGTTTCCTTCCTCGTGCACCAATTGATTTGTTGCCTCTTCCATCTTCGGAGAAGGTTAATTTTGATGCTAAACAACGTGCTGAATTGATCGTAAAAATGCATGAGTTAACTAAGGAGAACATTGAGCGTATGAATGCTAAATATAAACTTGCTGGAGATAAGGGTAGAAAACATGTTGTGTTTGCACCTGGAGATCTTGTTTGGTTACATTTGCGTAAGGATAGATTTCCTGATTTGCGCAAATCAAAGCTAATGCCACGTGCGGATGGTCCTGTTAAGGTGTTAGAGAAAATAAATGATAATGCATATAAACTTGAGCTGCCTGCAGATTTTGGGGTTAGTCCCACTTTTAACATTGCAGATCTGAAGCCTTATTTGGGTGAGGAAGATGAGCTTCCGTCGAGGACGACTTCATTTCAAGAAGGGGAGGATGATGAGGACATCAATACCATTGTTACACCCACAGCCCCTGCTTCTATACATACTGGACCGATTACTAGAGCTCGCGCACGCCAATTAAAATATCAGGTACTTTCGTTTCTTGTTAATGATTCTAAAGTTCATGAGAATATGATGCTGCCTAAATTGGATACATTTGTTTTGCTTACAAATGAAGGGCCTAGCTTGGACAAGAAAGAGGAACCTTGGAGCAAGTTCAAGCATGGAGATGATGGCATGCACAAGGGGAACAAGAACGGAGTTACAAGTGATGATTTCAGGACTTTGAAGCCACCATAATGAGTGCAGGAAGCCTTGGACGAAATATACAAGATGTCACTTCATAAATTTCGTCCAGAGGCTATTATAGGTGCTGCGTCACCTTATTATTGGGCCAGGCCCATGTAATTTCGAAATACTTGAGTATAGGCTGTTTTTAGAGTCCGTATGTGTGGGGAAACAAGAGATAGGGTTGGTTTCGGACCCCTCCTTCAAGGGCCACGAAATCCCCTCCTCTTCCTCCATATATACAGCCCTTAGGGCACCGTTTAGACTTTGGGTTTTGTTTAGATTAAAAGTTCGCTATAGCTGCAACTTCGCGTACTTCGTTTGTGTTCAACGACCAGACCAAGACGTCACAGAACCCCACCTTGATCAATAAAGCTTTCATCTTATATTCGCAATATCCAGATTGCAAATCTTAGTTTCTTGCTTGTTCTTCGTTTGCTTGCAGGAGATAGACCCTCGTGGTCAGGTTGATTGTGCTCCGGCGTGGTCAATAACCTCTCGGAGTTGGTTTAGCGATTGCTAAGGCGCGACGTCCTCGCACGTTCGTAGTCGGATCGTCAAAGTCTACTCCACCAAAAACGATAGCTATCATCTCATCGAAAGATCGGGACACCCTCGCCTCTATCAAACAAGTTCGTCATTAACGATGGATTTGTGTTTCGTGCTAACAAGCTATGCATTCCAGCTAGCTCTGTTCGTCTTTTGTTGTTGCAGGAGGCGCATGGAGGAGGATTAATGGGACACTTTGGCGTGAAGAAGACGGAGGATATACTTGCTACACATTTCTGTTGGCCAAAGATGAGACGGGATGTTGAGCGTTTTGTTGCTCGCTGCACTACATGTCAAAAAGCTAAGTCACGACTCAATCCTCATGGTTTATATATGCCTTTGCCTGTACCTAGTGTTCCTTGGCAGGATATATCTATGGACTTTGTTTTAGGTTTACCTCGAACAAAAAAGGGGAGGGATAGCATATTTGTTGTCGTGGATAGGTTCTCGAAAATGGCACACTTTATACCATGTCATAAAAGCGATGATGCTGTTAATGTTGCTGATTTGTTCTTTCGTGAAATTATACGCTTGCATGGTGTGCCAAATACTATTGTTTCAGATCGTGATACTAAATTTCTTAGCCACTTTTGGAGATGTTTATGGGCTAAGTTGGGGACTAAACTGCTTTTTAGTACTACATGTCACCCCCAAACTGATGGACAAACTGAAGTAGTCAATAGAACATTGTCTACTATGCTTAGGGCTGTTTTGAAGAATAACAAGAAAATGTGGGAAGAATGCTTGCCTCATATTGAATTTGCTTATAATCGTTCATTGCATTCTACTACTAAGATGTGTCCTTTTGAAATTGTGTATGGTTTCCTTCCTCGTGCACCAATTGATTTGTTGCCTCTTCCATCTTCGGAGAAGGTTAATTTTGATGCTAAACAACGTGCTGAATTCATCTTAAAAATGCACGAGTTAACTAAGGAGAACATTGAGCGTATGAATGCTAAATATAAACTTGCTGGAGATAAGGGTAGAAAACATGTTGTGTTTGCACCTGGAGATCTTGTTTGGTTACATTTGCGTAAGGATAGATTTCCTGATTTGCGCAAATCAAAGCTAATGCCACGTGCTGATGGTCCTTTTAAGGTGTTAGAGAAAATAAATGATAATGCATATAAACTTGAGCTGCCTGCAGATTTTGGGGTTAGTCCCACTTTTAACATTGCAGATCTGAAGCCTTATTTGGGTGAGGAAGATGAGCTTCCGTCGAGGACGACTTCATTTCAAGAAGGGGAGGATGATGAGGACATCAATACCATTGTTACACCCACAGCCCCTGCTTCAATACATACTGGAACAATTACTAGAGCTCGCGCACGTCAATTAAAATATCAGGTACTTTCGTTTCTTGGTAATGATTCTAAAGTTCATGAGAATATGATGCTGCCTAAATTGGATACATTTGTTTTGCTTACAAATGAAGGGCCTAGCTTGGACAAGAAAGAGGAACCTTGGAGCAAGTTCAAGCATGGAGATGATGGCATGCACAAGGGGAACAAGAACGGAGTTACAAGTGATGATTTCAGGACTTTGAAGCCACCATAATGAGTGCAGGAAGCCTTGGACGAAATATACAAGATGTCACTTCATAAATTTCGTCCAGAGGCTATTATAGGTGCTGCGTCACCTTATTATTGGGCCAGGTCCATGTAATTTCGAAATACTTGAGTATAGGCTGTTTTTAGAGTCCGTATGTGTGGGGAAACAAGAGATAGGGTTGGTTTCGGACCCCTCCTTCAAGGGCCACGAAATCCCCTCCTCTTCCTCCATATATACAAAGATTGTCTACTATGCTTAGGGCTGTTTTGAAGAATAACAAGAAAATGTGGGAAGAATGCTTGCCTCATATTGAATTTGCTTATAATCGTTCATTGCATTCTACTACTAAGATGTGTCCTTTTGAAATTGTGTATGGTTTCCTTCCTCGTGCACCAATTGATTTGTTGCCTCTTCCATCTTCGGAGAAGGTTAATTTTGATGCTAAACAACGTGCTGAATTGATCTTAAAAATGCATGAGTTAACTAAGGAGAACATTGAGCGTATGAATGCTAAATATAAACTTGCTGGAGTTAAGGGTAGAAAACATGTTGTGTTTGCACCTGGAGATCTTGTTTGGTTACATTTGCGTAAGGATAGATTTCCTGATTTGCGCAAATCAAAGCTAATGCCACGTGCTGATGGTCCTTTTAAGGTGTTAGAGAAAATAAATGATAATGCATATAAACTTGAGCTGCCTGCAGATTTTGGGGTTAGTCCCACTTTTAACATTGCAGATCTGAAGCCTTATTTGGGTGAGGAAGATGAGCTTCCGTCGAGGACGACTTCATTTCAAGAAGGGGAGGATGATGAGGACATCAATACCATTGTTACACCCACAGCCCCTGCTTCTATACATACTGGACCAATTACTAGAGCTCGCGCACGTCAATTAAAATATCAGGTACTTTCGTTTCTTGGTAATGATTCTAAAGTTCATGAGAATATGATGCTGCCTAAATTGGATACATTTGTTTTGCTTACAAATGAAGGGCCTAGCTTGGACAAGAAAGAGGAACCTTAGAGCAAGTTCAAGCATGGAGATGATGGCATGCACAAGGGGAACAAGAACGGAGTTACAAGTGATGATTTCAGGACTTTGAAGCCACCATAATGAGTGCAGGAAGCCTTGGACGAAATATACAAGATGTCACTTCATAAATTTCGTCCAGAGGCTATTATAGGTGCTGCGTCACCTTATTATTGGGCCAGGCCCATGTAATTTCGAAATACTTGAGTATAGGCTGTTTTTAGAGTCCGTATGTGTGGGGAAACAAGAGATAGGGTTGGTTTCGGACCCCTCCTTCAAGGGCCACGAAATCCCCTCCTCTTCCTCCATATATAGAGCCCTTAGGGCACCGTTTAGACTTTGGGTTTTGTTTAGATTAAAAGTTCGCCATAGCTGCAACTTCGCGTACTTCGTTTGTGTTCAACGACCAGACCAAGACGTCACAGAACCCCACCTTGATCAATAAAGCTTTCATCTTATATTCGCAATATCCAGATTGCAAATCTTAGTTTCTTGCTTGTTCTTCGTTTGCTTGCAGGAGATAGACCCTCGTGGTCAGGTTGATTGTGCTCCGGCGTGGTCAATAACCTCTCGGAGTTGGTTTAGCGATTGCTAAGGCGCGACGTCCTCGCACGTTCGTAGTCGGATCGTCAAAGTCTACTCCACCAAAAACGATAGCTATCATCTCATCGAAAGATCGGGACACCCTCGCCTCTATCAAGTGGTATCAGATTCCCAGGTTGCTCGGTGAGATTTACAGTTTTTCGTAGTTTAGGTGTGGTATTGTTGAGGAGAATGAAGCTATGCTTGCACGTTTCATGGGTGGATTAAATAGAGAGATTCAGACCATTCTAGAGTATAAGGAGTATAATAATATCACTCGTTTATTCCATCTTGCTTGTAAAGCTGAACGTGAAGTGCAGGATCGACACGCATTGGCGCGAACTAATTTTTCTGCAGGTCGATCTTCATCATGGACACCGCGTGCCTCCTCTACTCCCACACGTCCTACTGCGGCACCACTGACTTCAGCCGCCAATTCCAATCGAGATACAAGAAAACAGGCACCACCACCACCATCTGCCAAGAGTACACCTTCTGGGCCTGCCCAGAGCTCTTCTTCATCTATGGCATCAACAGGGCACACACATGATATTATTTGTCGTCATTGTAAGGGAAGAGGTCATTATGCGAGAGAATGCCAATCTCCGCGTGTTATGATTGCTACTGAGGATGGTGGGTATGAGTCCGCTAGTGATTATGATGAGGAGACTTTGGCTCTTATTACAAGTGAAGAACACGGTGGAGATGATTCTGATCATGAGACGCAATACATGGCTCCTGAAGACGCTGACAGGTATGAATGTTTAGTTGCTCAATGTGTTTTGAGTGTGCAGGTCACACAAGCTGAGCAAAATCAGAGGCATAATTTGTTCCATACAAAGGGAGTTGTGAAGGAACGTTCTGTTCGCGTCATCATAGATGGAGGGAGCTGCAACAACTTGGCTAGCATGGAGATGGTGGAGAAGCTATCTCTCACCACAAGACCACATCCACATCCTTACTATATCCAATGGTTCAACAACAGCGGCAAGGTTAAGGTAACACGTACTGTTCGTGTGCATTTTAGTATCCCTACATATGCTGATTATGTTGATTGTGATGTGGTACCCATGCAAGCATGTTCATTATTACTTGGTAGACCATGGCAATTTGATAAAAATTCTGTACACCATGGTAGAAACAATCAGTATACTCTTGTTCATAAGGATAAACATATTACTTTGCTTCCTATGACTCCTGATTCTATTTTGAAAGATGATATTAATAGAGCTAGTAAAGCAAAACAGGAGAAAAATAAGAGTGAAAATCAGATTGTGGCAAAAGAATTTGAGCAACAAATGAAGCCTAATAATAAACCATCTAGTGTTGCTTCTGAAATTAAATTGAAAAGTGCATGCTTACTTGCCACCAAATCTGATATTGATGATCTAGATTTCAGCAATTCTGTTTGCTATGCTTTTGTGTGCAAAGAGGCGTTATTTTCATTCGAGGACGTGCCTTCCTCTTTGCCTCCTGCGGTCACTAACATTTTGCAGGAGTTCGCTGACGTCTTTCCACAAGACGTGCCACCGGGATTACCACCTATTCGCGGGATTGAGCATCAGATTGACTTAATTCCCGGTGCTTCGTTGCCAAACCGTGCGCCATACCGTACCAATCCAGAGGAGACGAAGGAGATTATGCGTCAAGTACAGGAGTTGCTCGACAAAGGTTATATACGCGAATCCCTTAGTCCTTGTGCTGTTCCTATTATTCTAGTGGCGAAAAAGGATGGTACATCGCGTATGTGTGTTGATTGTAGAGGCATTAATAATATTACTATTCGTTATCGTCATCCTATTCCTAGACTAGATGATATGCTTGATGAATTGAGTGGCTCTACAATATTCTCCAAAGTTGATTTGCGTAGTGGATACCATCAAATTCGTATGAAATTGGGGGATGAATGGAAAACAGCATTTAAAACAAAGTTTGGATTATATGAGTGGTTAGTCATGCCTTTTGGGTTAACTAATGCACCTAGTACTTTCATGAGATTAATGAACGAAGTTTTACGTGCTTTCATTGGACGATTTGTGGTAGTCTATTTTGATGATATACTGATTTATAGCAGATCTTTGGAGGAACATTTGGAACATTTACGTGCTGTTTTTATTGCTTTACGTGATGCACGTTTGTTTGGTAACTTTGGGAAGTGCACCTTTTGCACCGACCGAGTATCTTTTCTTGGCTATGTTGTTACTCCACAGGGAATTGAAGTTGATAAAGCCAAGATTGAAGCTATTGAGAGTTGGCCACAGCCCAAAACGGTCACTCAAGTGAGGAGTTTTCTTGGACTCGCTGGTTTCTATAGGCGTTTTGTGAGAGATTTCAGCACCATTGCTGCACCTCTCAATGAGCTTACAAAGAAGGATGTGCCTTTTGTTTGGGGTACCTCACAGGAAGAAGCCTTCACGGTATTGAAAGATAAGTTGACACATGCTCCTTTACTCCAACTTCCTGATTTTAATAAGACTTTTGAGCTTGAATGTGATGCTAGTGGAATTGGATTAGGAGGTGTTTTATTACAAGATGGCAAACCTGTTGCATACTTTTTTGAAAAATTGACTGGGCCTAGTCTGAACTATTCTACTTATGATAAAGAATTATATGCTCTTGTTCGGACCTTAGAAACATGGCCACATTATTTATGGCCCAAAGAATTTGTTATACATTCTGATCATGAATCTTTGAAACACATTAAAAGTCAAGCAAAACTGAACCATAGACATGCTAAATGGGTTGAATTTATTGAGACTTTCCCTTATGTCATTAAACACAAGAAGGGTAAAGAAAATGTTATTGCTGATGCATTGTCTCGTCGTTATACTATGCTTTCACAACTTGACTTTAAAATATTTGGTTTGGAGACCATCAAAGATCAATATGTGCATGATGCTGAATTTAAAGATGTATTGCAGAATTGTAAGGAAGGGAGAACATGGAACAAGTTCGTCGTTAACGATGGATTTGTGTTTCGTGCTAACAAGCTATGCATTCCAGCTAGCTCCGTTCGTCTTTTGTTGTTGCAGGAGGCGCATGGAGGAGGATTAATGGGACACTTTGGCGTGAAGAAGACGGAGGATATACTTGCTACACATTTCTTTTGGCCAAAGATGAGACGGGATGTTGAGCGTTTTGTTGCTCGCTGCACTACATGTCAAAAAGCTAAGTCACGACTCAATCCTCATGGTTTATATATGCCTTTGCCTGTACCTAGTGTTCCGTGGGAGGATATATCTATGGACTTTGTTTTAGGTTTACCTCGAACAAAGAAGGGGAGGGATAGCATATTTGTTGTCGTGGATAGGTTCTCGAAAATGGCACACTTTATACCATGTCATAAAAGCGATGATGCTGTTAATGTTGCTGATTTGTTCTTTCGTGAAATTATACGCTTGCATGGTGTGCCAAATACTATTGTTTCAGATCGTGATACTAAATTTCTTAGCCACTTTTGGAGATGTTTATGGGCTAAGTTGGGGACTAAACTGCTTTTTAGTACTACATGTCACCCCCAAACTGATGGACAAACTGAAGTAGTCAATAGAACATTGTCTACTATGCTTAGGGTTGTTTTGAAGAATAACAAGAAAATGTGGGAAGAATGCTTGCCTCATATTGAATTTGCTTATAATCGTTCATTGCATTCTACTACTAAGATGTGTCCTTTTGAAATTGTGTATGGTTTCCTTCCTCGTGCACCAATTGATTTGTTGCCTCTTCCATCTTCGGAGAAGGTTAATTTTGATGCTAAACAACGTGCTGAATTGATCTTAAAAATGCATGAGTTAACTAAGGAGAACATTGAGCGTATGAATGCTAAATATAAACTTGCTGGAGGTAAGGGTAGAAAACATGTTGTGTTTGCACCGGGAGATCTTGTTTGGTTACATTTGCGTAAGGATAGATTTCCTGATTTGCGCAAATCAAAGCTAATGCCACGTGCTGATGGTCCTTTTAAGGTGTTAGAGAAAATAAATGATAATGCATATAAACTTGAGCTGCCTGCAGATTTTGGGGTTAGTCCCACTTTTAACATTGCAGATCTGAAGCCTTATTTGGGTGAGGAAGATGAGCTTCCGTCGAGGACGACTTCATTTCAAGAAGGGGAGGATGATGAGGACATCAATACCATTGTTACACCCACAGCCCCTGCTTCTATACATACTGGACCAATTACTAGAGCTCGCGCACGCCAATTAAAATATCAGGTACTTTCGTTTCTTGGGAATGATTCTAAAGTTCATGAGAATATGATGCTGCCTAAATTGGATACATTTGTTTTGCTTACAAATGAAGGGCCTAGCTTGGACAAGAAAGAGGAACCTTGGAGCAAGTTCAAGCATGGAGATGATGGCATGCACAAGGGGAACAAGAACGGAGTTACAAGTGATGATTTCAGGACTTCGAAGCCACCATAATGAGTGCAGGAAGCCTTGGACGAAATATACAAGATGTCACTTCATAAATTTCGTCCAGAGGCTATTATAGGTGCTGCGTCACCTTATTATTGGGCCAGGCCCATGTAATTTCGAAATACTTGAGTATAGGCTGTTTTTAGAGTCCGTATGTGTGGGGAAACAAGAGATAGGGTTGGTTTCGGACCCCTCCTTCAAGGGCCACGAAATCCCCTCCTCTTCCTCCATATATACAGCCCTTAGGGCACCGTTTAGACTTTGGGTTTTGTTTAGATTAAAAGTTCGCCATAGCTGCAACTTCGCGTACTTCGTTTGTGTTCAACGACCAGACCAAGACGTCACAGAACCCCACCTTGATCAATAAAGCTTTCATCTTATATTCGCAATATCCAGATTACAAATCTTAGTTTCTTGCTTGTTCTTTGTTTGCTTGCAGGAGATAGACAAAGAGGAAGGCACGTCTTATGGAAAGACGTCAGCGAACTCCTGCAAAATGTTAGTGACCGCAGGAGGCAAAGAGGAAGGCACGTCCTCGAATGAAAATAACGCCTCTTTGCACACAAAAGCATAGCAAACAGAATTGCTGAAATCTAGATCATCAATATCAGATTTGGTGGCAAGTAAGCATGCACTTTTCAATTTAATTTCAGAAGCAACACTAGATGGTTTATTATTAGGCTTCATTTGTTGCTCAAATTCTTTTGCCACAATCTGATTTTCACTCTTATTTTTCTCCTGTTTTGCTTTACTAGCTCTATTAATATCATCTTTCAAAATAGAATCAGGAGTCATAGGAAGCAAAGTAATATGTTTATCCTTATGAACAAGAGTATACTGATTGTTTCTACCATGGTGTACAGAATTTTTATCAAATTGCCATGGTCTACCAAGTAATAATGAACATGCTTGCATGGGTACCACATCACAATCAACATAATCAGCATATGTAGGGATACTAAAATGCACACGAACAGTACGTGTTACCTTAACCTTGCCGCTGTTGTTGAACCATTGGATATAGTAAGGATGTGGATGTGGTCTTGTGGTGAGAGATAGCTTCTCCACCATCTCCATGCTAGCCAAGTTGTTGCAGCTCCCTCCATCTATGATGACGCGAACAGAACGTTCCTTCACAACTCCCTTTGTATGGAACAAATTATGCCTCTGATTTTGCTCAGCTTGTGTGACCTGCACACTCAAAACACATTGAGCAACTAAACATTCATACCTGTCAGCGTCTTCAGGAGCCATGTATTGCGTCTCATGATCAGAATCATCTCCACCGTGTTCTTCACTTGTAATAAGAGCCAAAGTCTCCTCATCATAATCACTAGCGGACTCATACCCACCATCCTCAGTAGCAATCATAACACGCGGAGATTGGCATTCTCTCGCATAATGACCTCTTCCCTTACAATGACGACAAATAATATCATGTGTGTGCCCTGTTGATGCCATAGATGAAGAAGAGCTCTGGGCAGGCCCAGAAGGTGTACTCTTGGCAGATGGTGGTGGTGGTGCCTGTTTTCTTGTATCTCGATTGGAATTGGCGGCTGAAGTCAGTGGTGCCGCAGTAGGACGTGTGGGAGTAGACGAGGCACGCGGTGTCCATGATGAAGATCGACCTGCAGAAAAATTAGTTCGCGCCAATGCCTGTCGATCCTGCACTTCACGTTCAGCTTTACAAGCAAGATGGAATAGACGAGTGATATTATTATACTCCTTATACTCTAGAATGGTCTGAATCTCTCTATTTAATCCACCCATGAAATGTGCAAGCATAGCTTCATTCTCCTCAACAATACCACATCTAATCATGCCAGTTTGTAATTCCTGATAATATTCTTCTACAGAATTTTTTCCTTGTCTTAAGCGCTGCAATTTTTGAAGTAATTCACGTTGATAATATGGTGGAACCCAACGAGTACGCATAGCAGTTTTCAAAGCAGCCCACGTAGCTGGAATAGGATATAATCTACAATGTTCAGACCACCATACACATGCAAAACTAGTGAAAGCACAAACAGCAGCAGCAACACGTCGTTCCTCGGGATATTGTAAACATGTAAAACGTTGTTCAGTTTCTAACTCCCAAGTAAGATATATATCAGGAACATATCTACCCTCGAATGGTGGAATATTCAATTTTAATTTAGGAAGATGGTCATGATCTCGTACCTGAAGTGGTGGTGCAGGCCTACCATTGCGATTATTTGCATGTTGATAGAGGCGAGGGTGTCCCGATCTTTCGATGAGATGGTAGTTATCGTTTTTGGTGGAGTAGACTTTGACGATCCGACTACGAACGTGCGAGGACGTCGCGCCTTAGCAATCGCTAAACCAACTCCGAGAGGTTATTGACCACGCCGGAGCACAATCAACCTGACCACGAGGGTCTATCTCCTGCAAGCAAACGAAGAACAAGCAAGAAACTAAGATTTGCAATCTGGATATTGCGAATATAAGATGAAAGCTTTATTGATCAAGGTGGGGTTCTGTGACGTCTTGGTCTGGTCGTTGAACACAAACGAAGTACGCGAAGTTGCAGCTATAGCGAACTTTTAATCTAAACAAAACCCAAAGTCTAAACGGTGCCCTAAGGGCTGTATATATGGAGGAAGAGGAGGGGATTTCGTGGCCCTTGAAGGAGGGGTCCGAAACCAACCCTATCTCTTGTTTCCCCACACATACGGACTCTAAAAACAGCCTATACTCAAGTATTTCGAAATTACATGGGCCTGGCCCAATAATAAGGTGACGCAGCACCTATAATAGCCTCTGGACGAAATTTATGAAGTGACATCTTGTATATTTCGTCCAAGGCTTCCTGCACTCATTATGGTGGCTTCAAAGTCCTGAAATCATCACTTGTAACTCCGTTCTTGTTCCCCTTGTGCATGCCATCATCTCCATGCTTGAACTTGCTCCAAGGTTCCTCTTTCTTGTCCAAGCTAGGGCCTTCATTTGTAAGCAAAACAAATGTATCCAATTTAGGCAGCATCATATTCTCATGGACTTTAGAATCATTACCAAGAAACGAAAGTACCTGATAATTTAATTGGCGTGCGCGAGCTCTAGTAATTGGTCCAGTATGTATAGAAGCAGGGGCTGTGGGTGTAACAATGGTATTGATGTCCTCATCACCTTATGAACAAGAGTATACTGATTGTTTCTACCATGGTGTACAGAATTTTTATCAAATTGCCATGGTCTACCAAGTAATAATGAACATGCTTGCATGGGTACCACATCACAATCAACATAATCAGCATATGTAGAGATACTAAAATGCACACGAACAGTACGTGATACCTTAACCTTGCCGCTGTTGTTGAACCATTGGATATAGTAAGGATGTGGATGTGGTCTTGTGGTGAGAGATAGCTTCTCCACCATCTCCATGCTAGCCAAGTTGTTGCAGCTCCCTCCATCTATGATGACGCGAACAGAACGTTCCTTCACAACTCCCTTTGTATGGAACAAATTATGCCTCTGATTTTGCTCAGCTTGTGTGACCTGCACACTCAAAACACGTTGAGCAACTAAACATTCATACCTGTCAGCGTCTTCAGGAGCCATGTATTGCGTCTCATGATCAGAATCATCTCCACCATGTTCTTCACTTGTAATAAGAGCCAAAGTCTCCTCATCATAGTCACTAGCGGACTCATACCCACCATCCTCAGTAGCAATCATAACACGTGGAGATTGGCATTCTCTCGCATAATGACCTCTTCCCTTACAACGACGACAAATAATATCATGTGTGTGCCCTGTTGATGCCATAGATGAAGAAGAGCTCTGGGCAGGCCCAGAAGGTGTACTCTTGGCAGATGGTGGTGGTGGTGCCTGTTTTCTTGTATCTCGGTTGGAATTGGCGGCTGAAGTCAGTGGTGCCGCAGTAGGACGTGTGGGAGTAGAGGAGGCACGCGGTGTCCATGATGAAGATCGACCTGCAGAAAAATTAGTTCGCGCCAATGCCTGTCGATCCTGCACCTCACGTTCAGCTTTACAAGCAAGATGGAATAAACGAGTGATATTATTATACTCCTTATACTCTAGAATGGTCTGAATCTCTCTATTTAATCCACCCATGAAACGTGCAAGCATAGCTTCATTCTCCTCAACAATACCACATCTAATCATGCCAGTTTGTAATTCCTGATAATATTCTTCTACAGAATTTTTTCCTTGTCTTAAGCGCTGCAATATTTGAAGTAATTCACGTTGATAATATGGTGGAACCCAACGAGTACGCATAGCAGTTTTCAAAGCAGCCCACGTAGCTGGAATAGGATATAATCTACAATGTTCAGACCACCATACACATGCAAAACTAGTGATGAGGACATCAATACCATTGTTACACCCACAGCCCCTGCTTCTATACATACTGGACCAATTACTAGAGCTCGCGCACGTCAATTAAAATATCAGGTACTTTCGTTTCTTGGTAATGATTCTAAAGTTCATGAGAATATGATGCTGCCTAAATTGGATACATTTGTTTTGCTTACAAATGAAGGGCCTAGCTTGGACAAGAAAGAGGAACCTTGGAGCAAGTTCAAGCATGGAGATGATGGCATGCACAAGGGGAACAAGAACGGAGTTACAAGTGATGATTTCAGGACTTTGAAGCCACCATAATGAGTGCAGGAAGCCTTGGACGAAATATACAAGATGTCACTTCATAAATTTCGTCCAGAGGCTATTATAGGTGCTGCGTCACCTTATTATTGGGCCAGGCCCATGTAATTTCGAAATACTTGAGTATAGGCTGTTTTTAGAGTCCGTATGTGTGGTGAAACAAGAGATAGGGTTGGTTTCGGACCCCTCCTTCAAGGGCCACGAAATCCCCTCCTCTTCCTCCATATATACAGCCCTTAGGGCACCGTTTAGACTTTGGGTTTTGTTTAGATTAAAAGTTCGCCATAGCTGCAACTTCGCGTACTTCGTTTGTGTTCAACGACCAGACCAAGACGTCACAGAACCCCACCTTGATCAATAAAGCTTTCATCTTATATTCGCAATATCCAGATTGCAAATCTTAGTTTCTTGCTTGTTCTTCGTTTGCTTGCAGGAGATAGACCCTCGTGGTCAGGTTGATTGTGCTCCGGCGTGGTCAATAACCTCTCAGAGTTGGTTTAGCGATTGCTAAGGCGCGACGTCCTCGCACGTTCGTAGTCGGATCGTCAAAGTCTACTCCACCAAAAACGATAGCTATCATCTCATCGAAAGATCGGGACACCCTCGCCTCTATCAATTGACTCCTTGGAAAGTACCAGTTTCCTCAAGCTCGCCGTCAGGGATTTGAAGTTTCCGAAGCACAGCGGGCGAAATCAGATTCAAGCCGGCCCCACCGTCAACTAACATCTTCGTGACCTTGAGGTTGCGGATCGTTGGTGAAACCAACATCGGCAAGCACCCGACTGCCGTTGTGCGGTCAGGGTGGTCCTCAATGTCAAAGACGATAGGCGTGTCGGACCACTTCAGAAGCTTTCTGGCGTCAACAGATGGTTCCGCCGCATTGATCTCTCGCGCCCACTGTTTAAGTTGGCGGTGAGAAGAATGCAACGAAGCACCACCGTCAACACACAAGACTTCTGCGGCTTTCTGAAATTCGTGCTCACTGGATTCTTCATCATCTAGATCATCATCATCATCATCTTTGTCGCGGCCACGAGGAGGCCTGTCTCTCTACTGCTGCTTGGCCTTGCCGCGACGCCCTCCTCGGGCAGTGCGCTTCTTGCCGGACCCGCCAGCACCTTCTGGGGCCTTCTCCTTGTCGCGCCTCTCATACTCAGCTTTCTGCTGTTCGACAAGCTGCTCGACTCGTCGGCAGTTCTGGAGATCGTGTCCCTTGGTGCGGTGGATCTTGCAATATTGCTTGTCGGAGCCGTCCTGCTTGTCGGCAGCCGCCAAGGCCTGACAGTTGGCGCACGCGGCAATCTCCTTGCCGGAGCCCTCGACTTTGGCCTTGTCGGCGCTGCCGTTGCCGCTGGACTGTTCGACGGCAAGCACAGCTTTGCCCTTTTTCTTCCTGTTGTTCCGCCGTTGGCCCTTCTTTGCCGGGGCGGTACCTTCGCTGTCAGAGCTCCCCCCTGCGCCAACACCTTCACCGGGAAGTTTCCTTCCCTCTTCAGCACGCGCACACTTGTCGGCGAGAGCATATAGCTGGCCAATGTCTCTGACCTTGGTCATCGCCATTTCCTCCCGCATCTTGCGGTTACGCACGTTCTGATGGAACGCGCTAATAACCGCAGCGGGGTGAACATCTGGGATGTTGTACTGTACGCGGCTGAACCTTTGAATGTATTTGCGCAGGGGCTCTCCTTCCTTCTGAGGGATGAGATGAAGATCACTCTCCTGGCCATGAGGTTGATGACCGCCAGTAAAGGCACCAACAAACTGATGGCACAGGTCCGCCCATGAAGAAATGGAGTTCTCCGGCAAGTGCATGAGCCATGAGACGACGTTGCGCTTTAACACGAGCGGGAAGTAGTTAGCAAGAATCTTGTCGTCTCGTCCCCCGGCAGCTTGCACCGCAATGGTGTAAATGCTGAGGAACTCTGACGGGTGTGTCTTGCCATCATACTTCTCCGGCACGTCAGGCTTGAAAGCCTTGCGGTTGGGCCACTGGACCTGCCGCAGCTCACGGGTGAACGCTGGACAACTTACCGCGTACGGCAAGTCGCCAGGATCCCCTGGCGCATGCATGTCAACAGCGGGCCCTGCGCGTCTGTCGGACTGACGATGCGCTTCTCTCCTTCGCTCGATAGTGGTACGAGTGTCTTCTCCTCTGCGTTCCTGAAGAACGAGGCGCTGGTCACGACGAGCTCGCGGGTCAGACGACGCCGTGGAATCATCGCCACGGGCGTCGTTTCGACGTGTCGGCGACCGAGGCCGTCTGGGTGGGGAGTGTACGGTTGTTGCCCCCTCGCCGTTCTTGTTGGTGACAGCATTGTCACCAGTTCTCTTGTCGGCCGCGCGCACTGGGTCGGCATCAGCGAAGCTGAGAAGGCTTTGAATGGTTGCCCTCCACTCGTCAAGCTTATCTGCTGGTGGAGGGAAGTTCAGGAGCAGCTGCGCACGCGCCAATGCTTCTGCTGGTGAGGGAGGTATCGAGTGGCGTGAGGACTGTGGGATGCTCTTACTCCTAACAGTGTTAGAAGGAGCATCTCCATGCCCAGGCGACCGTACCTCGACCCCGCCAATGTGTTGTTGCGTATGGTGACCCCGCGCATCTCGAGATCGATGCGCAAGTTCATTATCCAGGGAGCGCCTGGCACCTGGGGCGTCAGGACGCTGCCTGTCACGGGCTTCTTGCGAAGGCCGCGGCGTCTGAACCGGCGCAGGCGTTCCAGAACGCGCAGCACCGTTTCTGGAGCTTGCAGGGCCAGCAGCAGCGAGCAGCGCTGCGTTCCCAGACCCAGCAGCGCCAAGATTGGCGTTGCTGGCCCGGTTTTGGACAGGTGGAGGTAATAGGAGCTCTCGCTCTCCAGTCCCCCCAGCAGCCGCAATCACGTCGGCACCCTCCTGCATGGGAGCAGGCGGGTTGGACGTAGACGCACCGATGGCCGAAGTCTTCTTTTTTGGAGCCATAAGGCGGAGGATGGCCCAAAAACTAACGCGCAAATCGCTAGATTAGGTTCACACAACCTCTCCCCCTACCTGGCGCGCCAAAGATGTCGGGGACGAATCCGCGATCACCTATGGGACCCAGGGAAGGACCCCTTTACGTTCGGCAGGGAGAGACGGTCGCACGAAGAGCAAATCTAGCGAAGAACACGACAGCGCACGAGAGAGATTTACCCAGGTTCGGGCCGCACGGATGCGTAAAACCCTACTCCTGCTTTTTGGTTTATTATCTGGATGATTGTTCTAGCTCCAGGAGCGCTACAGTACAGAGTAGCTGCGTACAATACTGGAGTTCTCCATCTCCCAGTTCCCCCTCTTCTCCACGTTGCCTATGGGCCTCCTTTTATACGCACAAAGGGGTCACCAACAGGTGGCAAACAGTAAAGGTAGAGGTGGAAAGTTGCTACAGTAAGGCCATTATTACTAGGATGACATGTCCTACCTACCACTGACGGCAGGGGACAAGGGCATTAAATGCCCATGCCTTAGCTGTCCAGATACATGTACCCGGACGTCTTGGACGTGGGAAAAGCCTATCCCACCTGCTCCTGCACCGCTAGCTACAGAGTACCGCCGTCTACACAGTGCCCTGCCACACACGCTCGGAAGGACCCAGAGCGCCACGCTGGCAGAGGCACCGGAGCAGCACAGTAGCACAGTGGTACAGTAACGCTTGCCGCGGCAAGACCTTGCCGCACCTGACAGCTTGCCGCAACCAATAGCTTGCCGCGCAAGGTAACTTGCCGGGGCAAGTACCTTGCCGCGGCTGCTATCTTGCCGCAACCAATACCTTGCCGCAGCCAATTACTTGCCGGGGCAAGTACTCTGCTACAGCAAACCTCAGGCTGGGCCTCAACTGTCCCTCCCGGCAAGCTCCTCTTGCCGGGGCCTTGACTCTTGCTTTGTATACTTTGTTCTTGAATGGCTTAATAACCTTGAGCTTCTCTCTGACTGTCCTCCCGTAAGCCTGGCCGCGGGATGCTGCTACTGCCCGTGCACAAGTACGGGGTACTAGGGTACCCCTATTCTAGTACACCGACACGGACCTAGCAGTCCATCGCACGGTGTTCCTCCTACACGCGCTAATACCGTTAGAGGCGGTGCACCTGCGTCGCTTCGGCGAACTTGTACATGGGATTCGACGATCGGCTGTTCGAGGGAGATCGAACAAGGAGGAGACGACTCTAGACGCGCTGCCCCAACTCTACTTCCACTGCACGGTACTGCACGTCTAGTGGTAACGATCCGTGGTCCATTCTCGTAGTATGTTCCTGGTTGTTCTGCGGGTAGGAATTTTTAATTTGAAGTCGACGCACCCTACCATAGAACCCAACAGTAAATACCACATATAGGTAGGTATAGTGGACTCATTTGGCACAATTTTCGGTTTAAGGAATTAGATGCACAAGCAGCATTCCCGCTTAGTATAAATGGAGGCTAGCAAATAGATTGAGAAGCAACCAACCAGAAAACAAAAACGGTCATAAACATGCATTCAGAATAACTA
This sequence comes from Thinopyrum elongatum, assembly GCA_011799875.1. Classification (NCBI taxonomy): domain Eukaryota; kingdom Viridiplantae; phylum Streptophyta; class Magnoliopsida; order Poales; family Poaceae; genus Thinopyrum; species Thinopyrum elongatum. The sequence goes on along the minus strand of CM022302.1, from coordinate 276,191,063 downwards.
ACACTGAATAATGCACAATAAGTAGGATGTAACTTCGTTGCATAACTATTGACTTTACGTGCATGCATAGGGAATCACAAACCTTAACACCAATATTCTTACTAAATCACAATTACTCACTAGCATAACTCACATATTGTCATCTTCATATCGCAAAACTATTGCAAGGAATTAAACTTATCATATCAAGTGATCTACATGAAAGTTTTTATTATATCCCTCTTGAATATCCATCACATTAGGACCAAATTCATATCTTGTGCATATTACCATTACTATTATCAACTCTCAAAATAATATAAGTGAAGCATGAGAGTTCATCTATTTCTTCAAAATATAATCACCGCCGTGCTTTAAAAGATATAAGTGAAGCACTAGAGCAACTGCCTAGCTCAAAAGATATAAGTGAAGCACATAGAGTATTCTAACAAATCACGAAAAAAGTGTGTCCCTCTCAAATGGGTGTGTCTAGCAAAGATGATTGTGACAAAATAAAAAGCAAACAAAGACTCATATAATACACGACGCTCCAAGCAAAACTCATATCATGTGATGAATGAAAATATAGCTCCAAGTAATATTACCGATGGTCGGTAGAAGAAAGAGGGGATGCCTTCCGGGGCATCCCCAAGCTTAGATGCTTGGGAGTCCTTGAATATTACCTTGGGGTGCCTCGGGCAACCCCAAGCTTAGGCTCTTGCTACTCCTTATTCCTTCATCCATCGTGATCTCACTCAAAACTTGAAAACTTCAGCACACAAAACTCAACAAAACCTTCGTGAGATCTGTTAGTATAACAAAGAAAATCACTACTTTAGGTACTGTTGTAAACCCATTCATATTTTATTATTGCATTATACCTACTGTATTCTAGCTTCACCATGGCTTATACCCCCCGATACAAACCATAGATTCATCAAAACAAGCGAACAACGGAACAAAAACAGAATCTGTCAAAAACAGAACAGTCTGTAATAATTCAAACAATGACCATAATTTTGTAACTCCAAAAATTCTGAAAAATTAAGACAACGTGGGAATTGTATATCAATCATGTGTAAAAAATTCAGAATTTTATCAGGCTCCAGCAAAGTTTAATAATTCTGCTACTGGACGCAAAAGTTTTTGCTTCTGCACAGAATCAAAGCAACTATCATCCAAATCATCCCAAAGGCTTTACTTGGCACAAACACTAATTAAAAACACAAAAGACAACCATAACAGTAGCATAATTGTGTGCACACAAAAAAACAGAAAATGAAATGAGAAAATTAAGATAACTATTGGGTTGCCTCCCAACTAGCACTATCGTTTTACGCCCCTAGCTAGTCGTAATGCATAGTTTCAAGTGTTGTTATCCTTTAAATTCTCATCTGAAGATGTGCTTTTATCAGGAGGTTTTTCAAAGACAATATGGAACACATCATCCATAGGAATTTTAGCACTACTAAGTTGACCATCCGCAAATCCCTCTTGATTACAGATTACAATCCAAGAATATTGTTTATTAATACTATTGAAAACTTGTTGGTTTATATTCAAAGCAGGGTTATTTTCATCAAAAGTGTGATCATCGCGAAATAAATATCTCAACAAGTAATCACCACTGTATAAAATCTCATATATTACTGATTTTTAACTATTCATACCGTAAAAATCAAAGATCTCTCTAGCTTCTCGCACTATGTAATCAAATTCATTCATGAGGACAAGGGTAGCTATCTTCTTAGCTCTAGGATTTTTTATAACAGGGAACTCATAAAACATTCTTCCCAAAGTAGGATGGGTACGAATAAATCTTCTCTCAAGTTTAAGAACAAGTGCAGAAATAGCTTCGGCATAATTTTTATTCTTTTAAGTATAGGAGCATCATCACAAACCAAAGTTCCAGTGCAATTAAAGAATTCTTGGATAACACTTTTTCCTATAATATTCCCATGTCCCATCACAAAAGTTTTAGCATCTAAATTGGTAGGCCTTTCAATTTTAGTAGTTTTACCATCCTCACTTTTTTCCATGCCAAAATCACCCATGATAGCAATTCCCAGCAAGCAAACTAACAAACAAGCAAACATGCAAATGCAAAAAAGGCAAATGGAAAATGTTTTTGTATTTTTGTGTAAATGTTTTAGAAGTGGGGAAGATGAAATCGAGAGGTAAATGGCAAATAATGTAAATGCAAGGAGATGAAAGTTTATGCATAGGTACTTGATAGATGTTGATGATGTTTCCCCTGCAATGGCGCCAGAAATTCTTCCTGCTACTTGTGAGCTGTGTTGGGATTTCCCCGAAGAGGAGAGGATGATGCAATACAGTAGAGATAAGTATTTCCCTTAGTTAAGAACCAAGGTTATCAATCCAGTAGGAGAAACACACAACACCTCGTTAGCAGTACCTACACACAAAATAACAAATACGTGCACCCAACGCGAACAAGGGGTTCTCAATCCCTCGGCGGTTAATTGCAAAGATCAAATCTAGTTTACCCCGGGGCCATATTTTTCACTAGAGGCTTCTCTCTTGAAAATAGCATACAATGGGTAAACAAATTAGTGTTGGGCAATTGATAGAAAAGTGAATAATCAGGACGATATCCAAGGCAATTATCATGTATATAGGTATCACGTCCGAGATGAGTAGACCGACTCCTGCCTGCATCTACTACTATTACTCCACCTATCGACCACTATACAACATGCATCTAGAGTATTAAGTTCATAAAGAATGGAGTAACGCTTTAAGCAAGATGACATGAAGTAGACAAAGTAAACTCACGTGTGAATAAACCCCATATTTTTATCCTTAATGGTAATGATACAAGTACGTGTCATGTCCCTTTCTGTCACTGGGATTGAGCACCGCAAGATAAAACTCATCACAAAGCACCTCTCCCATTGCAAGAAAAATCAATCTAGTTGGCCAAACCTAATCAATACATCGGAGAGAAATACAAAGCTATAATAATCATGCATAAAAGAGTTTAGAGAAGACTCAAATAATATTCATGGATAATCTGATCATAAACTCACAATTCATCGGATCCCAACATACACACCGCAAAAAGTGATTACATTGAATAGATCTCCAAGAACATCGAGGAGAACATTGTATTGAAGATCAAAGAGAGAGAAGAAGCCATCTAGCTACTAACTATGGACCCGTAGGTCTATGGTAAACTACTCACACATCATTAGAAGGGCATCAAGATTGATGTAGAGCCCCTCCATGGTTGATTCCCCCTCCTGCAGAGTGCCGGAAAAGGCCTTCAGATGGGATCTCTTGAGAACAGAAGCTTAGCGTGGCGAAAAAAGTATTTCGGGTGGCTCTCTGTTGTTTTCCCGATTTTAGAGAATTTATAGAGGCAGAATTAGGTCAAAAGGGTGAACATGGGCCCCACAAGCCACCAAGGCACGCCTACCCCCTAGGCGCGCCCTGGTGCCGCGTGGGCACCTCCTTCATCTTCTGGCCCTCTTCCGAAGCTTCCAGGGTCTCTTTTGTCTAGAAAAAAATCTCCAAAAAGTTTCGTGTTATTTGGACTTCGTTTGTTACTGATATTCCGAAAAACCAAAACCAGGAAAATAGCAACTGGCACTGGGCACTAAGTTAATAGGTTAGTCCCAAAAAATGATATATAATTGCTTGTAATTGCATATAAAACATCCAAGATCGATACTATAATAGCATGGAACAATCAAAAATTATAGATAGATTGGAGATGTATCAGCGGCGTCCCTTCCATGATCCGGATAAAATGGATGACAGGGCTCGATGCTGGACTGATGGAAGATGAGCGAGACGATTCTGAGGTTGACCTATCATCGGGCGCCAGACTGCTGGCAGAACTGTCATCCTGCTGTCGCTCGACATGGGTGCATACGTACACAAACCGCGAGAAAGCAAGATTGCAGAGTGTGTGCAAGTGTGTAGCGCGGCCGGACAGTACGATGAAGATGGTGGAGACTGAAGCGGGGTATGCAGAAAAGAGGGATGTCAATTGAAGCAGGGAATTGACGGATTATATTGGCGCCTTGGCAGGCGGTTAGAATACTGATAAAATCAACCGCAATTATTAGTACCCAGTCGCTCCAAATTCCCGCGGTTGCGCAGTTCTCAATGTGATAATAACGGACACGGGTTGGAGAGTCCAAATGTGCAACAAGCATTTTTCATAGTCCCTCCGTACCGGTGTATTAGTCATCTAAGGTTGTGCACGGTGACCAAGGTGGGGAAAAACGAGAGAACTTGATGTTTACTTGCTAATCAATACCATTGCATGCAGAGAATTGACTGCTTCATGTTATGCTAAGTAGTCTCAAGTCATTGAATGCATACACGCCCCACGTCTCCTATTGGCTGATTTCTTTTTTCTGGAACAAGGAACATGTTTTGGGATTATTTGGTTTTCGTAATGTGACTTCACTACTGCAGGATGGTCCAAACGCGACAGTCCAATCAGCGACCCTTCGACGAAACTGTGTGCGATGCATTAATCGCAAACGGTGGTGTAAGAAAACCGTCAAAAATGGTACAAACTGTTTGCGATGGCGGAGACATCAAACATGGTTCAGATTAGAGTTGCTTGTGCGATACGTGGCATACGGTTGATCCATACGAACTGTATGCGATGAGCATAACAACAGAAATGCCCGGCTAGATGAAGGTGTGTGCGATATACGGCATACAGTTCACTCAGATGAACTGTTTGTGATTAGGCAACACAAGAGAAATGGTCAGCTAGATGAAGGTGTGTGCGATATACGGCATACAGTTCACTCGGATGAACTGTTTGTAATTAGGCAACACAACAGAAACGATCAGCCAGATGAAGGTGTGTGTGATATACGTCATACAGTTCACCCAGATGAACTGTTTGCGATGTGCCTAGACAACAGAAATGGTTCAACTTAACAAGATGTGTGTGATGCGCGACAAACAGGTCCGTAATCAGAAATGTGTGCGAAGATCGATAATAACACAAACAATTGCTACTAATAAGCTGTGTGTGTTGTGGGAAAACGCTTGTTGGTATACAATTGTCAGCGATTGATGAATTCATCACCGATGGGTTCCCTAGTATGGTCCGTGTTCGATGTGATATGCTCTGTCTACACAACATCTATGCTACAGAAGAACAACATATATACTTATAACAGGACATGATTGCAAAACCAAATTAACCATCCAATTATGTTATATAACGAATACCATAAATATTGCAAAGTTCAAATTCCAGCATTACAAGGCCCAAATTCAAATATTAGAAGGTTCAAACTATTCTGACAAATCAAATTCATCTTTTTCAGAATCTTTTTCATGCATTAGTTCCGCGAAAGGATCAGCCACCGAGACTTCATATAGCGGCTTGATACAGTGACTTCCGAATAATCTGTCATATGAAGTTATAAACTGAAATTCAGCTTTTGCAGAGCCTTTTCCATTCAGCTATAGACACCTGCGCTCTTTAGCTAACCATTCACTTCTGCACACTAAATATAGGGCAAACCTCATTACCTTGAGCAACCTTGCTTTCTCAACAAAGAACCTAGCGAATTTAATTTCTAGTGTGGTGCCTCAGTACTCATTAAAAGTAATTTCTGTGAGATGAAGATCAACGCATTCAATGAGATTGTTATATTACCCAACATTTTCCACTTTCGGGCCTGCTTCTATCTGTAAACGAAGACAACATATTACTGCCTAGCTATAGATTTGAACACTTATTTAGGCCTATGTGATTTGCAGGATTTCTAAAATACACGAAAAGACTGACATGCCACCTTCAATCGTTCATGATTAACATCTAAAAAATATATGTATTGAAATCCTCCAAATTTTCTTTACGCTTTGTTCGGATGTCTGTATTGGAGACCTCTATATTGAATTGGTTTCAATACCAATTCAGTGGAGAAACTGTAATGGACATGAATACAATTTCGCTTGTTTGGATGCTTATGGAATTGGGCCATGGAATCGCAATACCAAATCATGTTCGGATGACAAAGTATGGAATTTCATATGCTTTGCGTTTTATGCATCAAATCAAAATCTGTACAATGGTGTTTTATTCGGTAATGGAAGCAATCAATTCTAGATGAGACATGGGACAGTTGTAATTCATACACAATCTACAGCCACATAACCATGCATTATTCAATCAATTAGCACACAATCTACAGTCACATAACCATGTTCTTCCACTCAGCGGCAGCACCTGCAAAAATGAACAGGTGGTTAGTAAATTCATGGGAACATGGACAGCAGGGGAAGAACAGAACAAGGTAAGAGGAGAAATTTGGCTGGGTAAGAAAAAAAAGAGAAAGAAGGGGATCCATGGGAGGGGAAGAAGATGGAAGAGGAGGTCAGGAGGGGGAAGAAGATGCCAGAGGAGAAGGGGAAGAAGATGGCAGGCAGGGGAGGGGAGCCAGCAAGATGGCCGAGATGGAAGGCGCGCCGACCAGTGAGATGGCCAGGATGGAGGGGTTGCGCCGGCCAGATGCAGTAGCGGCGCCGCCTCATGCGGCAGAGGAAGGAGCTCTGCGGGGGAGGAAAGGGGCGGCTGTGGTGAGAGCTTGAAGCTCCGCCGTCACCAGAGAGAGGAGGGGGCAGGAGGGTCATGGAGTAGGGATCCATACCTGCACCACCACGGCTGGGGGCTAGGGCTTGCGTCTCGCGCGGGGAGGAAAGGCAGGTCATGAGTGAAACCTGTCTCAAAATGTTTTGTTTTGCGGGACTTGCCAATTCAACCCAAATCGGAGGGTCGGACCTCCATATCGTGGGAGGGCTGTGCGCGTATAGGCTGATTCGGCTCTGTATCTGGCCTGTTTCAGTTCGCTTGATTTGGTGTACATCCGAATGTCTGAATTGGCAGGTAGTCAATACCATATCCAATTCGATGTGTCTAATTCAGACATCCGAACGCAGTGTTAGAAATCATAGTACATTTGTCATTGTAATCATGGGTAAAAGTAACAAGAAATTGAACTCTGTTGTGGTTAACAATTAACAAGAAAGGAGCGTCACCTCGATGTGTAGCTTCTCCGTGCACGAAAAGCATCTAAGAAATCTAACAACTTCATCCAGATCGGGGCCGACAGATTGTAGTGCCAAGATCTTCACTATGCGCAGAGACGGGGTCAAGCTTGTGGGAATCATTTTCTGGATGACAAGTGAACATAGATCAACAAAAAATAGATAAAATGTGTTGTCCAATAATAAGAAGGAGAAGAAGAAGACTGTTGTACCTGAACAGATAATGACCTGGTAACAAGTTCGTTGAATTCAACACACGAATAGCCCAACAGTGTCAATTTCGGTGCGTGAATGACCCTGATTCTTGTTGGACCTAATTGTGATTGCTTATAATATTTCTGTCTTAATTAAAGAAATGGCAAGCCATTGGCCCAGTATGAAAGAAAATATGGGTCAAAGCCGAGTTAAAAAGGGTAAAAATATCCAACTCCATCTTACAAACAGTACAAAAGCATGAGGATTAATTGTTCATCAGGTTTAGACAAAACCTAGATTTAACATGGCAATAACATCTAACTACACCAAAGTTTTGGGCAGTCACAATCAAATGGATCGGTCTGATCCATAAAATCAAGATCCCGGGCCAGAAATTCTACTGGTACATGAGGACAAGTTGTTGTACATAGAAGCCGAGCATGTTCTGAAGCCCTTTTGTCCACCTGAAACTTCTTTTTATGTTGTTCAACACTTGCAGCCGTGAGAAATTTTTTGTTACAAAACTTGAACCTCACGAACAATAGTGCCCTCACATTCAACATGAAGAATGTGACAAAGCTAGTGTTTGCATGGTTGGATGCATATCCTTCCAGCATTACTATCGTCAAACGAATGTCATGAGATCTGAGAAAATCCCGGTGCTTCTTGAGCCATCAATTGGTTATTACTTTTTCTCCATGTGTTAGTGCCTAAATAGAGATGAAGATTGAAATCAATTAATGTCTCAAAAAGAGTATGTCGAAAGAGCGATAGTTGAACTATTAATTGCTACTTCTTGAGCTTGCGTTGGTTTTTCCCTTGAAGAGGAAAGGGTGATGCAGCAAAGTAGAGATAAGTATTTCCCTCAGTTTGAGAACCAAGGTATCAATCCAGTAGGAGGTACAAGAAAGTCTCCAATCTATGCACCTGCACAAACAATCAAACACTTGCACCCAACGCGATAAAGGGGTTGTCAATCCCTTCATGGTCACTTGCAAGGATGAGATCTGATAGAGATAGATATAAAAGATTACTAAAACGTAAAACAAAGTAAAAACAAATAAATTGCAGCAAGGTATTTTTGGGTTTTTTGGTTTATAGATCTGAAAATATATGATGGAAAATAGACCCCGTGGCCATAGGTTTCACTAGAGGCTTCTCTCTTGAAAGAAAATAATACGGTGGGTGAACAAATTACTGTCGAGCAAATGATAGAAAAGCGCAAAGTTATGATGATATCCAAGGCAATGATTGTGAATATAGGCATCATGTCCGTGTCAAGTAGATCGACTCCTGCCTGCATCTACTACTATTACTCCACACATCGACCGCTATCCAGCATGCATCTAGAGTATTAAGTTCAAAAGAACGGAGTAACGTGTGACGCCCCTGGCTCAATCGTGCACTAATCATACACGCAGTGTTAGAAATCATAGTACATTTGTCATTGTAATCATGGGTAAAAGTAACAAGAAATTGAACTCTGTTGTGGTTAACAATTAACAAGAAAGGAGCGTCACCTCGATGTGTAACTTCTCCGTGCACGAAAAGCATCTAAGAAATCTAACAACTTCATCCAGATCGGGGCCGACAGATTGTAGTGCCAAGATCTTCACTATGCGCAGAGACGGGGTCAAGCTTGTGGGAATCATTTTCTGGATGACAAGTGAACATAGATCAACAAAAAATAGATAAAATGTGTTGTCCAATAATAAGAAGGAGAAGAAGAAGACTGTTGTACCTGAATAGATAATGATCCGGTAACAAGTTCGTTGAATTCAACACACGAATAGCCCAACAGTGTCAATTTCGGTGCGTGAATGACCCTGATTCTTGTTGGACCTAATTGTGATTGCTTACAATATTTTTGTCTTAATTAAAGAAATGGCAAGCCATTGGCCCAGTATGAAAGAAAATATGGGTCAAATCCGAGTTAAAAAGGGCAAAAATATCCAACTCCATCTTACAAACAGTACAAAAGCATGAGGATTAATTGTTCATCAGGTTTAGACAAAACCTAGATTTAACATGGCAATAACATCTAACTACACCAAAGTTTTGGGCAGTCACAATCAAATGGATCGGTCTGATCCATAAAATCAAGATCCCGGGCCAGAAATTCTACTGGTACATGAGGACAAGTTGTTGTACATAGAAGCCGAGCATGTTCTGAAGCCCTTTTGTCCACCTGAAACTTCTTTTTATGTTGTTCAACACTTGCAGCCGTGAGAAATTTTTTGTTACAAAACTTGAACCTCACGAACAATAGTGACCTCACATTCAACATGAAGAATGTGACAAAGCTAGTGTTTGCCTGGTTGGATGCATATCCTTCCAGCATTACTATCGTCAAACGAATGTCATGAGATCTGAGAAAATCCCGGTGCTTCTTGAGCCATCAATTGGTTATTACTTTTTCTCCATGTGTTAGTGCCTAAATAGAGATGAAGATTGAAATCAGTTAATGTCTCAAAAAGAGTATGTCGAAAGAGCGATAGTTGAACTATTAATTGCTACTTCTTGAGCTTGCGTTGGTTTTTCCCTTGAAGAGGAAAGGGTGATGCAGCAAAGTAGAGATAAGTATTTCCCTCAGTTTGAGAACCAAGGTATCAATCCAGTAGGAGGTACAAGAAAGTCTCCAATCTATGCACCTGCACAAACAATCAAACACTTGCACCCAACGCGATAAAGGGGTTGTCAATCCCTTCATGGTCACTTGCAAGGATGAGATCTGATAGAGATAGATATAAAAGATTACTAAAACATAAAACAAAGTAAAAACAAATAAATTGCAGCAAGGTATTTTTGGGTTTTTTGGTTTATAGATCTGAAAATATATGATGGAAAATAGACCCCGTGGCCATAGGTTTCACTAGAGGCTTCTCTCTTGAAAGAAAATAATACGGTGGGTGAACAAATTACTGTCGAGCAATTGATAGAAAAGCGCAAAGTTATGATGATATCCAAGGCAATGATTGTGAATATAGGCATCATGTCCGTGTCAAGTAGATCGACTCCTGCCTGCATCTACTACTATTACTCCACACATCGACCGCTATCCAGCATGCATCTAGAGTATTAAGTTCAAAAGAACGGAGTAACGTGTGACGCCCCTGGCTCAATCGTGCACTAATCATACACGCAAATGCACACGATCAAGCCTAAGGACTCACGGGAAGATATCACAACACAACTCTAAAACATAAATAAAGTCATACAAACTTTATATTACAAGCCAGGGGCCTCAAGGGCTCGAATACATAAGCTTGCATACAAGCGCCAGCGGAAGCATCAGATATCTAAGTACAGATATAAAAGAAAGCACAGAAAGGCCTTTAGAAAGGCGGGGCAAAATAAAACACTACGATCGAAAGGCGTAGGCCTCCTGCCTGGGACCCTCCGATCCTACTCCTGGTCGTCAGTCAACTCGTAGAAGTATCCACCCTCGGGGTAGTAGTAGCGATCATCGACGTGGGCAGCTGTATCCGGGGCTCCGTCATCTGGTCGCATCAAATGGATATGGGGAAAAAAGAAAGCAAAGCAACCGTGAGTACTCATCCGAAGTACTCAGCAAGCAAGGATCTACACTACATATGCAACATTATCAAAGGAAGGCTGTATATGTGGACTGGGCTGCAGAAATGCCAGAATAGAGAGAAGGCCTAGCCCTATCGAAGACTAGCATCTTCGGCGGTCTTGCAGCAATAGAAGAGAGTAGAACAGTACAATATAAGGTAGCAGTAATGATATCAACCTCACCCAGAGATCCCTTCTCGACTCCCTGCGAGAAAGCTATCCCAGAGCCATACAGTCATCAACCTTGTCCGGAGATCCCTTCTCGACTCCCTGCGAGAAGCAATCCCAGAGCCATATATCCAGGTATCATCTCACGTTCTAGTTGTGTCGATCGTGATACAACTCCGAGTGTCCTTTACCGTAGGACCGGCTATCGATAGGTGTGTTCTTCCCTGCAGGGGTGCACCAACTTACCCAACACGCTCGATTAACTCCGGCCGGACACACTTTCCTGGGTCATGCCCGGCCTCGGCCAAATGATACACCGCAACTCTACCTACAGCTCAGCAGAGAGGTCCCCGTCGGTCTATATCCTAAGCGCTCAGGGGTCTTGGGCCATCGCCCTGTGCACTCCGGGTCGGTGTGTGCAGGGTCGGGACGAGCACCACCTTAGTCCTGGATGGTACTAGTCCGGCCCAGCCACGAGGCTGAACTGGACGTCTGACAAAGCTTTCGACTGATGCATACGATGCAGAGTGCCCATAACTCTTCCCACGTGATGGTTAGTGCTATCAGGCCAGAGGCCTGCTCGGATCAAATATCCAAATCGTTAGTGGACTAGGGGCTTGCGGTAACGAGCAGAGACTCACGAAAGATGTGACCCCATCGCCCCGTCTCAAGGACTTGCTGCAAGGGCTAAGAATGCCCGGCCGCGCCTCGTATTCATCACTCGGGCACCATACAGGCAACCCGTCTTCACATCACACGCGGGTACCCCTCAGGGTCGACCCGCCTTTCCAAGTAACAGTGTAAAGTCCAAGTATCCGTGTGTCCATAACATCAGGGGAATCCGAGGTATCACCCTCGTTAGATTCCTACACGATGTATCCGTCAAGGTGAACTTAGGAGGAATCACCCTCGATGGGTTCACACTTGATGTGTTGCACGACAGGGTCGTATCGGAAGTGGAGAAGGAGGAATCACCCTCGATGACCGCGACTGAATAGCTACTCTACAGAGTTAACATCAGAAGTGCTACAAGAGGTTTCACCCTCGGCACTCGATAGTAACGCTGCAGTGTCGTTACAACTAAGGGGGGGGGGTGTTGTGCGGTGCCGGGGCTTGGTCTTCAATCCCGTTGATCGGGTCTTCTGATAATCCAGCGGGGCAGTCGGGACAAGTGGGGTCATTGATAGGTCTCTACCCAGCCTATACTAAGCAGTTTAGGATATGCAGGTAAGGTTTCAATAGCAGGTTACAATAAACAGGCTATGCATCAGAATAGGTAAAGCAGTAGCAGCAACAATTCTAATGCAAGCATGAGAAATTAGAATGGGCGATATCGGGATGATCAAAGGGGGGGCTTGCCTGGTTGCTCGGCGGCAAGGGCAAGGTCGTCAATGGTGTCTTCGGGCTCCGGAGTTGCGTCAGTCTCGGGGACTACGTCGGTACCGGAATCTACCAGAAAGAAGTAATGGAGGGAAAACACAATAAATAACGAAGCAATCAAAGCATCACAAAGCGCAGCATGGCAAATACGCGGTGCTAGGGGTGACCTAACGTATGGTTGCACGTCACTGGGGAAGGGGAATCCATCCGGGAATGTTTTCCCAGTTTCGGACATTTGTCAGACAGATGACCGGAGGGGAACGGTTCCATGTTCGGGTAGCTAGGGATGTGTGACGGACGAACGGACTGCGTATTCAAATTTGTCTCGTCGTTCTGAGCAACTTTCATGTACAAAGTTTTTCGATCTGAGCTACGGATTAATTTCTATGATTTTCTAAAGTTTTTATTAATTTCTGGAATTTCTGGATTTAATTAAATTCGAATTATCCAGAATAGTAAAAGGAAAATGCTAAGTGCACCCAGTTTGTACCCAACTGAACAACACAGGGGCTGACTAGTGGGCCCATTGACTGGGTCAAAGGCCCAGTCAAATAGAGGCTGACAGGTGGGGCCCCTGCCCAGTCAGCAGGCTGACTGGACCAGGCTTATCCACTGGAACAGTGGACCGGGCCCACCTGTCATGCTCAGCGGGGCTGATAGCATTTACTTTCTAATTAATCAGAGTTTAGTAGGGGTGGACCCCAGGTGTCAGTGTCTGTTAGGGTTAGTTTATTAGCGGTTTAATCTAATCCGTAGTTAGTTAAGCGCTGGGGCCCGCCCGTCAGCCACACAGGGCGTCATTAGCAACCCCGTTTGACCGACCACGTCAGCGCGCCGGCGGCTTAACGCCGGTGACCTTCGAGACAGCGGCGCGGCTCGGAATCGGCCGAAAAACGGCTGCGGTGGCCTATTTCGGCCGCGGTTTGAACCTACGGGACCACGGGACCCGTGCGCATTCGACTACGATGGTGGCTTGGCCGGAGCGCGCCTGCAGCGATGGTGGCGAGCGGCGAGGGCGGCGGCTGGAGTACGGGTTCAGCGGGGACGGCAACATGGGGCACGAGCGGAGGCGCAGGCGGTCGCGTTGGACTCCTGGGAGACCCTGGAGCACGCCGTGGTGCTCGGACGCGAGCGTGAGCATCGGTGGCCGCAGCGGTGATGCGGACGGCGGCGGCGAGCTACTGCTACGGGGGGGGGGGGAAGGCTAGGGGGGCACGGGGATTGAAGCCAAAGTGACGAGGGGGAGCGGGAGCTCACTGTGGTCCGGTAGGAGAGGGCAGCGGGCTCGGGGAGGCTTGCTGGTGCCGGTTCATCGTCGAATGGCGGCTAGGATTTGAGGAGGAAGACAACGCTGGCGCCGGCGCTGGGGCTCCTCAGCTCGAACGGCTCGGCGTAGTCGATGTCGGCGACCGTAGCGGAGCTGTCGGACACGGCGGTGAGGCTCGGGGTCAACGGTTGCCGTGGCGGTGCGAGAAGAACAGGGACGACATGAGTCGGCAGAAGGGGAAGGAAGAGGGGAGATAGAGAGAGTGGCTAGAGGAGAGCCAGGGGGCGCAGGGAGGGGCCCTTATCCCTCCACAGCGGGCGTGGGGCTCGCTGTCGAGCGGAGCGAGGGGGGCCAGGGCAGCGTTTGCGCGCGAGCTGACAGCGAGAAGGGGATGAGCAGGAGGTCAAGGACGAGCGAGGGGGAAGTGGGCTGGGTCTCCCTGTAGACTAGAGCCCAGGTGGTGGTGGGCTCTTTTCTATTTCTGTTTGTTTTCCTTTTCTGTTTTTCTATTGTTTCTGTTTTGTTTTGACTTTTGCCTTTTGTTTTTATTTCAAACCACTTCTGTAAAATATGAGACTAGCCCAAATAAATATGGTGCATTATAAGCCACTGCAATATAATGGTTTTGAGTCCAAAGGTTTTCATTTGGAATTTTATTTAATTAAAAAGGTATGAAATAGTGCTGTTTTACTGCTGTTTGAGTCAGTTAATTAATTTAGTGAATGTTGGTTATGATTTTCGAATTATCTGTGGAATATTTGCCATTTAATGAACATTTTAGTTTCTGGGTTTGGGCAACTTTTATTTTCACTTTAAGTTTGAATTTCCATTTGAATTTGAATTTGAAAAGAGATATGCTCCAAATGATGTTTAAGCACTGTTGATCATGATGACATGGCATTATCAAAAGTGGGATTACTGTAGCTTAATACATGGGGTGTTACATAACGCCTTAAGTAAGATGACATGATGTAGAGGGATAAACTCAAGCAATATGATGAAAACCACATCTTTTTACCCTTGATGGCAACAATACAATACGTGCCTCGCTACCCCTACTTTGTCACTAGGTGAGGACACTGCCAGATTGAACCCAAAACTAAGCACCTCTCCCATTGTAAGAAGAACCAATCTAGTATTCATAGATAATCTGATCATAAATCCACAATTCATCGGATCTCGACAAACACACCGCAAAAGAATATTACATCGGATAGAACTCCAAGAACATCGAGGAGAACATTGTATTGAAGGTCAAAGAGAGAGAAGAAGCCGTCTAGCTACTAGCTATGGACCCGTAGGTCTGTGGTAAACTACTCACGCTTCATCAGAAGGGCAATAGAGTTGATGTAGAAGCCCTCCGTGATCGAATCCCCCTCCGGCAGGGTGCCGGAAAAGGCTCCAAGATGGGATCTCACGGGTACAGAAGGTTGCGGCGGCGGAAAAGTATTTTGGTGGATGTTTCTGGTCGTTTGGGAATATTTCTGAATTTATAGGCCAAGAATTAGGGTTGGAGGAGCTCCGAGAGGCCCACAAGCCCTCAGGGCGCCCCCCTAGGGCGCCCCCCTGAGGCTTATGGCCGCCTTGGGACTCCTCCGACTTGATCTCCAAGTCCTACGTGTGTCTTCTGGTCCAAGAAAAATCATCGCGAAAGTTTTATTCCGTTTGGACTCCGTTTGGTATTCCTTTTCTGTAAAACTCAAAAACAAGGAAAAAACAGAAACTGGCACTGGGCTCTAGGTTAATAAGTTAGTCCCAAAAATAATATAAATAGCATATTAATGCATATAAAACATCCAAAATAGATAATATAATAGCATGGAACAATCAAAAATTATAGATACGTTGGAGACGTATCAAGCATCCCCAAGCTTAATTCCTGCTCGTCCTCGAGTAGGTAAATGATAAAAACAAAATTTTTGATGTGGAATGCTACCTAACATATTTATCCATATAATCTTCTTTATTGTGGCATGAATATTCAGATCCATAAGATTCAAAACAAAAGTTTAATATTGACATAAAAACAATAATACTTCAAGCATAATAATAAAGCAATCGTGTCTTCTCAAAATAACATGGCCAAAGAAAGTTATCCCTACAAAATCATATAGTCTGGCTATGCTCCATCTTCATCACACAAAGTATTAAATCATGCACAACCCCGATGACAAGCCAAGCAATTGATTCATACTTTTGATGTTCTCAAACTTTTTCAACTATCACGCAATACATGAGTGTGAGACATGGATATAGCACTATAGGTGGAATAGAATATGGTCGTTGTGGAGAAGACAAAAAGAAGGAGAAAGTCTCACATCAACTAGGCATATTAACGGGCTATGGAGATGCCCATCAATAGATATCAATGTGAGTGAGTAGGGATTGCCATGCAACGGATGCACTAGAGCTATAAGTGCATGAAAGCTCAAAAAGAAACTAAGTGGGTGTGCATCCAACTTGCTTGCTCATGAAGACGTAGGGCAATTTGAGAAAGTCCATCATTGGAATATACAAGCCAAGTTCTTATAATGAAAAATTCCCACTAGTATATGAAAGTGACAACATAGGAGACTCTCTATAATGAAGATCATGGTGCTACTTTGAAGCACAAGTGTGGTAAAAGGATAGTAGCATTGCCCCTTCTCTCTTTTCTCTCATTTTTTTCTTTTCTGTTTTTTTTATTTGGGCTTCTTTTGGCCTCTTTTATTTTTTTCAAAGTCCGGAGACTCATCCCAACTTGTGAGGGAATCATAGCTTCCATCATCCTTTCCTCACATGGGACAATGCTCTAATAATGATGATCATCACACTTTTATTTACTTACAACTCAAGAATTACAACTCGACTCTAGAACAAAATATGACTCTATATGAATGCCTCCGGCGGTGTACGGGGATGTGCAATGATCAAGAGAGACATGTATAAAAAATATGAACGGTGGCCTTGCCACAAATACTATGTCAACTACATGATCATGCAAAGCAATATGACAATGATGAAGCGTGTCATAATAAACGGAACGGTGGAAGTTGCATGGCAATATATCTCGGAATGGCTATGGAAATGCCATAATAGGTAGGTATGGTGGCTGTTTTAAGGAAGGTATATGGTGGGTTTAATGCACCGGCGAAAGTTGCGTGGTACTAGAGAGGCTAGCAATGGTGGAAGGGTGAGAGTGCGTATAATCCATGGACTCAACATTAGTCATAAAGAACTCACATACTTATTGCAAAAGTCTATTAGCTACCAAAACAAAGTACTACACGCATGCTCCTAGGGGGATAGATTGGTAGGAAAAGGCCATCGCTCGTCCCCGACCGCCACTCATAAGGAAGACAATCAATAAATAAATCATGCTCCGACTTCATCACATAACGGTTCACCATACGTGCATGCTACGGGAATCACAAACCTTAACACAAGTATTTCTACCAATCCACAATTACTCACTAGCATGACTCTAATATCACCATCTTTATATCTCAAAACAAATGCAAGGAATCAAACTTCTCATAGTATTCAATGCTCTTTATATGAAAGTTTTTATTATATCCCTCTTGGATGCCCATCATATTAGGACTAAATTCATAACCTAAGCAAATTACCATGCTGTTTAGAGATTCACAAAATAATATAAGTGAAGCATGAGAGTTCAACAATTTCTATAAAATAAAGCCACCGCCGTGCTCTAAAAAGATATAAGTGAAGCGCTAGAGCAAATTGCCTAGCTCAAAAGATATAAGTGAAGCACATAGAGTATTCTAATAAATTCATGATTCATGCGTGTCCCTCTCAAAAGGTGTGTACAGCAAGGATTATTGTGGCAATATAAAAAGCAAAGACTCATATCATACAAGACGCTCCAAGCAAAACACATATCATGTGGTGAATAAAAATATAGCCTCAAGTAAATTTACCGATGGATTGAAGACGAAAGAGGGGATGCCATCCGGGGCATCCCCAAGCTTAGATGCTTGGTTGTCCTTGAATATTACCTTGGGGGTGCCTTGGGCATCCCCAAGCTTAGGCTCTTGCCACTCCTTATTCCAGAGTCCATCAAATCTCTACCCAAAACTTGAAAACTTCACAACACAAAACTCAACAGAAAATCTCATAAGATCCGTTAGTATAATAAAATAAATCACCACTTTAGGTACTGTTGTGAACTCATTGATTATTTATATTGGTGTCATGTCTACTTTATTCCAACTTTTCCATGGTTCATAACCCCCGATACTACCCATAGAATCATCAAAATAAGCAAACAACACATAGGAAACAGAATCTATCATAAACAGAACAGTCTGCGAAGATCTGAATTGTAGTCATACTTATGTAACTCCAAAAATTATGAAAAATTAGGACAACCTGGGACATTTGTATATCAATCTTGTGTAAACAATTCAAAATTGTTCGTCGCTTCTGTGAATTTTTAAGATTCTGTTACTGGTCGCAAAAGTTTCTATTTTTTCAGCAAAATCAAATCAACTATCACCATAAGCCATCCCAAAGGTCTTACTTGGCTCAAGCACTAATTAAAACACCTAAACACAATTACTAAAGAGGTTAATGTGTATTTATTGAAAAACAGAACCAAAAACAAAAAAATAAAATAAAAATAAAATTGGGTTGCCTCCCAACAAGCGCTATTGTTTAACGCCCCTAGCTAGCCATAAAACATAGATCTAGGTATTCTCATCTTTGGTATGCAATCCATAGGTAGCCCTCATAATAGATTCATATGGCAACTTAATTTTCTTTCTTGGAAATTGTTCCATGCCCTTCCTTAACGGAAATTGAAATCTAATGTTTCCTTCTTTCATATCAATAATTGCACCAATTGTTCTAAGGAAAGGTCTACCAAGAATAATAGGACATGTAGGATTGCAATCTATATCAAGCACAATGAAATCTATGGGCACATAATTCCTATTTGCAACAATAAGAACATCATTAATTCTTCCCATAGGTTTCTTAATAGTGGAATCCGTGAGATGCAAATTTAAAGAACAATCATCAAATTCACGGAAACCTAGCACATCACATAAAGTTTTTGGAATCGTGGAAACGCTAGCACCCAAATCACGCAAAGCATGGCACTCATAATCTTTAATTTTAATCTTAATAGTAGGTTCACACTCATCATAAAGCTTTCTAGGGATTGAAACTTCCAACTCAAGTTTTTCTTCAAAAGATTTCATCATAGCATCAACGATATGTTTAGTAAAAGCTTTATTTTGATTATAAGCATGAGAAGAATTCAACATGGATTGCAACAAGGAAATACAATCTATCAAAGAACAATTATAATAATTAAAGTCCTTGAAATCCAAAAGAGTGGGTTCATCGCTACTTAAAGTTTTGACCTCTCCAATCCCACTTTTATCAATTTTTGCATTAAGATCTAAAAACTCCGAATCATTGGGACGCCTTCTACATAAAGTTGACTCATCTCCAGTCCCATATTTATCAAGATTTATATTAGAAAACAAAGATTCAATAGGAGTCACACCAATCACTTTAAGATTTTCATCATTATTATCACAAGAAATTGAAGAACACGCTTTTACAAACCAATCTCGCTTAGCACGCATCCTAGCGGTTCTTTCTTTGCACTCATCAATAGAAATTTTAATAGCTTTTAGAAATTAATTAATATCATGCTTGTGTGGAATAGATCTAATTTTCAAAGAATCAATCTCAAGAGAAATTCTATCAATGTTCCTAGCCAAATCATCAATCTTGAGCAGTTTTTCTTCAACCATAGCATTGAAAACTTTTTGGGAATTAATAAAATATATAATATTGTTCTCAAGATTAGAGGGCTTCTTATTTTAATTTCTATAAGAATTTTTGTAGGAATTACCATAATTATTAGAGAAATTACTAGGAAACGGCCTAGGGTTGAAATTACCTCTATAGGCGTTATTACCAAAATTGTTCCTACCAACAAAATTCACATCCATAGATTCATTATTGTTCTCAATCAAAGTAGACAAAGGAATATCATTAGGATCAATAGGAGCACTCTTACTAGCAATCAATTTCATAAGTTCATCCATCTTTCCACTCAAAGTATTAATTTCTTCAATCGCATGCACTTTTTTACTAGTAGAAGATCTTTCGGTATGCCATTGAGAGTAATAAGTCATAATATTATCTAGGAGTTTAGTAGCTTATCCTAATGTAATTTCCATAAAAGTACCTCCCACGATGGAATCTAAAAGATTTCTAGATGCAAAATTCAATCCGGCATAAAAATTTTGTATGATCATCCATAAACTTAAACCATGAGTAGGGCAATTTCTTATCATCAATTTCATCCTCTCCTAAGATTGTGCAACATGTTCATGAACAAGTTTCTTAAAATTCATTATATCGTTCCTAAGGGAGATGATCTTAGCGGGAGGAAAATACTTGGAAATAAAAGCATCTTTACACTTATTCCATGAATCAATACTATTTTTAGGCAAAGATGAAAACCAAGTTTTAGCACGATCTCGTAGAGAGAGCGGAAATAGCTTTAATTTAACAATATCATTATCCACATATTTTTTCTTTTGTATGTCACACAACTCAACAAAAGTATTTAGATGGGATGCGACATCTTCACTAGGAAGGCCAGAAAATTGATCTTTCATAACAAGATTTAGCAAAGCGGGATTAATTTCATAAGATTCCGCACTAGTGGTGGGAGCAATCGGAGTACTAATAAAATCATTATTATTAGTATTCGAAAAGTCACACAACTTGGTATTCTCTTGAGTCATCATGACAAATAAAGTAATCTAGCACACAAGCAACCAAAAAACATACAAAAAGACGAACAGAAGAAGGGCGAATAAAAAGGCAAATCTTTTTATATTTTTCTGAAATCATTTTAGAAGTGGGGGAGAGGAAAATGAGAGGCAAATGGCAAATAATGTAATGCAAGAGATGAGAGTTTATGGTGGGTACTTGGTAGGCTTGATGTAGAACCTCCCCGGCAACGGCGCCAGAAATTCTTCCTGCTACTTCTTGAGCTTGCGTTGGTTTTTCCCTTGAAGAGGAAAGGGTGATGCAGCAAAGTAGAGATAAGTATTTCCCTCAGTTTGAGAACCAAGGTATCAATCCAGTAGGAGGTACAAGCAAGTCTCCAATCTATGCACCTGCACAAACAATCAAACACTTGCACCCAACGCGATAAAGGGGTTGTCAATCCCTTCACGGTCACTTGCAAGGATGATATTTGATAGAGATAGATATAAAAGATTAGTAAAACGTAAAACAAAGTAAAAACAAATAAATTGCAGCAAGGTATTTTTGGGTTTTTTGGTTTATAGATCTAAAAATATATGATGGAAAATAGACCCGGGGGCCATAGGTTTCACTAGAGGCTTCTCTCTTGAAAGAAAATAATACGGTGGGCGAACAAATTACTGTCGAACAATTGATAGAAAAGCGCAAAGTTATGATGATATCCAAGGCAATGATTATGAATATAGGCATCACGTCCGTGTCAAGTAGACCGACTCCTGCCTGCATCTACTACTATTACTCCACACATCGACCGCTATCCAGCATGCATCTAGAGTATTAAGTTCAAAACAACGGAGTAACGCCTTAAGTAAGATGACATGAAAACCCCATCTTTTTACCCTTGATGGCAACAATACAATACGTGCCTC
This sequence comes from Thinopyrum elongatum, assembly GCA_011799875.1. Classification (NCBI taxonomy): domain Eukaryota; kingdom Viridiplantae; phylum Streptophyta; class Magnoliopsida; order Poales; family Poaceae; genus Thinopyrum; species Thinopyrum elongatum. Next base: position 276,169,778 of record CM022302.1, on the reverse strand, counting down.
GCTACCCCTACTTTGTCACTGGGTCAGGACACCGCAAGATTGAACCCAAAACTAAGCACCTCTCCCATTGCAAGAAGAACCAATCTAGTTGGCCAAACCAAACCGATAATTCAAAGAGAAATACAAAGATATTTAATCATTCATAAAAGAGTTCAGAAAAGACTCAAATAATATTCATAGATAATCTGATCATAAATCCACAATTCATCGGATCTCCACAAACACACCACAAAAGAATATTACATCGGATAGAACTCCAAGAACATCGAGGAGGACATTGTATTGAAGATCAAAGAGAGAGAGAAGAAGCCATCCAGCTACTAGCTATGGACCCGTAGGTTTGTGGTAAACTACTCATGCTTCATCAGAAGGGCAATAGAGTTGATGTAGAAGCCCTCCGTGATCGAATCCCCCTCTGGCAGGGTGCCGAAAAAGGCCCCAAGATGAGATCTAATGGGTACAGAAGGTTGTGGCGGTGGAAAAGTATTTTGGTGGACGCTTCTGGTCGTTTGGGAATATTTCTGAATTTATAGGCCAAGAATTAGGGTTGGAGTAGCTCCGAGGGGACCACAAGCTCTCAGGGCTCGCCCCGCTAGGGCACACCCCTGAGGCTTGTGGCCACCTCGTGACTCCTCTGACTTCATCTCCAAGTCCTACATGTGTTTTCTGGTCCAAGAAATATCATCGCGAAAGTTTTATTCCGTTTGGACTCTGGTTGGTATTCCTTTTCTGTAAAACTCAAAAACAAGGAAAAAACAGAAACTGGCACTGGGCTCTAGGTTAATAAGTTAGTCCCAAAAATAATATAAAATAGCATATTAATGCATATAAAACATCCAAAACAGATAATATAATAGCATGGAAGAATAAAAAATTATAGATACGTTGGAGACGTATCATTAATTATAGTACATTATATATGGGCTTTCAATGTGCATGAAATCATCACCTTTATATACAAATTCTCCAGACATGGAAAGCATTGCAGCAAGCCAATAATCGTGTTCAGATCAAAACACCACATACTGATATATAAGTTATTGACAGAATCCACCACCACTGATTGGATGGACAAGCTCTTCATTGAGCATAGAACATAACATTAGTACCAAAAGTGTACTCCAAGATGATACTTAACTTATGCGCACAAACGAAAAATGCAGATTACAAAAGTGTACGTGGATAATATATAGTACCTGAATAAGTGTGGATCCAAACACCATCTTGAACCATGCAAACGGATCACAAATTGCACCCAAGGTCTCTAGTTTAGGCGCAGAGACCACAATTATTTGCGAAGGTGCTATACAAGAATCAAGGAGCAACCTTTCAAGTGAAGGGGCATCTTTGATGATGAGCTCCTGTCCAAAAAAACAAATTCCCATGCTTACAAGGTGAGGCGACTTTATTTTGAGACAACGGATACAAATTTCTATTCCAAAAACAAGCAGCAAGCGCTCCAGGGCAGGGCAACTGGAGTGGATGATGCTGTGCAGTGCGGCCTCCGACAGATCAACCACCACAAGCGCAAGTTTTTTAGCAGTGGGAGTTGAAGCATTTGTACCAGATTGTCTGCTAGATGGCACCGGGCGAAGGTGGCGTTGTGGAGAGCGGAGGAAAACCACAAGATGGACATCGGTGGTGAGGGCACAGATACACCGGTTCATGGTATGTTACATACATAGTCGTGCTAGAATCAAGCTGCTGGAGTTTTTTGAATTGACGGGATGTCATCTAGGCGCCCACCGTGCAGGGTATGTCCAGTAGGTAGCATGCCGGGATACAGATGCGTTGAACGGAGCCCTGTTGGGTGGAGATGATGCCTCCGGGGAGTTCAGAATCATCATCGACAGATAGCTGATGACAGTCGAGATTAAGAGGCACGACGCGCCACTGAGCGCGCCACCGAGATGCGAGGACTTGTGTGCGGCAGCCATCCTTGGTGGGGAGAAGGGAGATGATCTCCCCAAGGATGGCGTCCGGGAGATCGCTGATGCGGTTCGTCGGAGATTCTACGGGTTCCTCAGATCCAGGGGGGCCGTGGCCGCTTCTGCCCGTGCTGCCAGGTGCAGGATCTACAATCGGCAGCGCCGCTGCCCGGCGCCTCATCGGTATACATACCAATCTGAAAAAATAGCAGAAACATACATGCAGGACATTCAAAATCAATTCTCAAGATCTGAAAAAAGGCACAAACATATATGTAGGACATTCAAAATCAATTCTCAAGATCTGGCTATGAATTATTAGCACGAACGCTAACCCTAGTCGGATTATTAGCAAAAATCATTTGTACAAAACAAACAATTAATCACTAACCCTATACGGATACCATTCAAACAATCAATACACTACACGCATCTAACAGCTCTTACTCTGATTTCATGGACTGAGAGAACATAACCATAGGATTTGTATTCTAAAAAATGAGGGGGGGGGGGCAGGAGTAACCAGAGAAAACACATGATATGTTTGCGACACAAATGGGTATAGATGACTAACCGGTTTTCCGTCGGAGTCGGAGTTGTTGGCATAGTTACTGTGGACCTCGGACTCCGGTTGGGGAGGCACGACGACGCCGACGAAGTCAAGGTCGTGCTGCTGCCCGCGCGAGACCTCGTCAGTGGCGATGACAACCTCTGTGCCCAGCTTCACGCATTGCGCGGGTGCTTCACCAGCCCCGGCATCGCCCCTCCCTCCGATTGTGCACTTCAACGGCATCCTCATACACCCCAGATGGCGGTGACCACTGTGGACGGGGGGTGCGGCCGCCTATTATGACCAGCGGCTCGGGTGCGCCGTTAATATGGAGTAGTGGGAGCGAGGCGGGCGGTGGTCAAAGGCTGGCTCACCTCCCGGTGAGCCTGCACAGTGGACTTCTGGCATGCCTACCATCTTTTCACACAACTACTCGCACGCCTCCCGGTGACACTACGTAGCAAACACGCCTCTCGTCAATTCACACACCTGCATGCACGCTTCCCGGTCTGCCTGCTCGGTGGACTACTCGCATGTGTCCCGTCAACTCACGCCTTCTCGCATGGCACACAGGACGCGTGGCGGCACGTATATTGTTTTTCTTTTTTGATGATTAATTCTGCCGCTTTATTGCTTAACCGAAGCATGACACATATACATTGTTGGTCTAACACCCACGGTCCAAATAAATAATCCGTTTGCGATATTGGTTGCCAATTATTAACAATCTCCCATTTGTAAGAAGATTATATCAAAACTTGTCTCAAATTTGATGAATAAATACAATATCATAGTCTACTGGTGTCCATATGACACCATGATAAGTTTCATGAATTTCAACTAAGTTTTGGATTTACTGAATTTTAAAAATCAAGATTCTCAATGTTTTGAAATTTAATGCACGTGGAAACATGCACCCAGGGGCACACATATGATTTTGCATTCCATTTTGGTGCACATGTAGCTCAAATTTGATTTGTGCACATTAAATCCCTAGGAAATCAATCAATGTATAAAAATGGTCGAATGATCTCTGTTTTTTTTTCAAATTTTAACATGACACTCCTTTGGTCACATGTTCACTGCAGAAAAAGTTTGACATGCCTCAAAGTGGCTGTGGTGGTGCGGGATGTGTGTGTATGTGTGTGTGTGGGGGGGGGGGGGGTCCGGCAGTACACTACGAGTCATGAGCTTTCGTGTGGGATTGATCACTTTGTGAGTCATATATGCCACATCAAAGTCGTGAATTGGTTATTTAAAACATTACACAACCCTTTCATACATACATGTTCGGGCCACATGCATGTATTGGTGGTCCTCGGACACTCCCTCGTGCGGTTATCAGCGATTTGCCCATTCCTTAACCCGCGAAGGTTATCAGTTTCCACCGACAACGAGAGGCATTTGACCAAAGGTGGATTCATCTTGGCATGTGTTACATTGTGGATCATGGTGAGATTCCATATCAAAGTTCGGGCACGTGCGTACACATGAGTCCCTCCCACCGGGTCGAAGTGAGGGGGCTACGCATCGTGAACCTCTATGTAGTGCATTTCCGGTTTGCGAAGCATGTGCCACATCAAAGTTGTGCATTGGGTATTCAAACATCACACAACACCTCTTTGGAGCACACGCATATGATGGTTGTCTTATGACACTCACACGCGTGTGGCGCTCTCTGTGGGCCCGCGAGGTCATCGTCGATTAGTTGAACCTATAGCGAGAGAGAGGTTAATTTGACCAACAAAGGATGGTTCTTTTTTGGTTTGTGTTACGTATATGCATGGTAGGAGTATGGAACATATATACTATGTGTCATGAACCTCACTCCATGTGGGGACTTTCCGGTTCCTGAGGCAGGTGCCACATCAAAGTTGAGCATTGCTATTCAAACACACAACACCATGCAGGCGGTGGTTGCCCTATAGGAACTCACTCACGTGCGGCGCTTCCATCTATGGGCCCACGAGGTTGTCCTCCATCACTTTGACCCAACGAGAGAGGTTAATTTGACCATCAAGGATGATTCTTTTTGGTTTGTGCTACATTAGGAGTATATACCACGCGTCGAAGGGGGGGGGGCAGCACATACCACACGTCATGAACCTCACTCTCTGTGGGGACTTTTCGGTTTCTGAGGTATAGGTGCCACATCAAAGTTGTGCATTGCGTATTCAAACATCACACAAACACCTCTTTGGGCAACATGCAGATGGTGGTTGTCCTATATAGGACGCTCACTCGCGTGCGACGTACGCTTCGCTCCCGTGGGCCCGCGAGGTCGTCGTCCATCACTTTGACCCAACGAGAGAGAGGTTGGTTTGACGAACAAGGAGGGTTAATTCTTTTAGGGATCTGTTACAGTAGGAGTATATAGTACGCGTCGAAGGGGCGATGGGACCAGCATATACTAGGCGTCATGAACCTCACTCCGTGTGGGGACTTTACAGATGTCGAGGCTGACGCCACATCAAAGTTGTGCATTAGGTATTCAAAACATCACAACCACACACCTCTCCATACATATGTTTGGCACACATGCAAGCGATGGTGGTTGTCCTGTGGCACTCACTCACGCGGTTATCGGCGATGCTTCCATCTATGGGCTCGCTTGGTCCATGACTTTCATCGACAGTGAGAGAGGTTAATTTGACTTAGGAGGGGATTATTTTTTTGTCTCACGGTATAGGTCATGATGTGAGATTACATAATAGCGCATCTGTACACATGAATCCATCCCGTTGGATCGAAGTGGGGGGGGGGGCGAGCACACAACAAGTCATGAACCTCTTGCTCTGTGTGGGGACTGTGCGATTTTCAACGCATGCACCACACATCAATGTTGTGCATTGGGTATTCAACACATATGCATGCATCACGCACCTCCATAAATATGTTTGGGACACATGCATGCAATGGTTGTCTTTTTGGACACTCTCACTCGCTTGGTTATTGGTGGCAAGCCTATATATTCATGGGCCCGCGTGGACGTCCATCATTTCGATTGACAACGAGAAAGGACCAGGGTGTATTCTTCTTCTTTGGTTCATGTTACCATATATAGGTCGATCATGGTGAGATTCCAGACCTAATTAAGTTTGAGTGCATGCTATGCGTCGTGAACCCTCGCTCAGTGTGGGGATTTTACGGTTCCAAAGCATGGTGCCACATCAAAGTTGCGCATTGGGTATTCAAACACCATACACCACTTCCTTATACATGTGTTTGGGCCACATGCACACAGTGGTTTTGTCTGCACACACTCCCTCACGTGGTTATCGGCGACAAGCTAGCCCATTTTGCAGGGCCGTGTGGACGTCCATCACTTTGACCAACAACGAGCGAGAGAGGTTATACGACCAAGTTGGATTCTGCTTGGTCTATGTTATAGTACATCTTGGTGAGATGCCCTCTCCCACCGACCCAATGTGTGTGTGTGGGGGGGGGGGGCTACTTCGCACTTCCTGCAACCTCTGTGGGGTCAGGGAAGTCTGGTTAATTTGCGAGGCACATGTGCCACATCAAAATTGTGAATTGGGTATTTAAATATCACACCACACCCTTTTCATACATATAGTAGGGCCAACCGCAGGTGGTTCGTATGTGGTCTCACCCATTTCACGCCACAAGCACACATTTGTGGGCCGGCACACGGTCCACCTTTGTCCGGAAGCTAAAGGGGGGGTCTGACTGATGGACTCCTATAGGTTTTGTGTTACGGTAGGATGAGATTTCAGACCTAGCTATTTGGGGGCATGCGTTCATAGGTAGGATTCCCTTACCGCCGATACAAAGTGGGGTTCACACGGGGTGGTGGACTAGCAATACTGTGCACTTTGTGCGACCGGTTCCACATCAAAGTTGTGCATTGGTTATTTGAACATCAAACCACCCTTTCCATACATATATTTGGTCCACATGCAAGTGTGTTCGTGTTCTGACCCTTTCCCCGCTGTTTTTTTGCCAAATTTATAAACAACAGACGAGTTGGATGCAGCAACCGTCTGCGATTGGGGATGCAATAGACACGGTTCGCTCAGACTACCCGTGTGCCACGCCCGTGCCCCTGTCACTCACATTAGCACAGTAGATTGGGCTCCACGAGGCTTCCCTCCCGCTCTCAAAAATATCTACTACCTCGCAATGTCAAAAATATCTACCGCCTGGAAGGTTTTTCTGTTTGATAGCGGGACCGCCTGGAAGGCTATCGCACACGAATCAAGGGATTGAAGCAGAGCGAGAGTAACAGACATCGCACACGATTAGTATGTGTGGACCGTGTGCGATGTCTGTTACTCTCGCTCTGCTTCAATCCCTTGATTCAAATTTTCAGTAGCCCCGCCATTTTACTCCTGCCTGCATCCCTCGCAATCTCAAAAATATCTGCTCGCCTGGAGGTTTTTCTATTTGATAGCACACAATTAGTATGTTTTGACCGTGTGCGATGTCTGTTACTCCTGCTCTGCTTCTACCCCTTGATCCAAATTTTCAGTAGCCCTGACATTTTACTCCCGCCTGCATCCCTCGCAATCTCAAAAATATCTACTCGCCTGAAGGGGTTTTCTATTTGATAGCACACGATTATTATGTTTTGACCGTGCGCGATTTCTGTTACTCCCACTCTGCTTCAATCCCTTGATCCAAATTTTCAGTAGCCCCGACATTTTACTCCCGCCTAGTAAAATTTTCAGTAGCCGTGGTATTTCCTCAAACACCACCTTGGCCCCCCTCCACAAACACACCCCCCAAAACCTCCGCTCAAACAGACACACACCACCCCTCCCTCGCTTGAAACCATTGGTAGGTCGCCGCCGCCGCCTCCATCGTCAACCTCTGCCTGTCTGTCGGGGACCTCGAGGAGCGAATCACCCAAAAGAGGTTTATCACGGCATCTTTGCCCAACGTCAGCGAGGTGACCGCCGAGGTGTCCCCGTCATCCTCCGCGGGCTCTTTATTGAGCCGCCGTTGCCGATCGCCCGATCCGCCCGCCGCCGCGCCCCTACGCCGGTTCGAGGACTTCCTTGTCCTTCCTCGGGCCCGGCCGCCGACGAGGTCCTACCTCGGGGTCCGGCAGCGGTGGTGGGGGACGTGGGTCGCCGAGATTATGGATCGGGAGACCCACACCCGCCGGTGGCTCGATAGCTTCCACACGGTCGAGCTAGCGGCCATGGAGTACGACCACTGGCAGGTTCGCTACCACGGCGCGGCGGCTAGGCTCAATTTACCCTTTCAGCACATGTCCGGTCAACCTTGTCCCGCCGGAGCCGAGGGTGGTGAGCTCGGCTATGGCGCGGGAGGACCTTGAGGCGAGGGAGCGCCTCAAGACCGAGGCCGCCGACGAGGCCTACATGCAAGAGCTCCGCCGGCAGTACCCGGAGCTCGTGGAGGCAGAGCAGATGGTCTTTGCCGGCGTGGAGGGCGGCAAGGTTATCATGCTCTCCTCCGATGACGAGGTCGAAGGCGGCGATGACGGTGATGCGGAGGGCGTCGAGGTGGGCGGCGAGGATGAGGATATCGACGTCGATGAGTGGAGGAGTGTCTTCCCCAATGACCCCGACGAAGGCACCGGCCCGGACCCAGCTCGCGACACACCGTACCTGACGAGGAAGGATTGGCTCGACCTCCACTTCGACCGAAAGTAGTTTAGTTTAGTTTAAAATTATGTTTTATGTTCGGTTATGCAAAACTATCTATGTTTATATTTGAATGCATGCTACTTTCGGTTGAACCTACTTTGAACTTGATCAAATTGAAGTTTACTCCGTTAAGTTTAGGGTGTCGACTAGAAACGGCCAAAAATTGCTGGAGTATATATATATACTCCACTAAGGGTTTTACTCCGTTAACTTTTAGGGGATCGGCTAGAGATGGCCTTATGCCTTGTTTATTTCAGTTATTCACAATGTGATGCTCTATATGTGCAGCTATTTACTGTGCAGTTCAATTTCATCAATAACAGTTTCAACAATACCACTATGAATGACGATATTTGGTTGCTGTTAAGGATGTTGTAGTTAACACGCCTCTCGGGTTTTTAACAATAACTAGTGTACTTTAGACCTGCACAATACCAGTTTGATTGACTATATTTGCTTGTTTTTAAATGTTATGCCTGTTGCAGTTAACACACCTTTCCACTTCTTGTTTTTCTTAACTAGCGTGCTTAAACCTGCACACTGAAGCTATCATTTGGAGATTATGTTGTCTACCATGGATATATTTGGTTGATGTTTAGCCTGTTGTGCTTAACATGCCTTTAGATGTACTCACACAGGACAATATTGGGAACAACTGCTGTTTTCCATCGAGGTTAGTTTGATCCCATTGCTTATATATACTCAATGTTCAGGATATCGGTAGCTGTACCATATAGCCCGGGGGCTGATAAGGGATTAATCGTCGAATCAAAAATTTCAGTGAATATATCTGTAATCTATTTATCGGTAGGTTAACTAGGGGCCATATCTAATATATCTGAGGCTACATAGCAACATGCATTGTACTGAATGGCTAAATATGCAATCCTAGGCTACATAGCAACAAGGAAGGGCTGCTTGGTTCTAGGCCTAGGAGTGCCACACTTTGCCATACAATGTTGCCAAACTTGCCAAAGGGTTAGTTCTTCAAAATGAGAGCCACAAGTTGGCACGCCTAAGAGAATCTTGCCACACTTTTTGAGTGTATGTGATGTGGGACCATAGTGTGGCTTGCCTAAGATGTGGCTTGAACTAAAACACACCTAAGTTGCTCAAACTTTCCTAACCTTAGGTGTGGCAACCTTTGGCAAACATAGTCTCAAACCAAGAGTGTTACCTTAATGTTCTGATGATGTCTAGATATATATAGAAGAGCGGCAAGAACAACAACAACACAACAACAGTTAACTGCAGTTAATCGGATGATATTTGTAAAAATGTAATAAACTCCCTCCACCCCATAATATAATATGTTTATTCATCCACGCCATGAGTATATTGGATGTAATAAGATCTTATATAATGGGATGGAGGGAGTGTTGTACTACATCATTGTGCAATTGCTGTTTAGCTTCTAATATTAACTTGGTGCTTTTAGGTACATGTCATTGGTAAAGATCCATGCTTCGACCCTTTCTGCGTATGGGGCAATGAGATATTGATGAACCAGCATCAAGTGAGGAAAATGATAAAGAATGTTAAATGGGTCAAAAGATGGCAATTAAACTATTTGTTTACACTTTATCCATGACAATAGTGAACTGCAGCATGGTATGTAAGAACTCTGCAGCCTTCTTTTTACTACCCATAATGAGTTGTGTTAGATGACAATGTCTGAATATTTTTCCTTTGCAGTGGTTCTCGAAGCGGTTTACTCAAGATTACCTCTCAAACTACATGATTGGTGGGCATGCAAAGGTTAAAGTATTTCTACCAGAACACAATGACTATCTAGATGCCGTCATGAGTCATGAAGACAGTGAAGGATGGGTGGTCGACCATCACAAGGGGTTGGACTAGAGTCATGTGTGCCTTCTGCATGGAGGAGAGGACAATACGGGCATTCCGCTTCACCTTGTTCAGCAACCAGAATATCTTTCGCATCTTTCTTTACCATGTTTAATAGTACAAGTATACAACCCTGGTTCATCATTCTTTATTTGGCGCTTATGTAATTCTTGAACATATGTATCTGTGAATCAAATAATGCATTGGTTGTGATGGATATGAATAAAGTTATAGCCAACTTTCAAATTCAAATTCGGTACAATTTTAAATAGCAGCGATTTAATTTGGGTCGAAATATGCTCTGCAGGTCGTTACGGCACACACGGTCTGTAAAGCACAAACGTGTGTGATATACGTCATAATCTGACATGGTTTGCAAAGAGGAAACGCGTGCGACCATGCACACAGTTGCCATTTGCGAAGCGTGTGTGATGTCAGACAATATCACAAACAGTACGAGCAAACTAAATGTTTCTGATAGTCGCCTTATCGTACACGGTTTACAATCATGAACTGTTTTGGATGTCGTAGGCATTGTAAACGTTGCACCACATAATAGCGTGTGTGATAGTTATCCTGTACAACACTGATATGATGGTCCGACATTTCGTAATCCTATCCGACACTCGTACATTGATTAGGTAATCTTCTTAATTACAGATCTCATACGGTTTGGGAGAAGTGAATGTGTGCGATAGTCTCCTTATCACACACGCTTGGCAATCATGAACTGTTTGTGATGGGGCGCGCATCGTAAACATTGCACCACAGAATAGCGTGTGCAATGGTAATTCTAGCACGCACGAGTAGCAAGGATGGAGCATTTGGGATATTCAATATGTCACAAATAGTTGTGTGACGAATCGCATTTGGGATAGATGCGGGCATCACATACGCTTTGTTCTGGAAAACGTATGCATTCCTACTCCCTATCCCCGATGGTTTCTGGGTCATGTGGGAAGGACCCCTCTATCGCCCACACTCTCAAGGCGACGTTTTAAAATGCCATCGCAGAAAGTGGTTAAAACTGTTTGTATAGCATCTCGCTGTACCAGTGCTTATGCACCGATACGAAGGGAGTAGGATAGTTAGCAAGCAATAGATGAGCTCTACTTATTAATGTAGCCAGTAATAATCAAACAAAATCCCTAATCATCATTGCAAACAACACATAGAAGATGGGTAATGCGACAACCACAACTACACATGCTAGTTCCTTCTTGTCTCTTGCTTTCATCTGTTGCGTGTGATTAATTCTTTCTTGCTTCATCATAGTGATTGTACACTCTAGATCAGTCATTTTCTTCTTCAGCTTTACGTTATCTTCTGCGAGCTTGGTGATAACACTCTTAAGCCATGGCATGCGATTCTTCATCCAACCAATTAACAAAGTCACAAGCCTCATATCCCTGCCAATGTTAAATAGTATTCAGGATGAGCGGGGGCATTTAACTCACCTTAAATGATTAACTTAGCACTAACCTCTAAGGGGAAACTGAGAAATTGTCTGCCAATGTCGAATCCCTCCGTGCATACACGTCGAGCGTGAGTGTGTCCGTGCACACAACTCAGTTTTTGGTACTTCTCGATGGCGCAAAATTCGGAGTCAAACTCATGTTGCGGGAGTCTGGAGTCATACTCTGGATCCGGTGGTTGATCGCTATCCTGGGTGTGTGTGGGGGGGGGCTCATTCAGGATGGATTGAGCAAGGAGCTACTTTGGACATGCTAAAAAATATCAGGATAGATTAGAACCTGACAAGACGATTCTGATCCATAGTACACCTGCCTTCTGATGACCATAGGCAAGTGCTCGGCGGTGACTGCCGTCGTGGCAGCACTGCCCATCGTGTTGCTGATGACCCAAAAGTATAGGGGATCAATCGTAGTCCTTTTGATAAGTAAGAGTGTCGAACCCAATGACGAGCAGAAGGAAATGACAAGCGGTTTTCAGCAAGGTATTTTGTGCAGGCACTGAAATTGTCGTTAACAGATAGTTTGATAGCAAGGTTATTTGTAACGAGAAAAAAATAGTAATGGTAACAAAGGTGCAGCAAGGTAGCCCAATCCTTTTTGTAGCAAAGGACATGCCGGAAAGGTCTCTTATAATAAGCAAAGCGTTCTTGAGGACACACAGGAATTTCATCTAGTCACTTTCATCATGTTTGTTTGATTCACGTTCGTTACTTTGATAATTTGATATGTGGGTGGACTAGTGCTTGGGTGCTGTTCTTACTTGAACAAGCCTCCCACTTATGATTACCCCCTCTCGCAAGCATCCGTTGTTGGGGATCGTAGCAGAATTTTAAAATTTTCTACGCATCACCAAGATCAATCTATGGAGTCATCTAGCAACGAGAGAAAGGGGAGTGCATCTACATACCTTTGTAGATCGCGAGCGGAAGCGTTCAAGAGAACGGGGTTGATGGAGTCGTACTCGTCGTGATCCAAATCACCGATGACCGAGCGCCGAACGGACGGCACCTCCGTGTTCAACACACGTACGGTTGGGAGAGACGTCTCCTCCTTCTTGATCCAGCAAGGGGGAAGGAGAGGTTGATGAGGATCCAGCAGCACGACGGCGTGGTGGTGGAAGCAGCGGGATCTCGACAGGGCTTCACCAAGCACCAACGAGAGGGAGAGGTGTCACGGGAGGAGAGGGAGGCGCCAGGGGCTGGGGTGTGTCCTCCCTCCCACCCCTCCACTATTTATAGGGGGAAGGGGAGAGGGGGCCGGCCCCCTCAGATCCAATCTGAGGGGAGGGGCGGCGGCCAAGGGGGTGGCTTGCCCCCCAAGCCAGGTGGAGGCGCCCCCCACCCCTAGGGTTCCCAACCCTAGGCGCAGGGGAGGCCCATAGGGGGGCGCACCAGCCCACCAGGGGCTGGTTCCCTTCCCACTTCAGCCCATGGGGCCCTCCGGGATAGGTGGCCCCACCCGGTGGACCCCGGGACCCTTCCGGTGGTCCCGGTACAATACCGATTACCCCCGAAACCTTCCCGGTGGCCGAAACTGGACTTCCTATATACAATTCTTTACCTCCGGACCATTCCGGAACTCCTCGTGACGTCCGGGATCTCATCCGGGACTCCGAACAACTTTCGGGTTACCGCATACTAATATCTCTACAACCCTAGTGTCACCGAACCTTAAGTGTGTAGACCCTACGGGTTCGGGAGACACGCAGACATGACCGAGACGACTCTCCGGTCAATAACCAACAGCGGGATCTGGATACCCATGTTGGCTCCCACATGCTCCTCGATGATCTCATCGGATGAACCACGATGTCGAGGATTCAATCAATCCCGTACGCAATTCCCTTTGTCTATCGGTACGATACTTGCCCGAGATTCGATCGTCGGTATACCGATACCTTGTTCAATCTCGTTACCGGCAAGTCTCTTTACTCGTTTCCGTAACACATCATCCTGTGAACAACTCCTTGATCACATTGAGCTCATTATGATGATGTCCTACCGAGTGGGCCCAGAGGTACCTCTCCGTCACACGGAGTGACAAATCCCATTCTCGATTCGTGCCAACCCAACAGACACTTTCGGAGATACCCGTAGTGCACCTTTATAGCCACCCAGTTACATTGTGACGTTTGGTACACCCAAAGCACTCCTACGGTATCCGGGAGTTGCACAATCTCATGGTCTAAGGAAAAGTTACTTGACATTGGAAAAGCTTTAGCAAACGAACTACACGATCTAGTGCTAGGCTTAGGATTGGGTCTTGTCCATCACATCATTCTCCTAATGATGTGATCTCGTTATCAATGACATCCAATGTCCATGGTCAGGAAACCGTAACCATCTATTGATCAACGAGCTAGTCAACTAGAGGCTTACTAGGGACATGTTGTGGTCTATGTATTCACACATGTATTACGATTTCCGGATAACACAATTATAGCATGAATAACAGACAATTATCATGAACAAGGAAATATAATAATAACCATTTTATTATTGCCTCTAGGGCATATTTCCAACATCCGTAACTATGGAAGAATAATTAAGATAAATCTAACCATAGCATTAAACATATGTATCCAAATCAGCCCCTTACGAAATAGCGCATAAACTAGGGTTTAAGCTTCTGTCACTCTAGCAACCCATCATCTAATAACTACTCCACAATGCTTTCCCTTAGGCCCAAAGATGGTGAAGTGTCATGTAGTCGACGTTCACATAACACCACTAAGGGAAACAACAACATACATATCATCAAAATATCGAACGAATACCAAATTCACATGATTACTTATGACAAGACTTCTCCCATGTCCTCAAGAACAAACGTAAGTACTCACAAAACATATTCATGCTCAAGATCAGAGGGGTATTGAATAGCATAATGGATATGAACATATGATCTTTGTCGGTGCACTAAGAACGGGGTCCCTAGCACTCCTGACTTGTGCACGGATGGTAGTAGCATGCCCGACAAAGGACCTTGATGGGGGACCAACAACAAGACCAGAGAAGGCACTCTTCGTGAGATCAAGGAGCGCATTAAGAAGACCATGGCTCGGAGCAAGCCATGAGATTCACAACAGAAGCAACCAACCCCGGCAAAAGCGAGCTGGCAAGTCACGGCCCGGCAAGCCCCTCGAGCACGGACTTCCCGCCGAACGCCAGCGCTCCACCTCTATGGCCAGCTGGTTGCCGATTAGTGAGGTGTCGAGCCCGCAGGTGATTAGGTGGAGGCAACCCATACGTGTCAGCTTGCTGGGAAGGAGGATTACCTTTATTGACACCCGTCCTAATGGCGTGTCAAGCTCATAAGAGGTAGGTGGATAAGCGGTGCATCACCCTTGCCGGGGGTCACCCTCCATTCGACACCTAGCAGTGCATTTAATGCACTTTTGTCCTAACTAGCAGAGTTAGGTATGATAGTTTTGTATCAGTCTAATCACCCTGTAATGACCTTTTTGCCACTGTGGTAACCCCTTGAGCTATAAAAGGAGGGCCAGGGCAACCTTTACAGGGGGTTCGAACCCTTGCAAGTCACACGCATAGGTATTCATGCAGCTGCCCTCTCCTAGCGACTTGCCGGGGGAGAGCGCTCCATGTACTTTCTTCCACATTCACCCAATACACCAAAGCAGGAGTAGGGTTTTACGCTTCTCAGCGGCCCGAACCCGGGTAAAACCATGGTGCCTCCTGTTGTACTTGTCTTTGCGCCAATTGACCCACAGCCGAACCAGTAAAGGGGCAGCCCTGCCCCATAGATCGCCGGCTCCATGCCGACATCTTTAGCGTGCCAGGCAGGGGGCATCCATTTGCGAGAACCAAGGCTGCAGGAGGCACGTCGATTCCTTCGAGTTCATCATCATCATCACCACCCATGGTGCCCAAGAAGGGCTCCATGGCTGCCAAGCCTTCTATGTCCCGGCATCCATCGCCTTTATTTGTGGGTGGCGCAGGCGGCACCGCCACCGCGGATGGGGCGAACACCGTGGTGGGCACGACCGGCACAGGCGGCGCGGTCGCCGTGCCCGTCGTGATAGGAGCATGCGATGGGGATGCTGGAGGCAGACGCTTACCTCAACGCTCAGGCGAAAACGATGTTCTCGGTGTAGGCGACGCGGGTGCTCTACCCCCGCCTCGTCCTCATGCCCGTGAATGCAGCCACCAGAGCGACCCCGTTCGATCGGGCGCAAACCGTGACTTTCCCGCTGTGGCAGCACAGGCGGCGACCAGGGGAGGCGGCCCCTGGCAACAAAGCACCCGTGGTTAACCCAGTCATCGACAAGCCATCGCCCAGCGACATGAGTACCCACCTAGCGGGGTCGGGTACCCGACAGTATTGCGGGCCATGGCAAGTTCGCTGGGTATCCGCCAAGCCTCGGCAAGCCCGAGATGTTGCCGGCGTGTCGCGGCAAGATCTTCACCTCACTCTTCCCCAATGGAATTCCCAACGCGTCATGGTCCTTAGTACGCATTCTGTGTATAGAGGAAAGGGATCTTCGCATACAAGGTTTCCAAGGGGGGGGGTAGGAGGGAGGAAGGATCATCCCTCCCACAAGACGAAGACTACAGCAAAAAGGAAAAGCTAAGTTGATTTTTTCAACTTCCTGTTCCTCAGTTTATTCTTTGCGATTCCCTTCGCTTGAACCTGATAATTGTATAAGATACCTGCATGCAAAGGAACCCTGCCATGGTCATTCGCGCCCTTGTCTGTTTTGAGCCCGCTCAACAGCTTAGGTGGCTGCATTGATAGCGTTGAAGAGTAACTTGCCGGTGGCAGCACCACCAGCAGGTTGCTAAGGATCCGTCCTCGAAGCGCTCGCGGCTAGTGTTAGCCCCAACAAGGTTCCGGCATGCGTAGGGTGCTCAATTGTATAAAGGTAGAAGGCAAAATAAAGCGGTATAGCATGAGTTCATACACCTACTTAAGAGTTATATTACATCACGAAAGTAGCAAGGACCTAACATAAGGTCGAATGTGTCTTTTGCTTGACAGCGCGGCGATAAACATAACTACAAACCTAATCAGTGCGACCGCCCTGGACCCTGGGAATGTTGAGGACCTTGTCGGTGATGGGAGCGACGATCTTGTCGGCAGTGGAAACATTTGTGTTTGCCGGCAACTTCTTGAAGACCTTGTAGACGTTGAGCCCTGGGTTGCGGTGGACCAGACTGACCAGTGCGGTGTAAAGCACGCTGCGAGCAAATTGCCAAGATTCGTTGGCAAAGGCCACATTCCTGTCGTCGTGATATGTCTTCAACGTTTTGATCAGACCATCAAAGAACCTGGATAGTCTGGCGCTAGCAACCTCATGCTCCGAAGTAGGAAAGCCCCAACTCTTCATGTCCATGACCACGAGCTGGGAAGAGATATGCTCGGCTGTGTCGACCAACTCATCTATCCAGAGAGAATACATCTTCTGCAGCTTGTCCAGCATACCCTCGGCATCTTTCGAGAGAGTTTCTGCGACGACAAGCTTCTCCGTCAAGGCCTTCTCCCGCATGTTGGCGGATTCAATGCTCTGCTCCAGGCCAGCAAGCTTGGATTTTAGATCCTGGATCACACCATCGGCGGTGATCAGTTCTTGGCCCTTGGACAAGAGCTGCGTCTGCAGCTCCTCTAGAGTGTGAGCTGCTTTCTGCACCTCGGCCTTAAGGGCCTCGACCTCCTTGCCACTGGTGGTGAGCTCTTCCTTCAATTTGCCAGCCTGGGTCTCCAAGTCTGCCTTGGTAACAGCTGTAGCCTTGTCAGCGGCTTCCTTGAGCTTGGCAGCATTCTCTGAAGCTTGTGCCTCTAAGGCTTTCTGGTGGTCATCCTCCAACTTCTGAGTTCGCAGCTTCACAAGTGCTTCAATTTCCTCATCCTTACTGCGGAGGGTAACGACAATGGTCTGCTCTCTTTTGGCAAGTTCTTCAGCCTTGGCGTTGAGCTGCACCTCACGCTCTGTCAACTTGCTGTTGCGAGCGGATGCCTTCTCTCCGGCAACGGCCAACTTTTCCTCTTGGTTCCTGAGATCGCGGGATCGATCGTTGTAACACGTGCGCAACTCTTCCGCTTTCTCCTTCAGCTCCTGGTCAATCAAGTTCAAGGACTTGCACTCTTCCTCAACCCGCTTCCACCTCTTGCCGTACCTGTATTGGGCGTCCTTGAACCCGACGGCCATGGCCTGCAAGAACATGTAGTCCTCTTGCTCATTGGCAATATCATCGGCATCTGTGGACCTCTGGCCCAAGGGGAGCAGGATTCGAGCAATCTCTTCATCAAAATTCAGCCCTTCAGTGCCAAATGAGCTAGGGGCTCCAAGACCAGCTTGGAAAGTCACCAGCTTTGTGTTGGTTGGCGGGATTGGCGGGGCCACTGACACTGGTTGCTCAACAAGCACTAGTGGCAGGCCAATGGTGTGTGCCACATCTACATCCATCTTCGCGGACTCGGACTGGTTGTCGGAGGCCTCCTCCGCCGCTACGTGGGCCTCTTGGATGTTCCCGTCAGTTCGCTCAAGACTTTCTGCGGCGTCAATCTTGGTGGCCTCTTCGGCAGCGGCCTTGGCAATACGAGCTACCTCCATGAGCTCGTCGCCTCCCACAGGAGAAGTTGGGGCTAAAAACCAAGATAGAAGACAAAAAGAGAGAATGAGATTCAAATCACAAATAGAAACGAAGGAAATTTCTTGTGGAGATAGCTCTACGGCAAGAGGATTACCTGGTTGTACTTGCTGGGAAGGGGCATCCTCTCCCCCGGCAACTTGCGTTGCCGGCAAACGGCCCTCGACATGTTCCATCGCCGGGGAGGCACCGGTGTGAGCAGAGCTGATGGTTGAGGCCCTTGCCGGAGAAGCTCACCAGGGAATGATGGTTGACGGGTTCCCCTTGGCAGGATCTGCTTCTTGGCGCTCCTCGCTTTGGTGCTGCCCTCCCATCTCCTTGCCATCACCAGAAGAATGAAGTTCTACATTGGCACCAGTGGTAGCCGTCTAGGGTGGCGCCACGTCCTGGAGCAGGGGGCTAACCTGGGGACTAGCGACTATGGTGTCAGGTGGTAGCGTTCCCTGCTCGACCCTTGACGGTGAACCGTGGCCCGCCAACGGCTTGGCCTGCTTCACCCGTTGAGCGAGTGGCTCCTCTTCCCTGAAATGACAAATATCCGGGTCAGATTCGGCAAATAAAGTAAACCGAGGCATGATGGGAAGGGACAGGAAATTGTTTGCTCTTCATCAAATTCGAGAAGGACCCTCATTTTGTACTGGGGTGGCGGAGGAGACTCCTTGGCTACCTTGATAGCTGGAGGCGGCGAGCTTGGCGGGAGCAAGATCTCATCCTCCCTGATAAGTTCTTCCCGGGAGGGCGAGGGCTTGGGTTTGGCCTACCACGTAGGCTGACGGCATATCAATTCCTGCCGCCCGGTCTTGGTAGTTGACTTCCTTGCCATGGGAGCAGATCGGGGCAGGGGAGTACCCGCACGCTCTTAGCCGCCCCTGCTGTGGAGACGCCGCGGCAGCTCAGACACCTGGAAATCCTCCTCTTCGGGTTTTCCGGCAGTCTCTGTCCCAGCAATCTTGTCCCCGCCAAGCTCCTCCTGCCCCTCTTCAGTAGGCTCTTCGTCATCATCATCCTCATCTTCTTCATCTCCTCCCTCTTCCTCATTGACATTTTTTACGCTTGCGGCCCTGGCAGCTGCCAGCCTCCGGGCCTCGGCAACCCTGCTGGCTATATATGCCACCTCCTCTGTCGTGGTGGCCTTAACGAGGTCTCCCTCCTCTTGTTCGGCCTCCTCCTTCAGCTCAGGGCCCATTTTACCTCGTCTGCCAGCTTGGGCACCTTCCAGCTTTCCTTCACCCCTTTGGCGGTGCATTCTGGCATCCATGCCAAGATGGCGTGCCTCTCTGAATTGATGTGCAGCGGCACGACTGTGGCTGGCAAGTGGAAGGTGCCTAGCTTATGGAACAACTGCTGGCAGAGCCTGGAGTGGCCCATCACCGTCAAGTTGCAACCGCGTCCAGGATACAGTCGCATCTTGTCACCAGCATTCCAATACTCCCAAGCTAGCCTGTCTCTTTGCTGCAGTGAAGCGATGCGGCGCCGCAGGAAGTCAGCTCTGACTATCTCTATGTTCAGATCGGCATCCCTCAAGTGAGCAATCCTGTTTAGGATCGGGCGGAGCTTCTTCTCGCTGGCGTCGTACATCTTCCAATCCTCATAACGATCGATTCTCCCTGTCTGCGGCAAGCAGAATACCAGGAAGTTCTCCTCATGGATCCAGCACCAGGTCCCCCTCCATTCATCCTACTTGCCGTGGAGCTGTCCGGGGGTGTAATCCCTCTGGTCCTTCCTTCCCCTCGGAAACCATGTCACGCTTCTGGACAGCGCCTTGTCTTTAACCCGAGGGACGAAGAAATGGCGGAACAGATCCACAATGGGCATAACCCCAATGAAGTTCTCACAGAAATGGGCGAAGACTGCCATACACATCATGGCGTTGGGGGTGAAGTCAAGCAGCCGAAACCCATAAGTGGACATCAACTCGCAGAAGAAATCTGAGTACGGGGGCGACAAGCTGCAATAGAAGTACGCGCAGAAGGGGTAGGAGTTGTTTGGAACCTTGGGGCCATAAGGAAGAACCTTGGGGGATCCATGGCTGTCAGTCTCCTTCCCCCACATGTATGCATACCTTTTAATCAAGGTATTGGCGGAGAAGGTCGGCGGCGAGAAGACGACATTTTCTTGCCGTCGTCTCTCCAACTCCTCCAGCTCCCTCTTCTTTTGCTCTGCCTTGGGGTCGAGTGGTTTGTCCACCTTCTTCCCCTTCACGGCGGCTGTCTTGGGCGCCATCAGGGGCTCAAGGAGGAGGAAGGCTTGGGGTCGAGACGGATTGATGGCGGCGGCGGCGGATGTAGTTTTTGGCGAGAGGAGGAAGATGAAGCGAGGGAGGGCAAGAGTGAATGAGCAGCGCCCGCCTTTGCGGTTACCTTTTTATGGGCAATACGCGAGGGGGTTGGCTCTTCGCTGCCTCCCCTAGCCACACCCCTCACAGGCACGCCACGATGGGTAACTACAACAACACCCACATTCCCATGCCCCGCGATTAATGCGCGGATTGGACATGCATTAGCGGGAACCGTCATGATTACCAATCGCAGCAAAAGATTATGTCAGTTATCCTCCGCCACATGTGTCCGTGCACATTTTTGGGCCTAGCCCAATGACGCCTCGGATGCGCCTATGGACCAGTCCCGGGGGCTCCTGTCGGTGCACTAAGAACGGGGTCCCTAGTACTCCTGACTTGTGCACGGACGATAGTAGCATGCCCGACAAAGGACCTTGATGGGGGACCAGCAACCAGACCAGACACCACTAGGGAAATGCTTATAGGTAGGACATCAAAAGAAGCACTGGAAAATAGCAGGCGCTGCTGCTAATTAGCAGTAGCGCTGTTCTGGGGCAGCGCTACAAGTAACTCGTTAGCAGTAGCGCTGGAAAAGTAAAAAGCGCTACTACTAAGTGGGACCCAACGAGCCCACCAACGCTAGCTGTAGTAGCAGCGCTGTCCAGAATACAGCGCTACTACTAAGATTTTAGCAGTAGCGCTTTATTTGACAGCACCGCTACTGCTAATGGGCCCCAATTAATAGTAGCGCTTTTCCTGGGAAGCGCTACTACTAAGTATCATAGCGGCAGCGCTTTCTGGGAAACAGCGCTACTGCTAGTTGCAGCTGGTGCCACCTTTTCACCCCCCCTCTCCCTCTCCTCCCCCCTTCCCCCTCCTTTCCCCTCTCCCGTCTCTAAGTTAGTTCTCCACCATTGATGCCCTTCTTCTCTCTTCCTCCTACCTCTCTTCTCTCCCCATTAATGCCCCCTCCACCATAACTCTCCTCCATAAATGGCCTTCTCATCTCTATCTAGCTACCTCATTTATTTGGCTCTCCCTCCATTCCATAGATATAGATCTAGCTAGCTCATCTCTCTCCCTCTCCATTAGTTAGCTAGAGTCATCTCTCCTCCCCAACAACTAGATCTAGCTAGCTATTTAGCCATCCACACTTTCGATCCCTATAGGTAGCGAAAGGCCTCATCTAACCGTGCTCGGTCTCTCTCGGGAGATAGGTGAGTAAAAAGTTGTGCATTTCAAGAATGGGAATATGTGTGTTTGGGATATGGAGAGATTTGTGCGAGTGACATGCCCCCGAGTTGCTTATGTTTTGCCGAAATGTCGATTTATTTTTGTTTTGGTGAATTTCAAGCAAACTCGATATGTCCTATTTTTAGGCAAGGTCATGCCAAATTTTTATATGACTTTGATGCATGCATGCATTTTGTTTATAACCGTTTTGCTTGTTATACAGTGCAGTCTCGGTCATGAAGGTGAGTGGATGGAAGGTGGAACGATACTTGCAATCCGCGGTGATGGACATGTATGCAAATAATTGGACTAGGATTAGATGTCCGTGTACAAGATGCAAAGAAGGAGTCCTTTTGGACCCTTTTGATCGTGGCAGTTTGAAGGCGCACCTGCTGATGAATGGTTTCATGGATGGCTATACTTGGTGGATAAGTGAAGATGATGATGAGGACGTCCACATGGCAGGGAATAACAACATGGGGCTAGACAAAGAGATGACCGATCGACACGAAGACGATGGCACCGGACATGGCGATGGGGAAGAGTCCGGACATGACAGCGGTGGAGAAGATTCCGGACACGATGAAGAAGAGTCCGGACATGGCGGAGAAGAGGCGGCGGTCATGCCGCAGTCTTCGACGCTACTAAGTGCAGTCGTGCAGGACCCTCATGTTCGAGACCTCCTTCGCAAGAGTACGACTAGCGAGAGAGCTGCTTCTAGAGAGGAGCCAAGCTGGCGCAACTTGAAGTAGACTCGAAGACTCCATTGTATGACGGTTGCGATCCCGAGGTGACCCGCTTGAGTTTCACGCTCGAACTTCTAAAGACGAAGGCCAAAAACAAATGGACAGACAAAAGCCTCGATGAGCATTTGAAGTATCTACATAATAAATTTCTCCCCGCGGGGAACCCGTGTCCTACTAGTGTCGAGGAGGCCAAGAAAATAGTTTGCCCTTTTGATTTGCCGCACATTAGGTACCACGCATGCATCAACGATTGCATCATTTATCGGGGGGAGCACGCGGAAAAAACCAGCTGTCCAGTGTGCAATGCTTCTTGATACAAGATGAAAGGAAAGAAAGCTCCTCAGAAAGTTGTATGGTACTTTCCGATCACTCCCTGTCTGCAGTGGTATTTCGTAGATCCGAAGGAAGCAAAGCTCATGCGTTGGCACGCAGAGAGGAAGAAGCCCGACGATGGAGATGATCTGAAGCTAAGACACCTCGTAGATGGTAGCCAGTGGAGAGCATTCAATGCCGTATATGGATTTGCTGCAGAAGATCCAAGGAACATCATGCTTGGTGCGAGTACCGATGGCATGAATCCGTTTGGAAACCAGAACACCAACCACAGCACATGGCCCGTCTTTGTATGGATGTACAACCTCCCCCCATGGAAGTGCATGAAGACAAAGTACATACACATGACCATGCTGATTCAAGGGCCGAAACAACCAAGAAATAATATTAACCTGTATATGGGGCTTCTGAAAGAGGAGCTAGACACGTTATGGAAAACACCGGCATGGACATGGGATGCTAGCAAAGGAGAGTATTTCTATATGAGAGCCACGCTGATGACGACGGTGCACGACTATCTCGGTTACGGGTACACCTCAGACCAGGTGTGCCACGGATACTGCAGATGCATGAGGTGCATGGATGATACAATGTCTCAGCAGCTTACGTCAATGAAATATGGCGGGTCTGGGAAAATCGTGTACATGGGGCATCGTAGATGGCTCAAGAAGGATGACCCGTGGAGAAAGCATGGAGATATATTCAATGGGTTGGCTGAGCATCGAGGACCTCCACGTAAGAGGAGCGGCGCTGAAATCAACAAACTGTTGAAAAACTGGGAACAGTGCCACACGCCGGGAAAGATGAAAAAGGCGTCGGAGCCGCAGCTGAAGGTATGGAAAACAAGGTCTGTTTTCTGGGATTTGGAGTACTGGCCCAATCATGACATGCCTCATTGCCTTGATCAAATGCATATCACGAAGAATGTCCTCGAGAGCTTGCTTGGCACATTGATGAACATGCCGGAGAAGACCAAGGATGGGCCAAAGGCAAGCAAAGACTTGGAAGATTTGAAGATTAGGAAAGATCTCCACATGCCGCCCCATAAAGTGTCAATGGAGGAGACGGAGACGGAGACGGAGGAGGGGGAAAGGGGCAGAAAAGTCAACAAGAAGGAGGAGAATTATTGCCCCCTTCTTGCTTCACCTTAAGTGCGAAGGAGATCGATCAATTCATCAAGCGCCTTACGGGAATCAAAGTCAGTTCCGGTTACTGTGGGAAGATAAGCAGATTTCTAGACACCAAGAAGAAAAGGTTCAGCGGGATGAAGTCTCATGATTGTCACGTGATGATGACGCAGATACTCCCGGTTGCCATTACAGGGATAATGGACAAGCACGTTCATGACACGCTTACTGGTCTCTGCAACTTCTTCGACGTTATCTCTCGAAAGTCCATCAGTGTGAAGCAGCTTCGAAGGCTACATGAAGAGATCGTTGTCATACTATGTGAGCTTGAGATGTACTTCCCGCCCGCGTTCTTTGACGTCATGGTGCATCTGTGTGTCCACATCGTGGACGACATCATTGACCTCGGGCCGACATTCCTTCACAGGATGATGCCGTTCGAGAGGATGAATGGGGTCATCAAAGGATTCATTCGTAACATGTCCCGTCCTAATGGGAGCATCGTCCAGGGGTATCTGACGCATGAGTGCATCTCCTTTTGCGAGAATTATATAGGCGTCGGAGACCCTGTTGTTGGTTTGCCCGTCAAGAAGCATGATGGGAGGCTCGGAGGAGAAGGTCATGACAACGGCCGAAGGGAATTGCACGTGGACTACTCGGATTGACGGAACGACTTTGACAGGGCTAAGTTAGTAGTGCTACAACACCTAGATGTGGTAGATGATTATGTGACACGGCACAAAGAAACCATCGCAAAGAAGTACCATGATAAGGGGATGCTCAAGACGGACGACGAAGTTACTGTAGAGCACAACGCCACTTTCTTGCATTGGTTCAAAGAGGAAGTTCTTGCTAATCCCCCGGAAGGGAGCAGTTCAGACGGATTGCTCATACACGCCTTAGCACATGGCCCCGCACCCAAACTCGCGACCTATCAGGCATATGATATCAATGGGTACACGTTCTACACGGAGGCCAAAGACATGGACAGTGATTACCAGAACTCAGGGGTGACAATTGAATGCGTGACCAACGCCAACGGCACAACTGAAAGATTCTACGGAAGGGTCAAAGAGATCTGGGAGCTTGACTATGCTGGAATGCACAATGCGACGATGTTCCGTGTCAGATGGGCTAAGGATGTCATAAGAGAAAACAAGTATTTCACTACCATGTCTATACCTGATGCGAAGAGCGCTACCGTGAACGTTAACGTCATCACCAAAACTGAGCCATGGGTACATGCTAAGCACGTGACACAATGCTTCTTCATAACCGACCAGACCAATCCCAGTCGTGTTGTCATGAGGAGAGGCAAAAGGAGCATCGTCGGAATGGATGGAGTCGCCAACGAGGAAGACTACGACCAATACGACAACCCGATGAGGGAAGATGACGATGACGATGAAGCATACGTGAAAAGAAGAATCAATACTACATCACCTAAGAAAGATCGTACTCCATGGTACCGAAAAAGTCACAAGGAGGGGCTCAATTATTCGACAACGAACAAGAAAGGGAAGAAGCTCAATGTGAAACATCGTTGACGCAGCTGAGAAACCATCATTTATATATGTATGTATGTATTTTGTGTACGCACTCAAGTAACCGTTATCGGTCAAATGATGTATACATCGTATCCCCTTCAATTACCACCACATGCATGGTTCCGGTGATATTCGCACAGTGTGGGAGGGAGACACCGTCGTCGGGAGAAAAAAACAAAAACAAAAGGGAGAAAGCACTACAAAAGAAAAAGAAAAGTAAACCGAAAAGAAAAGGAAATAATAAAAAGAAAAGAAAACTAAAAACTAGAAAAGGAAAATAATAAAAAGAAAAGAAAAATAGCGGTAGCGCTGGACTGGGAACCAGCGCTATAGCTAAGTTATCTATAGCGCTGGACCATAATACAACGCTACTGCTATTTGTATTTAGAATTAATTTTTTTTTGCAATAGTTAGTAGTAGCACTGGATCAGGATCCAGCGCTATAGCTAAGTTAGCTATAGCACTGGATCCTAATCTACCGCTACTGCTATTTTGAGTTAACCACCGCGCGGGCTCAAAATTTTGCCAAGTCCCATTCCCCCCCCCCCACTCTCCCACCTCCCCCCCTCCTCTCTGCTGTCGCGCGCCACCGTCGCCCCTGCCCGCCCCTTGACCTGGACCTCGGCGCCGGCCCGAGCCCCTGCCCGCCCTCGGCCTCGACGCCAGCCTGATCCCCTGCCCGCCGCTCCGACCTCCTCCTCGTCCGCGCCGCCACCGTCGACCTCACCCCCGGTAGCCAGCGTCCCCTTCTGCCTCCCTTCAGGTACTGGCCGACCCCCCCCCCCCCCCCGCACCACCTCCCCTCTCTCTGTCAATTAGGTTTTCTTTTTTTTTAGAAATGAAACTAGGTTTTCAATTTAGGGTTCAATTAGGTAGGCAGTAGGAATCAGTTTTAGGGTTCAATTTAGGAATTTTTATTAGGACAAAATATTTATTAGCTAAGAAAAATTCTAGGGTTCTAGGGTTCATATGTCAGAAGTTATAGAAATTTCTTTAACCGCAACAATTAGGTGATGTTGCTGCTTTAAACAAAATTAGTAAAATTTTGAGTTAACAGAGAGTAGTTAAAAGAGAGTAGTTAGCTAGGGAAAATAATTAGCTATGGCATTTACCTAGGGCAAATTTTTTAGCTAGGGCATTTAGCTATAAAAAACAGTAGCGTTTAGCTAGGGCATTTAGCTAGGAAAATTAGCTATGACATTTAGCTAGGGCATTTTTAGCAAATTTAGCTAGGGCATTTAGCTAGGGAAAAATTGTAGCAAATTAGTTTAGGGCAATTTAGTTGGTTAGGGCAGTAGGAGAGAGAGAGAGCATTTAGGAATTTTTGTAGGTATATATAATAGCTATAAATAAAAAAAAGTAGCAAATGTTTAGTGAGGTCATTTTGCAAAGGTTTTTGGTTTTTGAAAAGACCACTATTTTGCAATGTTTAGTGAGGTCATTTCACTCTATGTACTTGCTTCAATGATATATTTTGCAAATGATATATGTCATTGATGTTATATGATTTTGCAATGTTGGTTGAATGTCGAAGAATATCTGAGTGGCCTATGTTTTGCTGGAATGTTGATTCATTTCCGTTCCGGCAAATTTCAGGCGCTCCATATGTCCACTTTTTAGCAAAGGTCATGCCGAAAATTTTCGTGATTTTTGGCATGACTTGTGCTAGAAACTAGGACATATGGAGTGCCCGAGATTTGCCGGGGGGAATGAATCAACATTCCGACCAAATATAGGCCCCTTTTTTCTCTTCATTATATCTGTTATTTACAATTGTTGAATAAGAAACATGTCTAGCCACGCCGAAGCCGGGGGTTCTGGTCGCCTCGAAGAAGACCCCGTCGAGGCAGCAAATCATTATTTCGATTACCTGGACGAACACCAGTTGCGGGTGCAGGGTGGCAGCAGTGGCACCAACCCCGACACTGGCACCAGCACCGACACCACCCCCGAGACCGGCAACGATGTTGTCGTAGCCGGTAAAGCACCGAAGCAGAAGAGGACACGAAGACAAAACGAGCTCGGCATCGGACAAATTGTGTTCACGGAGATGCACCCCAAGAAATTAGAGCCAACGGCGCCGGAGGAAGCACGCTCGTGCTGGGGCAATCAACTAGGATGCATCCTCAGGGAAACCACCAACATCAACGATGAGAAGTTGAAGAAGATACCACATATGGAGCACATGCTCCTAAAGAAGTTGCACAATAGGT
The DNA here is from genome assembly GCA_011799875.1 of Thinopyrum elongatum. Taxonomy (NCBI): domain Eukaryota; kingdom Viridiplantae; phylum Streptophyta; class Magnoliopsida; order Poales; family Poaceae; genus Thinopyrum; species Thinopyrum elongatum. The sequence continues at coordinate 276,142,256 of CM022302.1, read as the reverse complement.
TCCCGTTCCCTGGCCGGGATGAAAGCAAACATCCGTGGGACGACGACGCCATGACAAAGATAAACAGCGAGGTGATGGTGACGTTCACCAACAACTTGTCCGCCTGGAAAGTTCGGGTGAAAAAAGCGATTGCGAAGAATGAACCGTGGTCCAAGATTCATGCTGACAATCCGTCACTAAAGGAAGAGGACTTTGAAAAATTCAAGGAGACTTGCGCTAAAGAAGAAGTCAAGGCAAGGTCGGAGAAAAATGAAGGTGCTCCAGGCCAGGAACACGCCTCCCCACCACCTCGGAAGCCGTTGTTATGAGGGGAAGAGGCACGTATGGGCCAAGGAGGACGCCGAACGTGTAAGTCATGGAATCCCAGACCCCTTGGCGGAGTTCACCGACCCGCTGGAGCATGACTGGATCAGGGCCCGGTACAAGTGGGACCGCGTCAATAAGATCTTTTACATGGACCCGAACACGAGGGAGTTCATGAGACTTCTGGTAATTGTTATATTACCACCTTATGATATTAGCTTCCAATCAATTCGACTACAAGTTTTGTCACATTAGTAAACCATCCACGTTCCTTTTGCAGAAAGAGCAGCACCAAAAGGTAGCCGAAAGCGATGAGTTGTCACAGTCGTCAGCGAGGCCCAAGTGGGACACCCCATTCAACCGGGCCTTGAACATACTGAAAAAGGTCCCAGAGGACAAACCGCCGTCCTATGGACGTGTGCACGGCGTCGGAGATGGCGTCTCGTGGAAGACGTGCTACCACGAGGAGCCAGAGGAAAGAAGGAAGAGATGGTTGCTCACACAACAGACCATCGACGAGAAGGTCGCGATTGCGGTCAATAAGACCAAAGCTAAGACCAAAGAAGAGTTGCTCGGGGTAGTCAATGCAGCGGTTAATGATGCGGTGGCTGGCGTCACGGCTCACTTCCAATCTTCAATTATTACCAGCTTGATTCCGGCAATTATCGATTAGTCGAAGAGCAATCCAGATAAAGGGCCAGCGGACTTTCCCCTTACCAGCTACGTCGGGAGCAATTCGGTGAACATCACACCACCAGCACCTGCTCAAGCAACCGCAAAAGGTCCCGCTCCTGTTCATAGCAGCCTGACCTCCGTCTCTGGCATGCTCGGCGGGGCTTCATCTATGGCTGAGCTCGACGCCCTCACGGTAATTATGTGTCATACCCTTTCCACCAGCATGTCAATAGCCTTCCGTTTCAGTTGCCTTTCGGATGTTTGACGTCGCAGACGTGTCTTCATAGGCCGATGATACCCCATGCACCCTACTGTACGACATCAAGGGCCAGAAGGTGGCCGTGGGAAAGGCAACGATCATGAAGCCGAAGGACCGCATGTTCCATAACTGAAAGATGCCCCATGGTGTCTTCAAGGTTAACGTGGCCAGTGCCTTAGCGGGCTTCGAGGATTTGCCTCCTCCGGTACCAGTCGATGACGAGGCGACCCCTAAACGGATTGTCGCATGCAAGAGCTGGTTCTTGCCTTGGCCGAAGACAATTCTTCGTGTCAAGGCGCCCAGTATCACACCAACAATAGCTTCTCAAGAAGGTATGAACACCACCCCACATACCCAATTACTTGCACCTGTCGTGGCGGGTGATAGCGGACAACGCGAGGGAGAGCCTCCATTAGTACCAGATAACGTCGCCCCCGTCGAAGAAGCAAATGCTAATGATGTCATGGAGGAGGATGATGATGACACTCTCAATTATATCAATACCACCTATGACGATGGCGGATTGATGGCTGGGGACTATGACTCAGGCTATGAGCGTGGAGATGATGACTTGATGCTGCCTGATTTGCCGGAGCCAGAACGTCCTAAGGCGAAATGCAAAAAGTCGCTCTTCATGCGATCCTCGCAGGAGACGCCTCCAGATGCCGCCTCTACCCAGCAACAACCCGAGGGCCGTCCACTGGTTAGCCCGACGACACTGGGGGTGGTGGTTAGGGAAGGTATGGTGGGCTCACTACCGCCACCTGCTAAGAAGCAAAGGAGGAGACCAGACAAGAAAGGGCCTAAAGGCGCCAGAGCTACTTCAAGCAGCTAGCCGCCTCTGAAGCCCCGGGAGGTAGACAGAATACCTGTCGAAGGTGCGGACCGTTTCCATGTCACCGGCAACCCGATCCTACCTCCGAAAGCGCTAGAGCACATACTGAACAATGATCTAAGGAGACTTCATGAAGATGTGCTGGCCAGAGATTAAAGCCTTCTCATCTCAGAAAAACCAGGATACCCGCTTTACGCGGCTCAGGTGCCGGGCGGGAAGTTGTACGTCGAGAGATGGCCCGCAGATAAGTTCATCCTACGATTTGACTACATCTACGACATGTTCCACATGACCATGGATTTCCAGTTCATCCGCATGTATGCGCTGTATCTCAAATACTTCATCAGGCTCGAGAACATAAAATATATCTGCGTCGCGGACCCGTACTATATGCACAAGAGCTTCTTGGAAGTTTGCAAAGAGCACCTTGACTATGCGAGCAAGTACATCGCCGAGTTCATGTGCGCTAATAAGGACAAGGAAGCGATTCTCCTGCCTTATCATCCCACGTAAGTCATCCGTGGATATCCTTTCGTAAGTTTTAATCATTCCTTTGCAAGCATGGAGGCTAATTTGAGGTTTAATTATTTTGCGCAGCACGTGGGGGGGGGCGCTGTCCTCATCATTCTGTACCCAGAATACTCCCATGCTATGTACTTGGACTCATCGAAGAACATCAAGAAAAAGGATTACACGCACATAAAGAGTGTTCTCGATAGTGCCCTATTCACCTTCAGCTTGTCTGGTGGATATATCAAGGTGAAAAAGCACAGGAAGAACAGGCTGGGTTTCAGCCATAAGACCGACTTCTGCTGCATCCAGCAACCATACACCAGTAAGGCTGATGGATTCTACCTCATGCATCACCTGATCGAGTACAGAAGAGATAATCAACGCCTTCGTATGTCAGCTACAACCAACGATGCCGAGATTGTCAACTGGGCCACAAGCATAGGAAAGACATCGGATCATCGAATCCGAGCTGAGTTTTATCACGTACAGTGTGAACTTGCCCAAGTGATCATGAAGGATGTCCTCGAACCAACAGGGATGTTCTACCATGGGCCAATCACGCGGGATGATGTTCGAACACTGCTACTCGCTCAGCGTCTGGACCTGAAGCCTTTCAAGAAGCTCGGGTGCTTCCTCCCTGACTATGAACATTGGACTGCCGACATGGAGGACTGATTGTCGATGACAATGTGTCACTACTGTCTTTCTATGGCAAAACTTTGAATTTATGCACGGCGAAACTCTGTGATGTAATTAAACCGCCCTCCTGAACTAGCATAGATCGCTCTAGTTAATTAGTTTGGGTATGAGGAACTTCGTTATTTATGTTTACTATAGGTTGCTTGCATTTTGCTAATTATGCCTCTTTGTTTTCTTAAGTACATTATGTTGCATATTATCGTTGAATTCATCAACTCACAATGCAGGTACATAGATCAGAGATGGCGAAGGACTGCTACGCCGTGTTCGTTGGGATGGTTCCAGGAGTGTACGACCACTAGCCAGACGCTCAGGCCTAGGTGGACAAGTACCCGGGTGCTAGCCACAGAGGGTTCGACAGCAGAGCCAAAGCGGAAAATAGTTACTTGAGGTGGACGCTCCGGCAAGAGAGGGAGCGAAACCTCCGGTGCCTCAAGAAGTACTACATAGTCGCACTCTTGCTCATGTTGATCGCTCTTCTCTTCTACATCATGGTTTAGATAGAGATGATGAAACTTGTGTGTGTGCCATGACCATGCAGTTGCATTTATTCGAGACTTGACATGACTTGTGTATCGCTATTTTTGAGATGTGATGATATTTGTGTTGAATGATGATGATGATGATGGTATGACGGGACTACTGTATGTGTATGATATGATGAGAATAGTGTATGTTTATTATGATCTGATGAAACTACTATATAGAGCATGCACAAATACATAGAGGGGAAATAAATCTGTGAAAGCAGGAATATTAGCAGTAGCGCTGGTAGGCATCTAGTGGCAGCGCTGGATTAGCAGCAGCGCTTGCTTTGGTGCAGCATTACAGATAGTTAGCAGTAGCGCTGGTCCAGGCAGCGCTATTGCTAACCATACTTACCAGTAGCGCTGGTCCGGGCAGCGCTACTGCTAAAACTTAGTTGTAGCGCGTTAGTAGTAGTGCTGCCCCCAGCGCTACTGCTATAGGTATTTCAAGTGCTACGAGTAGGCTTTCTCCTAGTAGTGAGAGAAGCCACTCTTCGTGAGATCAAGGAGCACATTAAGAAGACCAAGGCTCGAAGCAAGCCATGAGATTCACAACAGAAGCAACCAACCCCGGCAAAAGCGACCGGCAAGTCACGGCCCGGCAAGCCCCTCGAGAATGGACTTCCCACCAAACGCCAGTGCTCTACCTCTCTGGCCTGCTGGTCGTTGATCAGTGAGGTGTCGAGCCCGCAGGTGATTAGGTGGAGGCAGCCCATACATGTCAGCTTGTTGGGAAGGAGGATTACCTTTATTGACACCCGTCCTAATGGCGTGTCACGCTAATAAGAGGTAGGTGGATAAGCAGTGCATCACCCTTGCCGGGGGTCACCCTCCATTCGACACCTAGCAGTGCATTTAATGCACTTTTGTCCTAACTAGCAGAGTTAGTTATGATAGTTCTATATCAGTCTAATCACCCTGTAATGACCTTTTTGCCACTGTGGTAACCCCTTGAGCTTTAAAAGGTGGGCCAGGGCAACCTTTAGAGGGGTTCGAACCCTTGCAACTCACATGCATAGGTATTCATGCAGCTGCCCTCTCCTAGCGACTTGTCGGGGGAGAGTGCTCCATGTACTTTCTTCCACAATCACATAATACACCAAAGCAGGAGTAGGGTTTTTGTTAGAAATATGCCCTAGAGGCAATAATAAAGTGGTTATTATTATATTTCCTTGTTCGTGATAATTCTCTATTGTTCATGCTATAATTGTGTTATCCGGAAATCGTAATACATGTGTGAATACATAGACCACAACATGTCCCTAGTAAGCCTCTAGTTGACTAGCTCGTTGATCAATAGATGGTTATGGTTTCCTGACCATGGACATTGGATGTCATTGATAACGGGATCACATCATTAGGAGAATGATGTGATGGACAAGACCCAATCCTAAGCATAGCACTAGATCGTGTAGTTCGTCTGCTAAAGCTTTTCTAGTGTCAAGTATCATTTCCTTAGACCATGAGATTGTGCAACTCCCGGATACCGTAGGAATGCTTTGGGTGTATCAAACATCACAACGTAACTGGGTGACCATAAAGGTGCACTACAGGTATCTCCGAAAGTGTCCATTGGGTTGGCACGAATCGAGACTGGGATTTGTCACTCCGTATGACGGATTTGGCACGAATCGACGCAGCCCTCCCCCTCTCCAACACCCCCTCCTCCTCCGTTGAGCTTGGCGAAGCCCTGCCAGAGAACTGCCAACTCCACCATCACGCCGTCGTGCTGCCGGAGTTGTCTTCCACAACCTCTCCCTCCTCCTTGCTGGATCAAGGCGCGGGAGACGTCACCAGGCTGCACGTGTGTTGAACGCGGAGGCGCCGTTGTTCGGCGCTTAGATCGGAATCGACCGCGATCTGAATCGCTGCGTGTACGACTCCTCCAACCGCGTTCTTGCAACGCTTCCGCATCGCGACCTTCAAGGGTATGAAGATGCACTCCTCTCTCTCTCGTTGCTAGTCTCTCCATAGATTGATCTTGGTGATGCGTAGAATTTTTTTTTGATTTACTACTACGATCCCCAACAGTGGTATCAGAGCCAGGTCTATGCGTAGTTTCTATGCACGAGTAGAACACAAGTTGTTGTGGGCGTCGATTTTGTCAATTTACTTGCCGTTACTAGTCCTATCTTGATTCGGCGGCATCGTGGGATGAAGCGGCCCGGACTGACCTTACATGTACGCTTACATGAGACAGGTTCCATCGACTGACATGCACTAGTTGCATAAGGTGGCTAGCGGGTGTCTGTCTCTCCCACTTTAGTCGGATCGGATTCGATGAAAAGGGTCCTTATGAAGGGTAAATAGAAATTGGCATATCACGTTGTGGTTTTGGCGTAGGTAAGAAACGTTCTTGCTAGAAACCTATAGCAGCCACGTAAAAAAAAAATTGCAACAACAATTAGAGGACGTCTAACTTGTTCTTGCAGCATATGCCGTGTGATGTGATATGGCCAAAAGGATGTGATGAATGATATATGTGATGTATGAGATTGATCATGTTCTTGTAATAGGAATCACGACTTGCATGTTGATGGGTATGACAACCGGCAGGAGCCATAGGAGTTGTCTTAATTTATTGTATGACCTGCGTGTCAATGAAAACGCCATGTAATTACTTTACTTTATTGCTAACCGTTAGCCATAGTAGTAGAAGTAATAGTTGGCGAGACAACTTCATGAAGACACGATGATGGAGATCATGATGATGGAGATCATGGTGTCATGCCAGTGACGATGATGATCATGGTGCCCCGAAGATGGAGATCAAAAGGAGCAAAATGATATTGGCCATATCATGTCACTATTTGATTGCATGTGATGTTTATCATCTTTTTACATCTTATTTGCTTAGAACAACGGTAGCATAAATAAGATGATCCCTCGCTAAAATTTCAAGAAAGTGTTTCCCCTAACTATGCACCGTTGCGAAGGTTCGTTGTTTCGAAGCACCACGTGATGATCGGGTGTGATAGATTCTAACGTTCGAATACAACGGGTGTAAGCCAGATTTACACATGCAAAACACTTAGGTTGACTTGACGAGCCTAGCATGTACAGACATGGCCTCGGAACACGGAAGACCGAAAGGTCGAACATGAGTCGTATAGAAGATACGATCAACATAGAGATGTTCACCGTTAATGACTAGTCCGTCTCACGTGATGATCGGACACGGCCTAGTCGATTCGGATCATGTGTCACTTAGATGACTAGAGGGATGTCTATCTAAGTGGGAGTTCATTGAATAATTTGATTAGATGAACTTAATTATCATGAACTTAGTCTAAAATCTTTACAATATGTCTTGTAGATCAAATGGCCCACGCTAATGTTGCCCTCAACTTCAACGCGTTCCTAGAGAAAACCAAGCTGAAAGACGATGGTAGCAACTACACGGACTGGGTCCGTAACTTGAGGATCATCCTCATAGCTGCCAAGAAAGCATATGTCCTTGAAGCACCGCTAGTGACGCACCTGTTTTCCCAGCAACTCAAGACGTTATGAACGCCTGGCAGTCGCGTAGTGATGATTACTCCCTGGTTCAGTGCGGCATGCTTTACAGCTTAGAACCGGGGCTCCAAAAGCGTTTTGAGAAACACGGAGCATATGAGATGTTCCAAGAGCTGAAAATGGTTTTCCAAGCTCATGCCCGAGTCGAGAGATATGAAGTCTCTGACAAGTTCTACAGTTGTAAGATGGAGGAGAATAGTTCTGTCAGCGAGCACATACTCAAAATGTCTGGGTTGCACAACCGCTTGTCTCAGCTGGGAGTTAATCTCCCGGATGACGCGGTCGTTGACAGAATCCTTCATTCGCTTCCACCTAGCTACAAGAGCTTTGTGATGAACTTCAATATGCAGGGGATGGAAAAAACCATTCCTGAGGTATATTCAATGCTGAAATCAGCGGAGGTGGAGATCAAAAAGGAACATCAAGTGTTGATGGTGAATAAAACCACTAAGTTCAAGAAAGGCAAGGGTAAAAAGAACTTCAAGAAGGACGGCAAGGGAGTTGCCGCACCCGGTAAGCAAGCTGCCGGGAAGAAGCCAAAGAATGGACCCAAGCCTGAGACTGAATGCTTTTATTGCAAGGGAAACGGTCACTGGAAGCGAAACTGCCCCAAGTACTTAGCGGATAAGAAGGCCGGCAATACCAAAGGTATATATGATATACATGTTATCGATGTGTACCTTACCAGCGCTCGTAGTAGCTCCTGGGTATTTGATACCGGTGCGGTTGCTCACATTTGTAACTCAAAACAGGAGCTGCCGAATAAGCGGAGACTGGCGAAGGACGAGGTGACGATGCGCGTCGGGAATGGTTCCAAGGTCGATGTGATCGCTGTCGGCACGCTACCTCTACATCTACCTTCGGGATTAGTTTTAAACCTCAATAATTGTTATTTAGTACCAGCTTTGAGCATGAACATTGTATCAGGATCTCGTTTGATGCGAGATGGCTACTCATTTAAATCCGAGAATAATGGTTGTTCTATTTATATGAGAGATATGTTTTATGGTCATGCCCCGCTGGTCAATGGTTTATTCTTATTGAATCTCGAACGTGATGTTACACATATTCATAGTGTGAATGCCAAAAGATGTAAGGTTGATAATGATAGTCCCACATACTTGTGGCACTGCCGCCTTGGTCACATTGGTGTCAAACGCATGAAGAAACTCCATGCAGATGGACTTTTGGAGTCTCTTGATTATGAATCATTTGACACGTGCGAACCATGCCTCATGGGCAAAATGACCAAGACTCCGTTCTCCGGAACAATGGAGCGAGCAACCAACTTATTGGAAATCATACATACTGATGTGTGCGGTCCAATGAGCGTTGAGGCTCGCGGTGGTTATCGTTATGTTCTCACCCTCACTGATGACTTAAGTAGATATGGGTATGTCTACTTAATGAAACACAAGTCTGAGACCTTTGAAAAGTTCAAGGAATTTCAGAGTGAGGTTGAAAATCAACGTGACAGGAAAATAAAGTTCTTACGATCAGATCGTGGAGGGGAATATTTGAGTCATGAATTTGGCACGCACTTAAGGAAATGTGGAATTGTTTCACAACTCACGCCGCCTGGAACACCTCAGCGTAATGGTGTGTCCGAACGTCGTAATCGCACTCTATTAGATATGGTGCGATCTATGATGTCTCTTACCGATCAACCGCTATCATTTTGGGGTTATGCTTTAGAGACTGCCGCATTCACTTTAAATAGGGCTCCGTCGAAATCCGTTGAGACGACACCGTATGAATTATGGTTTGGGAAGAAACCTAAGCTGTCATTTCTGAAAGTTTGGGGATGCGATGCTTATGTCAAGAAACTTCAACCTGAAAAGCTCGAACCCAAATCGGAAAAATGCGTCTTCATAGGATACCCTAAGGAAACTATTGGGTATACCTTCTACCTTAGATCCGAAGGCAAGATCTTTGTTGCCAAGAATGGATCCTTTCTGGAGAAAGAGTTTCTCTCGAAAGAAGTAAGTGGGAGGAAAGTAGAACTTGATGAGGTACCCCCTCTTGAACCGGAGAGTAGCGCAGCTCAGGAAGATGTTTCTGTGGTGCCTGCACCGACTAGAGAGGAAGTTAATGATGATGATCATGAAACTTCGGATCAAGTTGCTACTGAACTTCGTAGGTCCACGAGGACACGTTCCGCACTAGAGTGGTACGGCAACCCTGTCCTGGAAGTCATGTTGTTAGACAACGGTGAACCTTCGAACTATGAAGAAGCGATGGCGGGCCCGGATTCCAACAAATGGCTTGAAGACATGAAATCCGAGATAGGATCCATGTATGAGAACGAAGTATGGACTTTGGTGGACTTGCCCGATGATCGGCGAGCCATAGAAAATAAATGGATCTTTAAGAAGAAGACTGACGCGGATGGTAATGTGACCGTCTATAAGGCTAGGCTTGTTGCTAAGGGTTATCGACAAGTTCAAGGAGTTGACTACGAACGTAGCGAAGCTGAAGTCCGTCCGAATCATGTTAGCAATTGCCGCATTCTATGATTATGAAATATGGCAAATGGACGTCAAAACGGCATTCCTTAATGGTTTCCTTAAGGAAGAATTGTATATGATGCAGCCGGAAGGTTTTGTCGATCCTAAGAATGCTGACAAAGTATGCAAGCTCCAGCGCTCCATCTATGGGCTGGTGCAAGCATCTCGGAGTTGGAACATTCGCTTTGATGAAATGATCAAAGCGTTTGGTTTTATGCAGACTTATGGAGAAGCCTGTATTTACAAGAAAGTGAGTGGGAGCTCTGTAGCATTTCTCATATTATATGTGGATGACATACTATTGATGGGAAATGATATAGAATTCTTGGAAAGCATAAAGGCCTACTTGAATAAGTGTTTTTCAATGAAGGACCTTGGAGAAGCTGCTTACATATTAGGCATCAAGATCTATAGAGATAGATCGAGACGCCTCATTGGTCTTTCGCAAAGCACATACCTTGACAAGATATTGAAGAAGTTCAATATGGATCAGTCCAAGAAGGGGTTCTTGCCTGTATTGCAAGGTGTGAGATTGAGCACGGCTCAATGCCCAACCTCGGAGAAGATAGAGAAACGATGAGCGTCATCCCCTATGCCTCAGCCATAGGGTCTATTATGTATGCCATGCTGTGTACCAGACCTGATGTGAACCTCGCCGTAAGTTTGGTAGGGAGGTACCAAAGTAATCCCGGCATGGAACACTAGACAGCGGTCAAGAACATCCTGAAGTACCTGAAAAGGACTAAGGATATGTTTCTCGTTTATGGAGGTGACGAAGAGCTTGTCGTAAAGGGTTACATCGATGCTAGCTTCGACACAGATCTGGATGACTCCAAGTCACAAACCGGATACGTGTATATTTTGAATGGTGGGGTAGTCAGCTGGTGCAGTTGCAAGCAAAGCGTCGTGGCGGGATCTACATGTGAAGCGGAGTACATAGCAGCCTCGGAGGCAGCACAGGAAGCAATCTGGATGAAGGAGTTCATCACCGACCTAGGAGTTATTCCCAATGCGTCGGGCCCAATGACTCTCTTCTGTGACAACACTGGAGCTATTGCCCTTGCCAAGGAGCCCAGGTTTCACAAGAAGACCAGGCATATCAAGCGTCGCTTCAACTCCATTCGTGAACATGTTCAAGATGGAGACATAGATATTTGTAAAGTGCATACGGATCTGAATGTCGCAGATCCGTTGACTAAACCTCTTCCACGAGCAAAGCATGATCAACACCAGAACTCTATGGGTGTATGATTCATCACAATGTAACTAGATTATTGACTCTAGTGCAAGTGGTAGACTGTTGGAAATATGCCCTAGAGGCAATAATAAAGTGGTTATTATTATATTTCCTTGTTCGTGATAATTGTCTATTGTTCATGCTATAATTGTGTTATCCGGAAATCGTAATACATGTGTGAATACATAGACCACAACATGTCCCTAGTAAGCCTCTAGTTGACTAGCTCGTTGATCAATAGATGGTTATGGTTTCCTGACCATGGACATTGGATGTCATTGATAACGGGATCACATCATTAGGAGAATGATGTGATGGACAAGACCCAATCCTAAGCATAGCACTAGATCGTGTTCGTCTGCTGAAGCTTTTCTAGTGTCAAGTATCATTTCCTTAGACCATGAGATTGTGCAACTCCCGGATACCGTAGGAATGCTTTGGGTGTATCAAACGTCACAACATAACTGGGTGACCATAAAGGTGCACTACAGGTATCTCCAAAAGTGTCTGTTGGGTTGGCACGAATCGAGACTGGGATTTGTCACTCCGTATGACGGAGAGGTATCTCTGGGCCCACTCGGTAATGCATCATCATAATGAGCTCAATGTGACTAAAGAGTTAGCCACGGGATCATGCGTTACGGAACGAGTAAAGAGACTTGCCGGTAACGAGATTGAACGAGGTATGGGGATACCGACGATCGAATCTCGGGCAAGTAACATACCGATGGACAAAGGGAATTGTATACGGGATTGATTGAATCCTCGACATCGTGGTTCATCCAATGAGATCATCGTGGAACATGTGGGAGCCAACATGGGTATCCAGATCCCGCTGTTGGTTATTGGCCGGAGAGATGTCTCGGTCGTCTGCATGGTTCCCGAACCCGTAGGGTCTACACACTTAAGGTTCGGTGACGCTAGAGTTGTTATGGGAAATAGTATGTGGTTACCGAATGTTGTTTGGAGTCCCGGATGAGATCCCGGACGTCATGAGGAGTTCCGGAATGGTCCGGAGGTGAAGATTTATATATGGGAAGTCATCATACGGTCACCGGAAGTGTTTGGGGGTTTGCCGGTATTGTACCGGGACCACCGAAGGGGTTCCGGGGGTCCACCGGGAGGGTCCACCTGCCCCGGAGGGCCCTATGGGCTGTATGTGGAAGGGAACCAGCCCCTAAGTGGGCTGGGCGCCACCCCCTTAGGGCCCATGCGCCTAGGGTTGGGGGGGGAAACCCTAAAGGGGGCGCCCCCTTGGCTTGGGGGGCAAGCCCCCTCCCCTTGGCCGCCGCCCCCCCTCTAGCTCTCATCTAGAGGGGCCGGCCCCCTTCCCCCCTTGGCCCTATAAATAGAGGGGAGGAGGGAGGGCAGCAGCACCTCATCCAAGGCGCAGCCCTCCCCCTCTCCAACACCCCCTCCTCCTCCGTTGAGCTTGGCGAAGCCCTGCCAGAGAACTGCCAACTCCACCACCACGCCGTCGTGCTGCCGGAGTTGTCTTCCACAACCTCTCCCTCCTCCTTGCTGGATCAAGGTGCGGGAGACGTCACCAGGCTGCACGTGTGTTGAACGCGGAGGCGCCGTTGTTCGGCGCTTAGATCGGAATCAACCGCGATCTGAATCGCTGCGTGTACGACTCCTCCAACCGCATTCTTGCAACGCTTCCGCATCGCGATCTTCAAGGGTATGAAGATGCACTCCTGTCTCTCTTGTTGCTAGTCTCTCCATAGATTGATCTCGGTGATGCGTAGAATTTTTTTTGATTTACTACTACGATCCCCAACAGTTTTATGCTTCTCAGTGGCCCAAACCTGGGTAAAACCATGGCGCCTCCTGTTGTACTTGCTCTTTGTGCCAATTGACCCCCAGTTGAACCAGCAAAGGGGCAACCTTGCCCCATTGATCGCCGGCTCCACACCGACAATCTTCCACCAAATAAATCAACAAGCATCAACTACAAGATGTAATCAATATTACTAGCAACCTACAGGTACCAATCTGAGGTTTTGAGACAAAGATTGAATACAAGATATGAACCAGGGTTTGAGATGAGATGGTGTTGGTGAAGATGTTGATGAAGATTGGTCCTCCCATGATGAGAGGATCATTGGTGATGACAATGGCTTCAATTTCTCCCTCTTGGAGGGAAGTTGCCCTAGCGGAATCGCTCTGCGGAGAGCAAAAGTGCTCCTGCCCAGGTTTCTCCTCGAGATGGCGGGGCTTCGTCCCGAAACCTTCCTTCTGATTTTTTTTCTAGGGCAAATGGCATCATATAGGAGAAGATGGGCCCCGGAGGCCTGCCAGGGGCGCCACAAGCTCAGGGGGCGCGCCCCCAGGCTTGTCACCTCCTGGTGGGTCCCCTTCTGATAATTCTTTTGCCAATAAGTTTAGTATATTCCAAAATAATTCTCTGTCAATTTTTAGCTCATTTGGAGATGTTCAGAAAAATGCCTCCGATATAGCCCTTTCCGGTCCAGAATTCCAACTGTCGGCAATCTCCCTCTTTATGTGAAACTTGCAAAATAAGAGAGAAAAGGCATAAGAATTGTATCATAAAGTGAAATAACAGTCCATAATGCCATAAATATCAACATAAAAACATGATGCAAAATGGACGTATCAACTCCCCCAAGCTTAGACCTCGCTTGTCCTCAAGCAAAAGCCGAAATCGATAATCATGACCACATGCTTAGAGAGAGAGAGAGAGAGAAATTAAAATACGGACATGGAAGCATAATGGTCATTATCATAAGAATAATATATCATCATAAAACTTCTCATGCTAGAGTAATGATTCATTCACAATCTAAAGTATGGACCATAAACTTTATTGGAAACTAACAAATTGTGTTCTTAGTCATTGAAACAATCACAATCCATCATATTTTCAAAAAGAGTCCATATCAGAGATTTATTTAGCAAGTTCACATACCAATCCATCATATAGTCCTCTATGATTGCTGACACTCACGTCATATTTATAGAGCAAGAAGTCCTAGTCAGACACATAGAAAGATAGGGGCTTATGATTTCGCCTCCCAACTTATTTACCTCAAGGGTAATGTCAACAATAATAACTCATGATCACCTACATCCAACTAGATATATATGTCTGGATCTATCTACCACATGATGCTTGCCACTAAAGAGTCCATATAGAGGGATAAGGATAAACACTAATGACTCTTGCATAAAAGTAAAATACATGAAAGTAAAAGATAGGCCCTTCGCAGAGGGAAGGAGAGGTTGCCATGCGCTTTTTGTTTTTGGATGTGCAAACTCTTAATGTAAAGGAACCTCACTTATATTGCCCCTTGTGATAGCAACCTTTATTATGCAGTCTGTCGCTTTTATTTCTTAACCATCACAAGATCGTACAAAGCTTACTTTCCCTTACAATAGAAGATCATACATATTTATGAGCAATTTTTATTGCTTTTGCACCAATGACAACTTACTTGAAGGATCTTATTAAATCCCTAGGTAGATATGGACTCTCATGTCATGAAACTGGGTTTAAGGGTTTTGGATGCACAAGTAGTATCTCTACTTAGTTCGAATTTTTGGCTAGCAAAAGATGCTAGACAAGCACCACATGTTAGGAGATCCATAACAATATAACTTCTATGTGAATGTAAACAACCACAATTCATTACGCTGTCTTCCTTGTCCAACGTCAACTAATTGACATAGAATATTTGATGTGGGCTTACAATCATAAAATATGTCCAAGATAGTATATTTATATGTGAGACCCCTCTTCCCTTATTACTTTTTCATGGATTGCACCAATGGCCAACGCTAAGTTTGTCAACATCCAACAAATTTTATCAACTATACTTCTTTTATGTGAAGTCATTACTCCCCATGGAGTAGCATATGATCTTTTATTCTTTTGTTTTTATTTGCCAAGACTGAAACAAGAAAGCAAAATAAAACTCAAACTACTCTTTATTATATATCTCGCACACGATTACATAGATAGATCACTAAGCAAGCACTCGAAAATCAATCATACTAAAACTTTTTCTTCTAGTTCACGAAATAACTAAGGATCGAACTAAGATAAGTAATGATGATAAAAGTGGTGGTGATACGATACCGGGGCATCTCCCCCAAGCTTGGCACAAGCCAAGGGGAGTGCCCATACCCATGTACTCAAGTCTCCTTCTTTAGTGATGATGGTGATGATGAAGTAGTAGAGAGCTTGTGCTTCAACTTTAGCAAGTATTCCAGCTTGTGGTTGATACTCCGGAGGGCTATGTTTTGCTCGTCCAACAAAATAACTTCACGAGTCAGAGACGTGTTTTGAGCACAATTTGTTTCAAAAATCATGAGGCTATCGATTTCAGATGGAGAGAGATAATCATAAAAGGTTGAAGGATATCCTCCTTCTCCGTGAGTCCCTCCATGGATGCAGCTTGACCTCCCTTTTGGGCCTGGTTTCCCACGACATCTTTAGGCATGTCTTCCTTCTTGGGTTCCACCTCTCCAGACGACCATTCGTAGTAAACCTCGCTATACGGGCATTTGCCCGGTGAAGGTTGCATGATCCGGTGCTTGGTACGAAACTTTGGAGGGGCCATGGCGATCTAGATCTGTCAGAAAAACAACACGAAACAAGAACAGAAGGTATATCTGCGACACGATGGTCAAAACCTCGGGAAGTATATATAATGATTTTTTTTCGTGCAGGACAAGTAACATGGAAGAAAAATGGAGTCGGGAAAGTCCACGAGGGGGCCATAAGCCTTGGGAGCGCGCCCAGGGGGGTGGTCCGCGCCCCTCAGGCTTGTCGCTCCCTCGTGCACTTTTCGGACTGTTTATTATTTTCCTATTTTTTTAAGTATTCCAAAACAGACAAAAAGTACTTTTATGGAACTTTTGGAGTCGGTTTACTTACCGTACCACATACCTACCCCTTTTTCAGGGCTTTGAGTGTTCTGAAAGGTCTCTCTTATGTGTTCCTCCGGTGTCATGGTTTGGATAATATTAGTTTCAACATTAATGGGCATACCTGAGATATAATGTTTAATTATTTGCCCATTAACCACCTTCGGATTAGTGCCTTCGGCGTTGTTTATCTTGATGGCTCCGGAACGATAAACTTCTTCAACGATATATGGTCCTTCCCATTTAGAGAGAAGCTTTTGTGCAAAGAATCTTAAACAAGAGTTGTATAATTAAACTTGATCTCCTATTTTAAATTCCCTTTATCGCATTCTTTTATCATGTCATATTTTAACCATTTCCTTAAATAACTTGGCATTTTCATAAGCTTGTGTTCTCCATTCATCTAGAGAGCTAAATATCAAATAAGCTCTTTTCACCACCAAGTTTAAAATCATGATTAAGTTCTTTAATTGCCCAGTATGCTTTATGTTCTAACTCAAGAGGTAAATGACATGCTTTTCCATAAACCATTTTGTAAGGGGACATACCCATAGGATTTTTATAAGCAGTTCTATATGCCCACAATGCATCATCAAGTTTCTTAGACCAATTCTTTCTAGATCCATTGATGATATTTTGTAAAATTAACTTTATTTCTCTATTGCTCAATTCAACTTGACCACTAGACTAAGGATGATAAGGTTATGCAATTATATGATTGACATCATATTTAGCAAGGAGTTTAAGGGAAGCACCAGAATAAAACGTGAACCACCATCAGTCATTAAATATCTAGGGACTCCAAACCTCGGAAAGATGACTTGTTTAAGCATTTTAATAGATGTATTGTGATTAGCACTACTAGTTGGAGTAGCTTATACCCACTTAGTAACATAATCAACAACAACTAGAATATGAGTATACCCGTTGGAGGAAGGAAAAGGTCCCATATAATCAAATCCCCAAACATCAAACGGTTCAATGACAAGTGAATAATTCATAGGCATTTCCTGGCGTCTACTAGTATTACCAATTCTTTGACATTCATCACATGATAAGACAAACTTATGTGCATCCTTGAAGAGAGTAGGCCAATAAAAACCAGATTGTAATACCTTATGTGTAGTTTTGTCTCCAGCATGGTGTCCTCCGTATGCCTCGGAGTGACACTTCCATATGATTTGTTCCTGTTCGTGCTTAGGTACACGACGTATAATAATACCATCTATCCCTTCTTTATAGAGATGTGGGTCATCCCAGAAGTAATGTCTCAAATCAAAGAAGAAGTTTTTCTTTTGTTGGTATGTAAAACTAGGTGGTATATATTTAGCAACAATGTAATTAGCGTAGTCTGCATACCAAGGAGTATTACGAGAAGCATTTATGATAGCTAGTTGTTCATTAGGGAAACCATCATCAATTGGTAGTGGGTCATCAAGAACATTTTCTAACCTAGACAAGTTATCAGCTACTGGATTCTCACCTCCCTTCCTATCAGTGATATGCAAATCAAATTCTTGTAACAAAAGAACCCACCTAATAAGTCTAGGTTTAGCATCTTTCTTTTCCATAAGGTATTTAATAGCAGCATGATCGGTGTGAATAATTACTTTAGAATCAACAATATAGGATCTGAATTTATCACATGCAAACACAATTGCTAAAAATTCTTTCTCAGTAGTAGCATAATTCCTTTGGGCAATGTCTAGAGTTTTACTAGCATAATAGATGACATTTAATTTCTTATCAACTCTTTGTCCTAGAACAACACCAACAACATAATCACTAGCATGACTCATAATTTCAAAAGGCAAGTTCCAATCAGGTGGTTGAACAATGGGCGCAAATGTTAAGGCTTTCTTAAGTGTTTCAAATGCTTCTATACAATCATCATAAAAAACAAATGGAACATCCTTTTGCAAGAGATTAGTAAGAGGCCTAGAAAGTTTAGAGAAGTCTGTAATAAACCTCCTATAGAAACCAACATGACCAAGGAAACTTCTTATGCATTTAATATCTTTAGGACATGGCATTTTGTCAATTGCATCGACTTTAGCTTTATCCACTTCAATACCTCTTTCAGAAATTTTATGCTCCAAGACAATACATTCATTCACCATAAAGTGGTATTTTTCCCAATTCAAGACAAGATTAGTTTGTTCGCATCTCTTCAAAACTCGGTCGAGGTTGCTTAAGCAATGAACAAAAGAAGTTCCATAAACGGAAAATCATCCATGAAAACCTCAACAATCTTTTCACAAAAGTCAGTGAATATAGCAGTCATACATCTATGAAAGGTAGCCGGTGCATTACATAAACCAAAAGGCATACGTCTATAAGCATAAGTTCCAAAGGACAAGTGAAAGTAGTTTTCTCTTGATCGGCCTGTGACGGGTATTTGAGAGAAACCAGAATATCCATCAAGGAAGCAAAAATGTGTGTACTTGGATAATGTTTCTAACATTTGATCAATAAAAGGCAAGGGGGAATGACCTTTTATAATATCTTTGTTTAATATTCTAAAATCAATTACCATCCTATAACCAGTTACAATTCTTTGTGGGATAAGTTCATTTTTATCATTAGGAACAATGGTAATGCCTCCTTTCTTAGGGACACAATGAACATGACTTACCCATCTACTATCAGCTATGGGATAGATTATACCTGCTTCAAGAAGCTTTAATATATATGTTCTTATCACCTCCTTCATCTTAGGATTTAATCTTCATTGATGATCAACAACTCGTTTATCATCAGGCTCCATATTAATCTTGTGCCGACATATAGTGGGACTAATGCCCTTAAGATCATCAAGAGTATATCCAATAGCAGCACGGTGCTTCCTTAGAGTTTTAAGTAATCGCTTATCTTCATGCTCTGTAAGGTTAGCACTAATAATAACAGGATATATCTTCTTTTCATAAGGATAAGCATATTTCCATGTATCAGGCAATTGTTTTAATTCAAACACATGGTCACCTTTAGGCGGAGGAGGACCTCCAAGAGTTTCAATAGGCAAATTATGTTTCAGGATAGGTGGTTGATTAAAGAACATCTTATCTATTTCATTTCTTTCATTCATATGCATATCATTTTCATTGTCTAGCAAATATTGTTCTAATGGATCAGTAGGGGGTACATCAATAGAAGCAAGACCAATAATCTCATCTTTACTAGGCAATTCCTTTTTTTTGTGGGGGAACTAGGCAATTCTTTATCACGGGGTTGTGTACAAAACTTAGAAAAATTAAATTCATGAGATATATAACCAAAGTTAACACTAACAGTTTCTTTAGCACAATCAATCTTAGCATTAACAGTGTTCAAGAAAGGTCTACCAACTATAATGGGACAAAAATCATCTTGTGAAGAACCAAGGACTAGGAAATCAGTAGGGTATTTTATTTTTCCACACAAGACCACAACATCTCTAACAATCCCAAGTGGTGAAATAGTATCTCTATTCGCAAGCTTAATAGTAACATCAATATCTTCTATCTCAGCAGGTGCAATATCATTCATAATTTCTTGATATAAGGTAAACAAGATAGCACTCACACTAGCACCCAAATCACATAAGCCATGATAACAATGATATCCTATTTTAACTGAGACAACAGGCATGCCAACAACAGGCTTATTCTTATCTTTAGTATCGGGTTTAGCAATTCTAGTGGCTTCATCACAGAAATAAATAACATGCCCATCAATATTATCAACCAAGAGATCTTTAATCATATCAACATTAGGTTCAACTTTAATTTGTTCAGAGGGTCTAGGTGCTCTAATATTACTTTTGTTAACCATGGTTGAAACCTTAGCATGTTCCTTTATCCTAACAGGAAAAATGTGGTTTCTCAATATAAGTAGTAGGAACAACTGGATCAACATTGTAAATGATAGTTTCATCTTTAACTATAACGGGTTCCTCAATCTTTTATTTAACAGGCGGATGATATTTAAACCACTTCTCCTTAGGGAGATCAACATGATTAGCGAATGATTCAAAAAAAGGAAGCTACTATCTTAGAGTCAAGTCCATGTTTAGTGCTAAACTTATGAAAAGCATCAGTATCCATAAAAGATTTAACACAATCAAACTTAAGTGTTATACCTGACTCTTTACCTTTGTCAAGTTTCCAATCTTCAGAGTTGCATTTAATTCTTTCCAGAAGATCCCATTTGAATTCAATAGTTTTCTTCATAAAGGAACCAGTTGAAGAAGAATCGAGCATGGTTTGATCATTATGAGAAAGCCGAGCATAAAAATTCTCTAAGATAATTTCTCTTGAGAGCTCATGATTGGGGCATGTGTACATCATGTACTTAAGCCTCCCCCCAAGCTTGAACGATAATTTCACCTTCACACGGCCAAAAATTATATATGTAATTCCTATCATGATGAACCAGATGCATAGGATAAAACTTTTGATGAAATTCCAATTTCAATCGATTCCCATCCCAAGCTCCAATATCATCACATAGCCTCTACCATGTCAATGCCTTTCCCCCCAAAGATAAAGGGAAGACCTTATTCTTAACTTCATCTCCGGGTAAACCTGCAAGCTTAAATAATCCACAAACTTCATCCACATAGATTAGGTGCATATCGGGATGTAATGTTCCATCTCCTGCATAAGGATTAGCTAGTAGTTTCTCTATCACACACGAAGGAATCTCATCATAAATATTTTCAGTAGGTGCAGTAGGTTGAGGAGCAACTCTTTGTGCTTCCGTTCAAGGTGAAGATACCCCGAACAAACCCCTCAAAGGATTGTTTTCCATAGTAACAAGTGACAGTAAATTTCAGCACGTAATATGAATGTTTCCTTAACCAAATTCCACTCACCAAAGGCGCTTCACTCCTCGACAACGGTGCCAGAAAAGAGTCTTGATGACCACAAGTATAGGGGATCAATCGTAGTCCTTTCGATAAGTAAGAGAGTCAAACCCAACGAGGAGCAGAAGGAAATGACAAGCGGTTTTCAGCAAGGTATTTTCTGCAGGCACTGAAATTGTCGGTAATAGATAGTTTGATAGCAAGGTAATTTGTAATGAGCAAATAATAGTAACGGTAACAAAGGTGCAGCAAGGTAACCCAATCCTTTTTGTAGCAAAGGACAGCCCGGAAAGATCTCTTATAATAAGCAAAGCGTTCTTGAGGACACACGGGAATTTCATCTAGTCACTTTCATCATGTTTGTTTGATTCATGTTCGTTACTTTGATAATTTAATATGTGGGTGGATCGGTGCTTGGGTACTGTTCTTACTTGAATAAGCCTCCCACTTATGATTACCCCCTCTCGCAAGCATCCGCAACTACGAAAGAAGAATTAATATAAATCTAACCATAGTATGAAACATATGGATCCAAAATCAGCCCCTTAAGGAATAATGCATAAACTAGGGTTCACATAACACCATTAAGGGAAACAACAACATACATATCATCAAAATATCGAATGAATACCAAATTCACATGATTACTTATGACAAGACTTCTCCCATGTCCTCAAGAACAAATGTAACTACTCACAAAACATATTCATGCTCAAGATCAGAGGAGTATTGAATAGCATAATGGATCTGAACGTATGATCTTCCACCAAATAAACCAACAAGCATCAACTACAAGATGTAATCAACACTACTAGCAACCCAAAGGTACCAATATGAGGTTTGGAGACAAAGATTGGATACAAGAGAGGAAGTAGGGTTTGAGATGAGATGGTGCTGGTGAAGACGTTGATGAAGATTGGTCCCCCCATGATGAGAGGATCGTTGGTGATGACGATGGCTTCGATTTCCCCCTCCCGGAGGGAAGTTTCTTGGCAGAATCGCTCCACCGGAGAGCAAAAGTGCTCCTGCCCAGGTTCCGCCTCGAGATGGCGGCGCTTCGTCCCGAAACCTTCCTTCTGATATTTTCTAGGGCAAATGGCATCATAAAGGAGAAGATGGGTCCCGGAAGCCTGCCAAGGGCGCCACAAGCTCAGGGGGCGCGCCCCCAGGCTTGTCACCCCCTGGTGGGTCCCCTTCTGATAATTCTTTCGCCAATAATTTTAATATATTCCAAAATAATTCTTCGTCAATTTTCAGCTCATTTGGAGATGTTCAGAAAAATGCCTTCGATATAGCCCTTTTTGATCCAGAATTCCAGCTGCGGCAATCTCCCTCTTTATGTGAAACTTACAAAATAAGAGAGAAAAGGTATAAGAATTGTATCATAAAGTGAAATAATAGTCCATAATTCCATAAATATCAAAATAAAAACATGATGCAAAATGGACGTATCAGCTGCCGAGAGCGGCGATACGAGTAGGAGCAGCCACATCGAAACCATCAGCACCACTCGTCCGCATTCCCCCAATGTCAGCGCCACGCGAGGGAATTTGGGGGCTATGGATTTGGGGGCTATCTAGGGATTTGGGGGAAATGGGGAAACTGTGGGGATCTTATAATGGTCGGGAACTACTTATCACACTATGTTGTATACGACACATGGTTGTACATGTCGTTTGTGTTCGATATTACAACTTCACACATGATTTCCACACCAAACCGTGTGAGAAGACGACGTAGGTGAGACACGGTTCCCATGAAATAACCATACGTGATGTACTACCCTATACATATGGGGAGGCAATAATTGAGTTAATACTTAGGGTACACAGCCGCTCTAGGGATACCCATCAAAAAATAAGAAGAGCCGCTCTGCAGATAGAGATGGATGCGGTGGCCGAGGTAGCGGCTACCGCATAGGAGGTCAATCCTCGGTCGGTCGGCGGTGGTGGCGTGATAGGAGCTCAATCCTCGATCGACGGCGGGAGATAGGAGGAGCTCAATCCTCGAGGTCGGTGGCGGCGTGATCGGAGCACATCCCTCACGGTCGTTGGCAGGATAGTGGAGCTCGAACTTCAGGCGGTTGCCCCACTAAGCTTTGCTCCTCAACCCTGCTGTCTCGGCGTGCTGCGGCATCACGCTTCTCTGTTTACTAGGTGGAGGTCGCCGTGCGACTAATTAATTAAGGTATTATTTTCGTTGAGTGGATGAATTAAGGTACTCAATTCATAAGGGTAGTACTGTACTCTGCGTGTGAATTGACTGGTCATTAATTTGTGTCATCGCATGGCTGGATGACAATATGGAACACCCTCAGTAACTCCTGGATACCATACCTTAGATATATACTCTCCCTTGTTTTCACATCCCCCACCCCCCTCACCACCACAACACTCCCCCTGTGCACAGTTCAGATGTAATTGTATATTGTTTTCCATATTAATACATATGCAGTAGGAGCCTTTCCTACTGTCTTCGTAATCAAAAAAACTTATGAAAATAAAATCTTGTGATTTATGCACACATCTTTGGGCATCGGTTAATCCATGTATTAATGTTTTTTTGAATTACCCCTCGTGTGGTACAAATGGAACGATCTGAATGAATGAAGGATCGGAGAAGCTCAGAGTTTATGAGTGGTGTGACGGAGTTCATCAATTTGGCTGAAAGCACAAAGAAGAGAGTCCGTAATGACTATTACATCATGTGTCCATGCAGTGATTGTACCAATTCAGAGTCACGTAAAGTTACAGACGTCGAGTTCCACTTACTCAAATGGAGATTCATGGATGGATATACACGTTGGACTAGACACTGTGAAGAGCCGGTCATGGATGACGGTAACCAGGGCAGCGAGATGCCAAACCCCGATCAGAGTCACAAGGATGTTGAGTCTAGCCTCAGGGCTGAGACGTCAAGCTACCAACAGAACACAGACAAGCCAAACCCCCCACTGAAAAACCAAGACAGCGACGTAGACGATGACCTTGATGATATGCCAGATTTTGCTGCTATGATTGTAGATTTTTGGGGCCCAAATAAAAACATGGTTGGGTATAAGGATCTGCCATCCATTGAGGCGGACTCCAAGAAAGATTTGTATCCAGGTTGAAAAAGGAAATATTCCAAGTTGAGTGCCACACTGATGTCGGGGTACGACGATTTATGGGACCAGCGAGGCCCCTTTGTCGTTCGACTGGGGAGATCGACGAGCATGGAGAGCAAATCCAGAGGTTAACACACGAGGTTTTCCCAGGTTCGGGCCACCGTGGGGGTGTAAAACCCTACTCCTGCCTTTTGGGAGGATTGACTTGGGGCTCAAGCTACAAACGAGCGTAGCTTGCCGGCAAGGTGCGTACAAGGTGCAGCTATTGTGTATGTGTGAGCAAAGTGTTGACCCGTGCCCAGGTATCCATGGGCCTCCTTTTATAGATGAAGAGGGGTCACAACAGTGGCAACATGGTCATTAAATGTCTGGAATAGTGGCTTCGGCGCTATCTAACCTCATCCCGCCGGACTAGGACAAGGGCATTTAATGCACCGTGAGCTGATAACGATCCTTGGCAAAAAGGCATCTCTCCTTCTGTGCCACCGGTCCTGCCGCGTCCTATCGTCTCGACACGTCCGCTAGACGGGTGTCAATAAAGTTAACCTTTATACAATGTGTTGACATGCATCCTGATGATCCTCCCTAAGCTGCCTGCCCGCTTGACACCTAATCTTGACAAGCCATCCGCTGGTCGATGACGTGGAGCGGCCGAAGAGCGTGAGGGTAACTTCCCGACAAGGAGCTTGCCGGGTCTTGGCTTGGCGGTGTGGAGCTTGCCGGCAACTAGAATCTTAACCTTCAGTAGTAATTTAGTACTTCTCAATCACTTGTCTGGAGCTCTTATTCACGATCTTGTATACCAAGTCTTGAGTCTTGTTTGAAGTAGTCCTCCGGCACACCTTGCCGTCGGGAAGGCTACAACTGCCTGTGCACAAGTCAGGGTACTAAGGCACACCTACTTTAGTACACCGACAGGAACCCCCGGGCCTGGGCCACACACGCATGTGAGGCGTCGTTAGGCTAGGCACAAACAATGCACATGCACACGTGGCAAAGGATAACTGCTGTAATCTTCTCTTTTACCACGCCCCCACGATGTGCATTAAATGCAGAACATGGGAGAGGTGGACTGAAACGGTTGCAGCGGTAGTGTGCCTGAAAAAGCGCATCCACGTCGGACAATAAAGAGCCAGCCCCCGCACCTTCCCCACAAGAAGGAATACGCGAGGGGCGCTGCTCATTTACCCCCTTATTTCCAATCTAGCAAGCCGCCTCCTTCGTCTTCAACCTCGCGCAAGAACAGAGCATACTGCTACTTTTGCCGCCGCGCAAAACCATCGCCCTCCACCAAATCCACTTCTTTGGCGGTCATTATGGCACCCAAGAGAGGCCAAGACAAGGCTAAGAAGTCGGTCGACCCGGAAGCAGAGGCGAGGAAGGAGGATATGGCGGCGCTGCGAAAGAAGAGCATCGTCTTCACGCTAGTACTGAAGTAGGAGGATCTAGTAGAGCGATACGCGATCATGTGGGGGGGAAGAAACAATAGCCCATCCCGCACCACAAGTTCTTCCCAGCTCTGTCAAATCCAGCGGGGACAAGTATCCCTTCTTCATCGCATACTTTTACTACGGGCTTGTCCCCACTTTCTTTGATTTCTTCTCTGAGATCATGTACACGTATGGGTTCCATCTTCTTGACTTCACACCAAACGCCATGACCTGCATGTCTGTCTTTGCACATATGTGCGAAATTTTTGTTGGAGTCGTGCCCAACGTTGCTCTCTTCTACCATTACTTGATTCGATGCGTCGAAGCAGATGCCCTTTCTGGTGGCATTGCCTGGATCCCTAGGGTCGGCGCCAAGGAAGCCTACCTCGACAGGCAATTGCACTTGAGGTGGAATGAGTGTCGATACGTATTGTTGTAGGGCATGGGCCAAAGTGCCCCGATTTGTCCCGATGTTCATGAATTGGAGGTGGCTACGAAGAGGAAGGCAAAAAAGACGAAGAACAAGAGGGGACATCACAAGAGGAACACTCAAGAACAAGTCCAATCACACATCCACTAGACAATCAGACACACAAGATCCACAAGGTACATGAACAATCAAAGGGAAACAAGATACAAGGTAGAGTTCATCCCAAATCCAAGAAGGAGATGAGGTCTTGATGATCTAGATAGATCCTTCCCTAGTAGGGGTCTTGATATACACTAGGGATCGTCTCCTAGGAGGTCTTGATCTCCATGGGAGAGGGTAGATAGAAGCAAAGCTCTCAAGATCTCAAATATATTTTGCTAACCCTAACAAATGGCCTAGGCACGAGTTATATAGGTGGATGGAAGTGAGGGACAAGTGGAGGGGCAAAACAGGACATCCACGACCATCTTCCTATAGAGCCTGTGCGCAAGGGGTAAGTGAGGCCTGTGCGCACGGGGGTCTCATGGGCACGGTACACCCTTGTGAGCACGGGGTCCTAGGTGCTTCAGCGTAGGGGCCCGTGGGCACAGGGTTCTGGAGGCCTGTGCGCACAGGGTCGCCTGGGCACGTTTGCTTCCTTCTTGATGCTGGACTCCTTCTTTCGTGTGTTCTCCTCGCTGATGGTGCACGTGTACTCTTGATCTTGGACTTCTCCTCGATGAATGTGTTGCTCCGCTCACACCTATGTATGCACACGAGAGAGGGGCCAAGTAGTATACCATCCTCAAAGGATACAAATGGACACATGTAGAGGAGATGGTTCACCTTTATGTATGTGAAGTAGATGTGGCATGTGTCACTTGCCAAATTGACCCTTGACATCGTGATGTCCATAGGATGCTCTGCATCATCCCCTCCCCCTTGGGAAAGATCCGTCCTCAGATCAAAAACCAAATCACCATGGGAAAGAGATGGCATTGCCATGTAGAAGTGGACGATCACCAAGCATTCATCATCTTGAAGCTCTAAATTGGCACTCTCCAATGTCGCACCATTTTGTGATTCCTTCAAAAGGAGCAAGGACAACAAACACTTGGAAAAGCAAAGGAGGTTAGCGTTAGTGGAAAACCAAGCATTCAAGTGGTGATTCACCCAACAAGTGTCGTCATCAAGCATAGCATATGGTTTGACAAAGACGCGTGGCATGGCATTTAAGCATATAAATTGAGCACATGCAAAGGTATCATGGAAACATTCATGCAAAGGTGAGGTAAAGATGCTAATATGTGTGATGAATGAACAAGCATCTACCTCAATGTCATAACAAGCATGCACAAACCATTCAACAAATGGTCTATGGTATGCATAGGAATCATTCACAGCACCAAATAAGATGATATGTCTAAACACATGTGGTAATCCCAAGTTCAAGGCAATCCGTGCATAATGTGCATATGGTGTAGTGAAGATATTGTGGCACTCAACACAATGGAAAGAGCAATTGTTAATCATGTGTGAGGCAATCAAGTCAATCATGTGACAATCAATGTGGCATGGATTATGTGAAATAAGGACAATGTTGCAATCAAGCATACGATAGGGTCAAGTAATCAACAAGTTTGATGCAACACACAAGGCATATATATCATGAGGCATGGAAATGTGGCAAGCATGAGGAAAAGCAATATCTCTAACATGTGTGCAATGTGTCGTGGTGCAAGCAACACATGAAGTATGATCCACAATATCCATGCTCAAGAAGGATGTCACCTCAAAAGCCACTACAAAAAAAAACACTTCCGCGATGATACGTGTTTGTCATAGTAGGTCATGTTTTCTGTCATGCATGTACATCCATGACGATTTTATGACAGAATCAAGATAGTCATACCTGTGCTGTCGTAGAAGTGTTCCATGACAAAACTCAAATTATCATCACACAAGTGTCCACTTCCATGACGATAAATGGCACATCATGGAAGTGCTTTCATCAAGGGTAACCAACACGTGGCATCAACCGTAACGGGTCGCCGTTAAGCTATCGGGTCCGGTTTTGGATACGATAACTCATTAACAGCCACGACCAATGGCGATTTTCCACGTATAAAACTCTCATTGGCCGGAGGAAACACTTGTCGGCTCCGCGTTGGGCCAGATGTCATCCATCCAATGGAGGAGACATGCCTATGATAAGTCAACACATGGCGCGGCCCAACAGAGGCCCATATAGGTTTAAAAGGCCAGCCCAGTCAAAAGCCCGCATGATTTACTCAGGTACTAGTGGGTTGGCCCACTAATGGCCTGCTTAAATATGGCCCATTTTTGGCCCACCGCAAGATTTGGCCCGTTAATTGTTCGCTCAGTCTTTGGGCCCCATTACGGCCCAGTGAGTTTTCGGCCTGTTAGAGGCCTGATGTAGACATGGGCCCATTTCAGCCTGGTGTGTCTTTTGGCCTGGTAATGGCCCGTGCTGCCCATGGGCCATATATGGTCCGACACGATATCCAGCCCATTAACCGCTCGCGATCACGGTGGCAACAGTTCAGCCCAACCTGACTTTGGGCCTGTTAAAGGCCCGTCGTATAAGTCAGCCCGTTGATGCCTCTACTAAGCTTTCGGCCTCTTAAAGGCCCATGATATCAGTGGGCCAACCAAGGCCCGAGATATGTTTTGGCCTGGTAATGGCCCATCATATAACTGGGCCAATAATGGCCCGATGTATATTTCAGCCTGCTAAACGCCCGTGGACGACTATTGAAAAGTGAGGCCCAAGATGCATTTCGGCCTGCTAAAGGCCCATGGTGTCTTGTGGGCCGTAACAGGCCAGCAGAATATTCAGCCTGTTAATGGCCCAAAGCTACATGGGCCCAACTAAACGTTGGGTCCACTAAAGGCCCAACTGTAAGTGCATCTAGTGCCACCCCTAGTTGGTTTTCGAGTATTGATGACAAACGTTGTTGACGGACTAATGTGTTTGTGAGAATTGCAGGATAACACAGGTAGAAGTCCCTCATTGATTCGGTTTTCCTACCAGAGATGACCCCTAAAAATGTATGAAGACATTGAAGACAATGGTGGTTCGTGAAGACTTTCACGTTGAAAATAATGACGTATGAAGACATTTACATGAAGACTATGGAGTGCGAAGACATAGTTTCTTTCGTAATTTCATTTTCTTCTTTCTTGAGTCATAGGAACCACCATACTGTTAAGTGGGGTCGAAGTGAACAAAGTCAGAAGACTGATGTGATGCTCAACCCAAAATCCTATGTCTTCGAGTGAAGAAAACAAGAGCAAATCTTATCCAGAGTTGGATGAGTCAGCTTTGCTTGTAGCCCAAGCCAAGCTACCGCGTGTGTTTGAAATCCGACCGTTGGACACGTGTCGGTTCCTTAGTGACCCAGGGTCATTTCGGACATATCATGTCGGGTTGTCTTCTGGCTATAAATAGCCCACCCCCTACACCATAAATTGGGGGGCTGCTCAGAGTTAGTGCACGGCTTTTGTCGTTTGAGAGCAACCCACCTCCGAAGCCTTTGAGAGAGAAATCCTCACGAGGACAAAGCCCAAAACACTCAGAGCCAAAGAGTGTTAGGCATCACTGAAGTCTTTCTGTCTGCGTGACCTGAAGACTTGTTACACTTGAGGACTGTGTATCCTCCAGCCGGTTAGGCGTCACGTTCTGAGGATCCAAGAGTCATTGTGGATCGCCGGTGAACGGAGTCTCTGAAGGTTTGGAAGTCTACCATGAAGACTTACCAGAGTGATTGGGCGAGGACTGGATGTCCTTAGCTCAAGGGGAATAAGGTGAAGACATGGTCTTCTGAGTTCAATCTCAGCCTCCCTAACCAGACGTACAGTTGTCACAGCAACTGGAACTGGTCTACCAAATCCTTGTCTTCACCAAACTACTGGTTCTATCTTCCAACTCATTTACATTTCAGTTTGTCTTCATGAAGTCATTGCTTGCTTGCCTGATCTGTTTGACTTCACTGTGTGAATACTATTACCTGTTTGGCTTCATTCTGTCTTCCATTCCGATCTGTTCTACCTAGCTGCCATTAGTCGTCGTGCTTTCATTACTATGATCACTTGACTATGGTCTGTCTAGTGTAGTTTGTCTTCCGCTGTATATCATATAGGTTCAATTTGATTGTTTGTCTTCAAATACCTCGTGTTTTGAAGACTTTCATAAAAAATGCCTATTCACCCCCCTCTAGTCGATAACTAGCACTTTCAATTGGTATCAGAGCAAGGTGCTCCCTTGTTCTGTGTGATTCGGTTTAACCGCCTGGAGTTTTAGCTATGTCGACTGCAGGGATAATCAAGGTCTCCGCTGCGTGCCCTGTCTTCGATGGCACTGATTACCCCTACTGGAAGAATAAGATGCGTATGCATCTTGAAGCCATTGACATCGACCTCTGGTATGTCGTCAGGACAGGCGTTCCCAAGGTCGGTGAAGGTGTCACTGCTGCTGATGTCAAGAGGTTCGCACAACTGGACTCGACCGCCAAGAACATCATCTGTGGTCATCCGACCAAAGGACAGTATGGCCGTGTGAGTGCTCTGGAAACTACGAAGCTAGTCTGGGACTGGCTGTCCAAAGTCAACAAAGGCGTCTCAACTCAGAGAGACTCAAGGATTGATGTACTTCGCAATCTGTTCAACCGCTTCAAGAGAAATGACAATGAGAATGTCCAGCTCATGTTCGATTGCCTCACCGATATCACCAATGAGCTTCGCGCACTCGGCGCCACTGAGATCACCAAGCATGAAATTGTGAAGAAGCTACTGAGATCACTTGACATCTCATTTAACACTATGGCCCTGATGATTCAAGAACGCCCTGACTTCAAAGATCTCGATCCGTCTGACATACTTGAGAGGCTCAATACACATGAGTTCCAGCTATCTGAGAAGAGAGATATCTATGGCCCCAACTATGGTTGATCTCGTGCTTTGAAAGCAAAAGCCGTTTCCTCATCTGAAGAAGAATCTGACTGCAGTTCTGGTGATCCTGAAGACATTGGCAAAGAGCTAGCAATGCTTGTGAGAAAATTCCAAAAGTTCTCCAAGAAGAATCGCTTCGGAAAGTCTTCAAGATCCATCTCAAGGAATGATGATGCTTCCTCTCATGACTACAAGAAGAGAACATGCCACAAATGCAAGAAGCCAGGCCACTACATATCTGAATGTCCTCAATGGGACAAGGAATCTAAGAAAAATAAGAAGAGCAAGGAATATGATTCTGATGACAAAAAGAAATCCTCAAAGTCTTCTTCGAAGTCCTCATCAAAGTCTTCATCATACAGGAAGAGCTCATCTGGCAAGGCTCCTGCATTCATTGTCAAGGAGATGGATTCAGAGGAGGAGTCTACTTCTGAGGAGGCAGAGGTGGAGTCTGAGGAGGAGTCTGACTCAGGCGTGGCAAGCCTGGCTCTAGCTTCGGCATTCGTCGCAAAGTCCATCTTCAACACTGAAGACAATGGTCATGTCGCCGACGCTGAAGCCGATGATGAGGATGACTCTGCTCCGACCTACTGCTTCATGGCACGAGGTGCCAAGGTAAACTCACGTGATGCTTACTTTCAAACCTCCAGTGAAGATGACTCTAAATGTGAATCCAAACCCAGCTATAAGACTCTTGCTAAAATTGCAACTGAACAACAAACTGCTATGGAACACATTCAAGAATTGCTAGACAAAAGCAATGACCTGTTGGACGAGGAAATGAATCGAACTCAGTCCTTAATCGAAGACATCAAAAACCTTCGTGTTAAGTACGAAGAACTTGAAAGTCGTCATGAAACCCTCTCAGCCACTTATGAGAAGCTTTCCTATGATTATCTTCAAAGGAAGCAAGATCTAGAGAAACTGAGAGCGTCTCATGAAGATCTTCAAAAAGAGAACGATTCGCTACTCGCTCAACAGATCAGTTCCGCTCAGGAAGAATTTGTGCCACCATGTCTAAAATGCCTTGAGCGTGACAATGCTGTCTCTATTGCTGAATGTTCTACTGCCTCTAATGTTGCAATATCTTCAACTGCTGATGTGGTGACTAACCCCTCTTCTGAGGATACCATTACTATTGCTGATGAGAATGCTAGGTTGAAGACATTGCTTGAAACTAGCATGTACAAAAGCCTCAAAGGGCATCAGACACTATGTGATGTCCTCAAGAAACAGATTCTGAACCGAAACCCTAGGAAAGATGGTGTTGGTTTTGAGAGGAAAATGAATGTTGATGGTTCATACTGGAAGCCTGAGCAGTACCCCAAAACCACATGGGTTGCTGCAAATGGCCGTTTAGTGGATCCATCCACCTTATCTGGTTTCACCTGTGCTAACCCCATTATCATTGATGAGTCCTTTGACTCCAATTATAAGCTGTTTAAGAATCAGAATGGTGAAGTGTTTGCCAGGTTTATTGGTACTAACCGCAGGAATGGTCCACCTTTAAAGAAGATCTGGGTTCCTAAAAGTTGTCTTGAGAAGCTTCCTGTGAATGTCATCATGACACCACCAGGGAAGAAGACAAACCCCAGACCAAAGGCTTCATATGGCCCAAAGACTTCATACAGACAGAGGACCTCACAAGGTCACCCTAACGCCAATGTTTTGCAGGGAAATTATCATCAGACTCATGAATATGAGCGTGTTTCATCCAACCGCTATGTTCACAGAACAAAAAAAATTTCTGCATATTCATTTGAGTACTATTCACCTCCTGTAAAACTATTTGCTAGGGCTCCAAAGCCAAAGTTCTCAGATGCTGTGCTTAGACTTATTGCTTCTAAGCCACCCCTGAAGATGTGGGTGGTTAAGAAGAATTAACTTCTCTTGCAGGGAAAGGTCTCCAGCCGGAAATCACGGACTTCTGAAGACAATGCTGGGGACCTAAAACATCTTGTGGGACGCAAGATAAAGTGCCAAAATGGTCTTACCATGTATTATGTCACAGGGTTTCTTGACGAGCATCCTATCTTACCAAACAAGAATCTTAACTTTGATAGTATGCTTGTTCGTTATATGTTTCTGCTTCATAATACTCTTGGTGAAGCCTATCCCGCTAATTGCACTGTAGGGTACGACTCCGAAAGCTACTGAATGGATAATGGACAGTGGATGCACTAACCACATGACTGGTGATCGAAGTCTTCTCATGGATTCAACCCTACGTCCATCTACTAAAAGCAACATCACGTTCGCTGACACTGGTAAAAGCAAGGTATTGGGCTTAGGTAGAGTTGCTATCTCAAAGGATCAACACATGGATAACGTGATGCTTGTTGAATCCCTTGGATACAACTTAATGTCTGTCTCAATGCTTTGTGATCTGAACATGATTGTGATATTTGGAAGATATCGTTGCCTTGTGCTTATGGAAACTGACAAATCTCTAGTCTTCAAAGGTTATCGAAGAGGTGATCTGTATATGGTAGATTTCTCCACAGGACCACAGCTTGCCGTATGTCCTCTAGCAAAAGCTTCAGAGTGTTGGCTTTGGCATCGAAGGCTAGGACATGCGGGCATGAGGAACTTACACACTCTCGTGAAGAAGAAGCATATCATTGGCATCGAGGGCGTCAAGTTCAAGAAGGATCATCTATGTGGTGCTTGTGAAGCTGGGAAGATGACTAGGGCCAAGCATCCCTCGAAGACAACCATGACTACATCACGCCCCTTCGAGCTGCTACACATGGACTTATTTGGCCCTACTCACTACTCTACCCTTACTACCACTGCACATCTTTATGGCTTCGTTATTGTTGATGATTATTCGAGGTACACCTGGGTGCACATAATTCTCTATAAGACTGAAGTGCAGGATGTCTTCAGACGATTCGCCAATCGCGCCATGACCAACTATGGCATCAAGATCAAGCACATCAGGAGTGACAATGGCACAGAATTCAAGAACACTGGCCTCGACACCTATCTTGATACACTGGGCATCACTCATGAGCTCTCTGCTCCATACACACCTCAGCAGAATGGCGTCGTGGAGCGCAAGAACAGGACCCTCATTGAGATGGCACGTACGATGCTTGATGAGTACAAGACTCCAAGGAAGTTCTGGCCTGAAGCCATTGATATTGCATGCCATATCATCAACAGAGTTTATCTTCACAAGTTCCTCAAGAAGACATCCTATGAACTGCTCACTGGTAAAAAGCCAAACGTTAGTTATTTCAAAGTCTTCGGTGCCAGGTGCTGGATCAAGGATCCACATCACACTTCAAAATTTGCACCGAAAGAACATGAAGGTTTTATGCTTGGTTACGGAAAGGATTCGCACACCTACAGAGTCTTCAACCTCTTTCACTATAAAGTGGTTGAAACTGTAGATGTGCTAGATGAAGCTTCCCCTAGCGAATCTATCAAGCTTATGGGTACTGGAGATATCATACCCACCGAGGAACAGGCAGAAGAGGAAATTGTTGTCCCAGCATCTACTACGTGTGAAGACAATGCTCAATCTGAAGCCAATGCTGAAGATGAAGAAAGTAATCAGCAAGAGCAAAGTCTTCGCCCTGTTCATCCTCGAGTTGCCAATGAAGTTCAGATTGAGAAGATCATCGATAGTATCAATGCACCTGGTCCTCTAACTCGATCAAGAGCAACACAACTAGCAAATTTCTGTGGACACTTTGCATTTGTCTCTATATCTGAACCCAAGAAAGTTGATGAAGCCTTCATGGAACCTGAATGGATTCAAGCTATGCAAAAAGAGCTTCAACAATTTGAGTTGAACAATGTCTGGGAGCTAGTCAAACGTCCTGATCCTCGCACACACAATATTATTGGCACCAAATGGATCTATCACAACAAGCAAGATGAACATGGTCAAGTCATTAGAAACAAAGCTCGTCTTGTTGCCCAAGGTTATACACAAGTGGAAGGAATTGACTTCAATGAAACCTTTGCTCCTGTGGCTAGGCTTGAAGCCATTCGTATACTGCTAGCTTATGCTAACCACAAAACATTCTTCTGTATCAAATGGATGTGAAGAGTGCCTTCCTCAACGGCAAAATTGAAGAAGAAGTGCATGTAGCTCAACCACCTGGTTTTGAAGATCCAAAGCGTCCTGATATGGTCTACAAACTCAACAAGGCACTGTATGGCCTCAAACAAGTACCTCGCGCTTGGTATGACACACTCAAAGACTTCCTGAAGAGCAAAGGCTTCAAACCTAGTTCTCTTGATCCCACTCTCTTCATGAAGACATATGATGGAGAACTGTTTGTATGCCAAATCTATGTGGATGACATTATCTTCGGATGCACTGACAAGAGATACAGTGATGAGTTTGGGCATATGATGCAAGAGCAATATCAGATGTCCATGATGGGAGAGCTGAAATTCTTTCTTGGTCTTCAAGTCCGTCAACAGAGAAATGGCATCTTCATATCATAAGAAAAATACCTCAAAGATTGCCTGAAGAAGTTTGGAATGCAAGACTGCAAAGGATACACGACGCCAATGCCAACCAAAGGCCAATTGGGCCCCGACGACAATGGTAGAGTTCGATCAAAAGGTATACCGCTCCATGATTGGTTCTCTATTGTACTTATGTGCATCTAGGCCAGATATAATGCTTAGCGTTTGCATGTGTGCCCGATTCCAAGCGGCACCAAAGGAATCGCATCACCTCGCAGTGAAGCGAATACTTCGATATTTGGCTCACACCCCAACGCTAGGATTATGGTATCCAAAGGGCTCAGAGTTTGATCTAGTTGGATTCTCATATGCTGATTATGCTGGTGACAAGGTTGATCGCAAGTCCACATCAGGCACATGTCACTTTCTCGGACGATCTCTTGTCTGTTGGTCTTCAAAGAAGCAGAACTGCGTATCACTCTCCACTGCTGAATCTGAATACATTGCTGCTGGATCTTGCTGCGCTCAGCTTCTCTGGATGAAGCAAACCCTCAAGGACTATTGCATCACCATGAAGCATGTGCCCCTCTATTGTGACAATGAAAGCGCCATCAAGATTGCTCACAATCCAGTTCAGCACTCGAAGACAAAGCACATTCAGATCCGTCATCACTTTCTCAGAGACCATGTGTTGAAGGAAGACATTGATATCATTCATGTCAACACTGAAGAGCAATTGGCAGATATCTTCACGAAGCCCTTGGATGAGAAAAGGTTTTGCAAGCTGCGGTGTGAGCTAAATATCTTAGAATCCTCGAATGTCTTGTGAATGGACACACATCCTAAGGCTTATGCATATTGATGACTTAGGTGTGCAACACACAAAGTAACATATGTCTTCAATTCATGAAGACATACCCTCTGAGTGTGAATACATTAATATGGAATTTGACTTCGGAGCGCCACGATAATTGTGCGCCGTGTCTAGGTCTAACATTTCCTATACGGTGGGTAATGCCACCACCAACCCTTCTTGAAGATTTTCATTTGGCATCATGATTGCATTATCTTCATAATTGGTTTGTCTTCAACATTGGTTTATCTTCAAGATTTATTTTCGCAATGTTGATTTGGTCTTCACTGATATTTATATAATATATATATTATATATATGATATATATATTAAACTATAATAATATATCAGTGAAGACCTATATATATATATATATATGTATATATATATAACATTGCGATATATATATATATATATATATATATATATGCGTTCTGTCCTCTACAGCATTCACTTATAACTATGTCTTCAAGTTGCCACTTTCTGCACTAAGTGAATGTGATCGGACCCTAACCCCTTCTGTGCTTATCTCTCAAATCTCTCTGTCTCTTCATATGCATTCTATTGACACGTGTCGATTGTCTTCATTGTGCCCTTGTCAGATGAAGATGCAGAGACACACATTTAATACTTCTTTTACTATCTCTATCCTTTGCCTGAGCACCGGAGAAGCCGGAACGACCACCCGACAAACCAGGCGCGCGTGGGGTCATGGCTCAACCTTCAATTAGTTGCATGTTTGCCACGTGTCCTTTAGATGTGAACCGCCAGGGGCACCTGAGTAATTGCACTGCGCCGTCCCTCCTCCTTATAAACACTTCACCCCCTGCGGTCGCTGCTGTGACTTCTCCGACGTCGTCTTCACGCTGGCCGCAGACATATTCCTTCCGACGTCGCCATAGGTGTCTTCCGCCGCCAAGTTAGGGCGCGGGAGATCGGACTGCTCGGCCTCCAACTTTCCTATCTAGCAGTTCTTCGTGCGGTAAATAAAAGCTCACTTTTTGCCATTTATTCGATCCTTTGGACTATCCAAATCTTCCAAAAGTCGTTTTTACACTTCCTAATCTGGATCTTGCCTATTCTGAATCTCATATTCTGCAAAGTACCTTCACTTATGAATGTTTCACGTCTAGTTTGATTCCTCACTTGTGCTTATTTTTGGATTCGTACAAATCTGGAACCAACTTACATCTATAAGTGAATGTCTTCACACTGTGAGGTCATTGTCTTCAAACTGATTTTCTGAGAATGCATATGACCTCTTCCCCTTCCCTCGCATCTCTAATGCTGTCACAGGTACATGTCCGTGGGAGAATCCCTTGGTTCTCATAGTCTGCATTCATTTGCAGAGTTCTTACAGCATCACATTGAATCACTTGAAGCCAGCTCCTGTCTGATCAGTCACCATAAGACAAACACAGTTGTGAAGCCATTCTGTCTGAAGCCTATGGCCGGAGGAAAATCTGCAAAGAAGGGTGGCAGGCAGCGCCGTGGCAACACTGCTATGGACTTGCCTCCAGATCTGTATGAGCAGTATAAATCTGACCCAGAAGAGAACTATGGTGAACGTAAGTCTCGAGTCCAATGGATTCACAGACATTGGGTAGAGGAATGGTTTCAGTATCACTTTGTCACTCCGGAATATGCAAAGAAGAATGCTGTGAGGCCCCCATGGGCCGACATTGTGTACAGGAAGCTCATTCCCAAGACCAAGGTTGAAGCCATTGCAAAAGGCTTCTATCCTTGCATGGTCAGAGGACCTCAGCCTGAAAATGCCGACCCATCAAGTCTCCTATGGTGTCGCGAGGACGAACTGTTTGAATCAAATTTCCAGTTTGCAAGGGCTTCTGCAGCTCAAAACAAGAAGGACCTAGGCATTGACTTCAACCCTGGTCCAGCTGCTCCAAGGCCAGATGGCAGTCGTGAAGCTGAACAGAATCTCATTGGTCCCTTCAACAGCTTTGATGGGCTTCTCTCTCATATTGCTGCTCAAAGGGCCACTGTAGCAGAAGCTGCTGAGGAAGAGGAACATACTGAAGCTCCAAAGCCTCCGAAGCCAAAGAAGAAGGCAAAGGCTTCAAAATCTTTTGCTGCACCAAAAGCTTCAAGTGTGAAGCCATTAAAAACTGCACCACCTGAATCTAGTGTGCAGTCTGAGGACTTGTCTCGCATATCCAAGAAGTCCACAAAGCCCAAGAAGAACTCAGGGCAAGCTCTTGCACCCGCACACATCTTCCGCAATGATGAAGACATTGTTGATCTATCAAGTGATGAAGATGTAGATGATGATGCCCTTGAGATGTTGATCAAGAGCAAGCAGGAGGCCAAAATCTTCAATGATCTGCCTCTATTTGACGCTGATATTCTCAACAACTTCATAGACGAGTGGTTTGAAGATACTTCTCTTACCCTCGATGATCTGCAGCTTCCGATTGGCATCAGCATGACATTCCAGGACTACATTGCCAAAGAACTTGCAATTGTGCAAAAGGTCATTGAGCAAAAGAACAAGATTGACCATGAAAAAGCCCTCTTCAAGAAGCACATGGCTCGGCTCAGTGTCACTGAAGTGCAAAATTTCAAGCAAATGATGATTGATCTCAAGGCTGAATTTGCCAAGCGCCGTGATGAAGCCAAAGGCTCAAGAGAGCGCCTCAAGCACTATGCTGAGAAATGCGTTCAAGCTCATAATGAAGCCTTGAAGAGAAAAGCACTTGGGCGTCCAGGCTTTGACCCCAAGCTGGCTGCCAAGAAGAAGAACCCTGCTGCTGTTGAAACTGAAGCTCCAAGGCAGGAAAGACCAAGCATTGTCTTCCATGCCAGCATGACTGGCTCGAAGCCAAAGGTCCCCTTAGCTGTTGCTGAGCAGAAGAAGATGAAGCAGGCTGCAGCTGAAGCCAAGAAGAGAAAGAATCAAGAAGCCTCTGATGTTGCTCCTTCTCAAAAGAGGCTAAAGAAGTCATCTAAGGCTTCAAGAAGGGCTCAAGCACACAATGCCACATCTGCTCCAAGTGAGCCGCTGCTTGTTGAACCCATCTCAGTTGCCCTTCCTGCCAACTCCAACTGCAATGTTCAAGAAATCGTTAACTGGTAGCTGCTCATTCGGTTTAGGAGTAGTGATTAATCAGTGAATCAGCCTATTAACTGGATTAATCGGTCGACCATTAATCGGTAGATTGAATAGAAACTTGCCAACATATATCTAGATTTTTTTATGTATTATACCATATTCTCATGCTCCCAGCTATGTAGTATACCAAACACATGCTGCCATACACATATGAAAAGTACAGAGAGGAGGTAAACTTATTAATCCTAGCTATTAAGGAGAGGGATGGGGCTGGAAGGGCTTACGGGCCTAAAATTTGGGCTTTGTTTGAGATGACAAGTTTTGCATGTATATAAACAAAGATGGTAACTATGCTGTCAATTCCATCCAATTTCAAATTAGAAAATAAAGAGGCAGTTCAAAATGTCAATAGCATAATTTGGCATTGTTCATAATGCGGGGAGCGTCACCACACTACTAGATTACCATATCAACAAAACAAGCATAGATGCAGGGCAAAAGACAATCATTGTATCTCTTTTGGTTAATGTGCATGGCATGTTGTTCATATCATCAGCCACATCAGTAAGATAAAGCAGGAAATGACAAGGTGCAAATGTGGGCTGCTTCATCACACACTGGATTATAGATCAACAAAAACAAGCATACATGCATGGCTAAACAAAATCATTGGATCTCCATTGAGTAATGTGCATGGTATGAATAAGAAATTTGGTTTTACGACTAAAACTTGGAACTTACAGTTGTTGCGAACATGCATTTTGATAGAAACAACAAACTAAATAGCAGTTGACGATAGGGAGTATGAGCAAATGAAACAACAGTTGTGGATAAAGGCTTTAGAAGGACTGACTTAAATTAACAGTTAACACCGACTCTATAATGCCCTTCTCCATGTCAAGGGAAGGATAACTCAAGAATTTCAGCACAGAATCTTCTTCATAAGCATTGCCTGTACTCTACATTTTGTAGAGAGTAATTGTAGATATGATAATACTGGAAGGGATAGAGGATAATGAAGATAAGATGCAGATTGATGCTACATAATCAACTACCTATCCATTTAAGTACAAGCATTACATGACAAAATGTACCGACAAGAGCAATGAACTACATTTTGTATTCAACTTTTTGGTAAGATAAAATATAGATCTGATACTTTTTAGTAAACGGTGGGCGAGGGAGATAAGATGCAGTGTAATGGTACACAATGAACTAATCCCTCCTTCCCATAATATAAGAGTGTTTTGTACACTGGTGTACTATAAAAAACACTCTTATATTATGGGACGGAGGGAGTAGCTGTTAATGTAAGTACAGTGATACAAGACGTTTGGTCCTTACAAGAGGACTGTAGAGCTAAACCTCTTCAAAAGTATTTGGTTGATTCTAAATTTATGTAAGAGTCAATACAGATCTTATAATGTCCACCAAATGGAGGATAAGGAGGCTAACATGTGCAGTGATGCTACATAATCAACCAACTATGAAAGTAAGTATGGTGATACAGGGCAAGAGGTACTCACAAGAGCAATGCAGTGTGCAGTATAGTTGCGAGATTTTGTGGTCCCTTGAGAATGAATATTCTTCTGCAAACAGTTTTCATACAAGTGAGATGGTAAGGCACATGCAGAAATGTAGTCCAAATTGTGATGTGACATCATAGACAGTACCTTACACTGCAGACGAGACCAATGTGTAACAAGATTATTCCAGTCACTGTCTACTAAATGTAGCACCGGAGACTTTACAGAAATTTCGTTTAGAGGCTTGCCATCGAAGTGCGCTTGCCTTAGGTAGAAACGATACTTCATCAACTCATGCTTGAAAAGCGCAACCAAGCCTTGCTCATCTTGACTATCCAGTTTGGTCCTCGCCTATTTAAAAGAACAACATCTTTTGTCTTCTGTCAGCAGAAACATATGCACTAATTACCATGAATAACATTAGTACAAAACTTACACGTAAGTTGCGGAGGAAGATTGGAAATTGCTCTTCGTCTATGGTATAATCTTTCCATGAAGGAAAGATGCGCACAAAGTTCCTAACAACAATAAAAGCTTCCTCTTCTAAACTGCGAAGAAGTGGAACAAGGGTCCTATTTGCTGCAATTAGGGCACTCTCTTAATCAAAAAGGGATTTGGCAACTGGATTTGGTGTACTCTTTGCTGGAATGGGGGTTTTGCGTCGTAGAGCTGGTGCTATGTCAAGTGGCATCGTCATACTGTTTGTTGCAATTGCGGTCTGCTTAGTTGGGGTATCAGAGATGGCCAGTGTTGTAGGGCTAGAGTCTGCTAGAGTTGGGGCTGTGTTTTGTGGGTCTGGTGATATTGCCACTACACCTAATGGGCTATTTGATTTATCAGGTGTCACTACCTTTTCCAAATACTTTGTTCGTGCTCCTTCGCGAGCAACAATCACCCTCTTCCTTTTGAATGTCTGATACACAAGAACAACATTTGAATGGAGAAATATGGTATATGACAGATGGAATATGTACTGAAAATGGATAGGTAGGGCATATTCACATAGACGATGTGTAAACTAAGCAAATGGCAGTGCAACAAAGTAGAAGCAAGGCAAAGCATCATTTGCAAGATATGTGCGACCAATATAACCTTGCAAGCTTAGAGCAATCACCTTGATGGGTGAATAAGATAGGGCATCTGCCTCTGACTCTTCCACTAGGGAGCTACATTGACTTAGGTTTCCCTCTAGCTCAGAATCATTGTTAGGATCATATTCTGAACACGAATTTGTAGATGGAGAGCACGTGCATTGCATTGCATCCAGACTGGATATCAGTCCCTTAATGCCAAGTTTGACAGCCATGGCATTGTTCTGCTTT
The DNA here is from genome assembly GCA_011799875.1 of Thinopyrum elongatum. Lineage (NCBI taxonomy): Eukaryota > Viridiplantae > Streptophyta > Magnoliopsida > Poales > Poaceae > Thinopyrum > Thinopyrum elongatum. The sequence continues at coordinate 276,100,333 of CM022302.1, read as the reverse complement.
ATTCTTTTCATGCGCGCAAGCTCATAATCATTATGATGATGTTCAGTAACTGAGATTCATGAACATAAAAAGTAGTCAGATTATCTATGGAATGCATTGCAGATTCTACTCGCATAGTGTCTCCCTACAAACCCTTGCGTATGCAAAGTTCATCCCCCGACAGTGCTGACAAGATGACACACAGAAATACAAACCTCTTGTGTCTCTATAAGGGGCTGACACACATTTCAAAACTAAAGTAGGAACATTAGAGTTATATCAAATTCGTATTTGAACAAATAAACTTCGGAATTATGAGTGGCATAATGTTTAGCTTCAAGGGTGGAGTGCTGGTAGTGCGACACAAAGCAAGTAGGCAGATTGTATTCCATGTAAAAGATCGTAGTCTATGTAAAAGGTGGATATGACACTTTTCTTTCTATACAATGCAGTGTTCGTTGCCCACACATGATGGAAGATATCACACAGGGATATTCTATTCACTCATGTATGCGGTTCCAGTATTAAGAATCAGGGTGGTCCACCCTAAAAAAATATTGACAACAAATATGACAAGGCAAGCATAGAGCTAGTGAATCACTCATTACTTGTGAGCTTGCTAGGACAAGTATGCAGAATCTTAACTGCAGTAAGAGACCGTCCAAAATCTGAATCAAGAAGTTGGTCTAGCACTTATTGTTTGCAACTAATCGAAGTGAATAATTGGATATCATATTGAACGAGTAAGAAAGACAAGTAAAATTATCAACAAACCTGGCATGCAGTAGTAATCTGGGTCAATGTCACTATGACCAACAATCCAACATGACTAGTGTCTAATCCAACATGACTAGTGTCTGTTCCTAGGCCAGGAATTTTGAAATCCTTTGAACTATACAGGTACTAAAGATTACTAGAACATCTGAACCATGAACTGCAGGTAGCACACAATACATAGCAAACCCTAATGATGGTCCTGCCTAATGAGTAATGAATCAATTAGAAAATGGGTGATGGGGAGTGATACGTCTCCAACGTATCTATAATTTTTTATTGTTCCATGCTGTTATATTATCATTCTTGGATGTCTTATATTCATTTTATAACAAATTTATATCATTTTTTGGGACTAACCTATTGACGTAGTGCCTAGTGCCAGTTGCTGTTTTTTGGTTGTTTTTTACTTCGCAGAATATCCATATCAAATGGAGTCCAAACGAGCGAAACTTTTTGGAGATTTTTTCCAGCCTAGAAGATAACTTGGGAGCCAAGGAAGTGCACGAGGGAAGGCCCGTGGGGCCCACCACCCACCTGGGCGCGCTAGAGGCCCCTGGCGCGCCCTGATGGGTGGTGGGGCCCACGGAGGTCCTTTCCACTGCTTCTCAGCTCTATAAATACCCAAATATTCAAAAAACCCTAGGGGAGTCGACGAAACACAATTCGAGCCGCCGCAAGTTCCAGAACCACGAGATCCAATCTAGAGCCTATTCTGGCACCCTGCCGAAGGGGAACACAATCACAGAGGGGTTCATCATCCTCATTGGTGCTCCTCCGATGATGCGTGAGTAGTTTACCATAGACCTATGGGTCCGTAGGCAGTAGCTAGATGGCTTCTTCTCTTTTTGATTCTCAATACAATGTTCTCCTCAATGTTCTTGGAGATCTATTTGATGTAATGACTTTTTGCGGTGTGTTTGTTGGGATCCGATGAAGGGCGAGTTTATGATCAGATCTATCTATGATATTATTTGAGTTTTACTTGATCTATTATATGCATGATTATTATAGCCTCGTATTTCTTCTCCGAAACTTTGGTTTGGTTTGGCCAACTAGATTGATTTTTCTTGCAATGGGAAGAGGTGCTTTATGATGGGTTCGATCTTGCGGTATACTCACCCAGTGACAGAAGGGGTAGAGAGGCACGCATGTATCGTTGCTATTAAGGATAAAAAGATGGGGTCTATTCCTACATGAGTAGATCTTGTCTACTTCATGTCATCGTTCTTATTGCATTACTCCATTTCTCCATGAACTTAATACACTAGATGCATGCTAGATAGCAGTCGATGTGTGGAGTAATAGTAGTAGATGCAGGCAGGAGTCGGTGTTGGACATGATGCCCATATACATGATCATTGCCTTGGATATTGTCATAATTATTTGCTCTTCTATCAATTGCCCAACAGTAATTTGTTTACCCACCATATGCTATTTTCTCGAGAGATGCCACTAGTGAAATCTATGGCCCCCGGGTCTATCTTTTATCATATTGTTTTTAGATCTATTATTCCAAAATCCCAAAAATACCTTGCTGCACTTTTTCTTTATTTATTTTATTTTGTGTTTTTGCTAGATCTATTTATCCATTCTCATACAATTTTATCTATCTTTTTACCGGGGAGGGATTGACAACCCCTCTTACGCGTTGGGTTGCAAGTATTTGTTATTTGTGTGCAGGTACCGTTTACATAGTGTTGCTTGGTTCTCCTACTGGATTGATAACCTTGGTTTCATAACTGAGGGAAATACTTACCGTTGTTTTGCTGCATCATCCTCTCCTCTTCGGGGAAATACCAACGCAGATACAAGCAATCAGGGAGTGGCTGCTGAGTGTTGAGGACGTATCTTTGGATAAATCGGGTTGGCTGAGTGGGTGTTGCACGCCTGAGCCCCGAACGGACTGGGAAGGTAGGCACGCCGGCGCCCGGGAAGCTGTGATGCTGTTGGGCGAGCAGCTCCTGACCTCCTGTTAGTCTGGCGTCTCCTCCTAAAGTCATGCCGTCTAGGGACGGCAAGTCGGCGGCGAGGCAGGCGGCTGGGGTGAGTAGAGATTGGAAGCGAAGCGGAACAGAGGGGAATCAGGGTATGTGCCGACCCAAAATCCCAGGGTGGGCCGCGGCCCACCGTGGCCACCCCGTAGATCCGCCCCAGCGGCGTACATGCATTTCGAAACTAAATTAGGAATATTTAGCTGAACAATTAAATGACTCTGTTTTAATAATATCAGCATCATATCAGATTCGTATTTAAACAACTAAGCTTGTTTAGCTTGACGGGTGGAGCAGTGCCATTATGACACGAAGCACGTAGGCTGATCGTATAGTGATCATAAAAGGGGGGAAACCCTAAGCATGATCAATTAAACCCTATTATGACTGTGCCATTGCAAATTTGAAGCTGCAAACCATAGAAAGGCTACTTAGAAACCATTGTTTGCTTCGAACAAAGAACTAAGGTTCTAAGAGCTAAAAAGAAAGTACAATAGCCAAATTACGATCTATTTTCTTGTTGAGGTCAAAAAGTTGAGCTGATATGAAGGAGTACCACCTCTCTTGCGGCGCCGTGTAGGCATCGGGGGTGCGATGGCTGTCGGTGGCGTGGAAGCAGATCTGCGACGGTAGATAGAGGCATGGGGGGTTAAGTCCCATTGTGGTGGAAGAGAAGGTCGCCGGAGCGGCCCCGTCAAGGTGGACGATGACACGGATGTAGCGAGAGGACATGATGCAAGGTTCCTGGTCTGCCACCGTGGACGAGAAACATCGATCTCTAGCAGTGGACAACGCGGTCTTGCTAGGCGCTCCGACATGGTGGAGGATGGTGGCGATGGATGGGGTGGCGGACGGAGGAGGCTGGTGTGGGGATCGTGTTCTGGCGCCGACGGTGTATGAATGGGAAAATGGAGGGAGAGGTACGTGAACCATTTCTTTGGGATGCGCTTGTCTGAAATATGGGAAAGTCACGAACTTAGCCCCCGTTTAAAATTTGCATGTCTCGTTGGGTTGGGGATAGAAGGGTAATCTCGCATCTCCCCAATATTAGCCCAGAGCGATTTCGGGCGAGGAGAGGGTGTTTTGGCGCCCACAGTTGGCGCCCATGATGTATGAATGGGGCTGACATGTAGGGCGGTTGTGTCACGTATGAGTGAAGTTACAAACCTGCCCCGATTTAAAATATTTGCCTAGATCGATTTCGACCGAGGAGAGTTTGTTTTGCCACCCACGGTGTATGAATGGGGAAATGGAGGGAGAGACAGAGGTCTTTCGGACGAGCTTGAATCAAATGTGTTTTACCGCCCATGTTTGGCGCCCACAGTGTCTGAATGGGGTGAAAGGCGGTCGTGTCATGTCTGATTGTAGTTACTAACCTACCCCTATTAAGAGCAGTGGAAATTGGGCCGATGGGATTGGATGTGTTAGGGGTAGACAATAATTTCCATCTCACAAACACTCGTTTCAGGTAGCCGACATGGGATTGGATGTTTTACCGCTTCTTTCAAATTTTGGAAGAATAAGCATTCACATTTACCTGGGCAACTAAATTTGAATCCATTTTGTATTCTTATACGAATCTTTACAAATTATTCGATGTTTTTTTATATATGTTCAAAAGCACAACAAAGATGTATTCTCTATCATATATGAATATGATTTACAAATGGCGATACTCGAATCCAGAAGGTAGAATCCAGTTTAAGGTGAATTCAGATATTTGAAACAACTTTATGTCCAACTCAAGTGCATGTATGACACACGCAGCATATAGTGTACTCCCATTTAGATATGTACACAAGTGATGTCTCAAGATTCAAAATACTGAGTCAATCAACCAATAATATAGAAAACTAACAGATATATAAACACTTATAGACTATATGGATCAATAATATCAACTAACACACATAAGCCAGGCCGCTATACTTTTTTTTGTTAGAAGAGCATCTTTTTTTAGCAAAGCTAGTACAACTTCTTGGCCCTTTCAGATGTGTGCCACTTAAGGGCCATCTACACTACTATTATTGCTGAATGCACATTCAGCCCGATTGGCATATTTGTAGGTCTGGCATAGCAAACATAATGAAATATCTTTACCTCAACAAAAAAATGAAATGTCCCACAGTCTTATCAATTAATACAGACTCGTGCTAAAAAAATACAGACCAAAAACAAAAAAACAATTATTACATGATCTCTAAAACAAATGGTTCAATCGATTACATGAACAAACAACACACAGATTATTCAACAATGGAAAAAACATTTCACCTATCATTTACCAAGTGGGATTTTAATTTCCTTTTTTCCTTCAGGACCTTAACAATGCAGTCAGTCTCAGCTTGCTTCATTTTGAAATCCACCAAATATTTAATGGTTGTCTTGAGTATTGCTTATGATTGTGCTATTTGCTTCCTCAACATGTCAACTTCATCTCTAAGTGCAGAAGCAGAGTCTCTTTCTACCAATAGTTTAGCCTCTAGAGCATCAACAACTGATAGAGGCGAGGGTGTCCCGATCTTTCGATGAGATGATATCTATCGTTTTTGGTGGAGTAGACTTTGACGATCCGACTACGAACGTGCGAGGACGTCGCGCCTTAGCAATCGCTAAACCAACTCCGAGAGGTTATTGACCACGCCGGAGCACAATCAACCTGACCCCGAGGGTCTATCTCCTGCAAGCAAACGAAGAACAAGCAAGAAACTAAGATTTGCAATCTGGATATTGCGAATATAAGATGAAAGCTTTATTGATCGAGGTGGGGTTCTGTGACGTCTTGGTCTGGTCGTTGAACACAAACGAAGTACGCGAAGTTGCCGCTATGGCGAACTTTTAATCTAAACAAAACCCAAAGTCTAAACGATGCCCTAAGGGCTGTATATATGGAGGAAGAGGGGGGGATTTCGTGGCCCTTGAAGGAGGGGTCCGAAACCAACCCTATCTCTTGTTTCCCCACACATACGGACTCTAAAAATAGCCTATACTCAAGTATTTCGAAATTACATGGGCCTGGCCCAATAATAAGGTGACGCAGCACCTATAATAGCCTCTGGACGAAATTTATGAAGTGGCATCTTGTATATTTCGTCCAAGGCTTCCTGCACTCCTTATGGTGGCTTCAAAGTCCTGAAATCATCACTTGTAACTCCGTTCTTGTTCCCCTTGCGCATGCCATCATCTCCATGCTTGAACTTTCTCCAAGGTTCCTCTTTCTTGTCCAAGCTAGGCCCTTCATTTGTAAGCAAAACAAATGTATCCAATTTAGGCAGCATCATATTCTCATGAACTTTAGAATCATTACCAAGAAACGAAAGTACCTGATAATTTAATTGGCGTGCGCGAGCTCTAGTAATTGGTCCAGTATGTATAGAAGCAGGGGCTGTGGGTGTAACAATGGTATTGATGTCCTCATCAACAACTGACAATTTATGATGCACGGTTGGGCCGGTGCCACTGCTCTGGGATGATCCAACGTCCATGGGGACCTCACTCTTTGATCTTGGACTAACCTGTTTTGCCATTATAGTTCTGATTGGATCCTGAAAAGTTGAAGTTGGTAACATGATTACAACAACAAGTTACAGCAGCAAACCAGGTAAACAAGGAAGTTTTTCAAAACATACCTGTTGTGCCATCGGAGTTTCAGTTGGATCCTACAAAATTGAATGTTAGCAATCATAAATAAAGTGTTGCAAGATCCATAAGAAACTAACAGCAAACTAGTAAAACTAACCAGTTTTGGCAACGTATTTAATTACACATGAACTAGTAAAACTAACAAGTTCTTGGCAACGTATTAAAGTAACAAGTCGGTACCATTTACCAGCAACACAAACATTTATAAATTTCTCTGATGTAAACAAAATGATTCTGACACATATATATAAGTTAAAAAGACGTTATCCCTCATATAAACCTGAAAGTTGTCTGTCGATGAACATGCAAACATTACTAGTGCTAGAAGTCATAACAGAAAACCATTTAAACAAACGGGGTATCAAAAGGTAAATTACACATGAATCTTGCTGCACCCTAGAAGTAGATATGACCAGCTATCTACATGCTTAAGTAGCTATTTAAGTTTAGGCAAATAGGTAATTTTATAAACAGTAAGTACCATACACATAGATAGGTGCAGTCTATAGTAGGATTAACAGGCTATGGCATCATGTAATCAGTAGCAAACTAAATTAAGGCAAGCAAGGTAATTGAATTTTTTTGTAATCAGTGGCTAACTAAAATTTCGAGAAGCAAGTAATTGAACTTACGCTAGCTCTTTGTACAGGCACACTACAACTTCTTTTTAGCTTACAAGGTTCTACGAAGGAGTCCATGGCATCATTTGCTTGGATAGGCAGTCCCAATACTTCTTTCTTCCCACACTGCATTGGTAAGTCGAATGGTTAATCTGATAAGATGGTGCGTCCTTGATATGTTATATGAGGACGGGTTGTCAGACTTGTTGTAGGAACACACATCACACTGGCTTTTACTATATATTTCATGCGATTACATTTGGCATATCGAGATCTAAGCAATCTACAATAGTTTGAAAAGACTGGCATCCTTCTCATTATTGGCCAACTCAGTTCATAGAAACAAGCAATTCCACAATTCTGTGGGTAAATCAAAAGCGCCACTGGAATACATATCACTACCCCAATCATACACGCAAAAAGGGGCGGCGCTACCATAGGGGCTGGTATGGGCAGCCGCCTCGGGTGGCTGGAAAGTGTGCACCTAGTTTGAGTTGTCCAAGTTGGCCCTGGCTAGTTTTGTTCGTCCCAGCGCACGAGCAGACAATGTAAAGAATGAAGAAAAATGTTTTAATTTGGATGGGCCTATAATGTAAGTGCAAGGCAGACCCAATAGCAGGCTTGCGGTCCAAACGAGCGCCTCCCATATCGATCGTCAGAGCAGAAAAAAAATCCCCAATTTGATCCAGCCTCCAGTCTGGTTCGCTCCTAACCTAGCGGCCACTGGCCAGACCGACAGAGCTCTTCCTCGCACCCTCGTTGGACGCTGGTCGCCGGGCTTCAAGCGAATGGAAGGACAAGAAGATGAAGATCCAACCTTGGGTGTAGCATGCGTGGGAGGCGACGGCGGCAGCACGGGCATGGCATCGAGCTTGCACAAATGGACAGTCGTAGCTTGCAAGAGCAGCATGCGCAACGAGCAGATACATAACATCCCTGATTATATCTAATTCAACTGTTTAATTTCTAGCCAATAGTTAAACCTGATGGTGTTGTGAAAATGCTTGTATGTAGGGAATCGATAAGAAAATGAAGCCAATTTCCGCTTATTTTATAACTTCCCCAATCAATACTGAACTGACCGAACCTCATGTGTCGCTTGTCAGTTTCCAGTGCAAACATACAAGCTCATGTTGTTCTTCAGCCTGAAGTGTCTAATGAACAGACTGCTAATGAAGGATTTGATACAAACATTTTACATGCTCCTGGTGATGAACATATAGTGTCTAATGAGCGATCTAATACAAGCATTTTGCAAGCTCCCGTTGAAGGATTTAGTGTCTAATGATGATCTGCTATGTTGAGAGAGAGAGAGAGAGATTTGCAGTAATTGATGAGAAGCAAATTATAGTACATTTTCATGGCTTGAGGAAACATCGAGGCCATCTACCACAACGTCCTCGTATCATGAAAACCTAGCATAAATACTTTTCTTATCTATTGTTTCAAACTATTGGCATACTTGTGCAAGATAGATATATTGATATGCAGTTTGTGCACTGGTTATAGGTGCAATTACACTTGGATATTTTTGGCCAGAGAAGGAATAATTCAAGCAGGTACAGTCCATTTTAGTAGTCCTTGTCCACCATGTTGTATTTTGTGTTTTTGGTGCTTACATCATCTAGTTGTTTATAATCTGGAACTACTTTGGATCAATAGCTGGTTTTCAAAGTGCATGTAGCTTCACATTTCTCAAGTTATGTTGATTTACGGAGTGCAAGTGCCTTCGTATTTTTGAAGTTAAATTTACACCCTGGTAACTTGAATTCGTGGATCCGCCACTGCAAACAAATCATACACGTAGGCTAGTACGAATTAAATAAAGTGCAGGGACTTAAGCTAGCTCGTTGTACAGGCTCACCGCAGCTCTGCTTGCAATTGGGATGTTCCATGTACAAGTCCATGTTACCACTTGCTTGGATGTGCAGGCCATGTGCTCCTTCGACCCCCCTCTGCATTTTTGGCACGGCGAATGGTTGATCAAATGAGAGGAATCGACCTTGCTGTTGTACCGGAGGACAGGTACTTACAAGGTTATACCAGCATGCAGGATGTGTACCAGATCCCGTAGCGCCATCATGCTTCTCTAAAAAAATGGTATTTCTTGTTTCAGATGATATCTCCAGAAGAAATAAGAGTTAAAGTCAGAGTTGAATAGGCGTGTAAGCTAAGAGAGCAGTAAAAGTATATCCAAACATCATCGGAATAGTGCACATGGGAGTGATATGTGGATACCTAGTTCGGGCCGACGTTTGGGCATGCTCGCCTAGAGTGCGGGTCACTTCAGAGCCATTGAGGGTGATGCGCTGGCGTTGGCTGGCCACGTACGGATGCAGATCTTGAGCGGCAGCGGAGCGCTACGATGCAGTGGATGAGGCCGTTGGTGAAGCACCAACGGCCTCGGGGGGTGGAGGTGTGATGATGTGCTCGGTGAAGTAGCCCCGGTGAGGTGGGAGACGGCATCGGTGAAGCACACCTGGTGTGGTGGATGTCGGTGTCTATGGGGCACGTCGGTTGCGGCGGCCGATGTTGTCGGTGGACCAGCCTGTGCGATGGACGAGGGCTTAGATGAGGTAGCTCCAGTGTGGTGGCGAGGCATGACCGTCGTCTTCGTCATCGTCGTCCGGTACTGAGGTGGGGAAAGAGACGAGATGAGGGGCGATTTGAATTTTGCTTGGGTGGCAGCGAATTAGGGATTTGAGCGCTCTGAGCACGGAAGGGGACAGGGGAGAAGGGAGATTTTGTAGGGCTGGAATTGGGGCTGCCAGATATTTCAATCCAAACATGGAAGCGCTAGGTTTTTTGTCATCGTTCTTTTTTTGGGGGGAGGGGGGTGCGCGTCCGTATGACACACGCGACCACCACGACACGGCCCTGGTCTGTCTGGTGTGCCTACATTTGAGAATGCAAACAAATCTTTTTTCATTGGCAAACAAATCTGTATGTATTACCATGCCCGTGTTTTCCTTGCAAATAATTAGTCCTTCGAAACGAGATACTATAAATTAATTAATAAGGAGTTATTTGAATTAGAGTGTGTTTGTCACATACCGATCTCCAATTCTAACGTGGATTTCGCATTTCACGATATCCACACTATGTTTTTAATGCAAATTCATATGTATAAGATGAACACTGTGGTAGTGAGAAAACTTTGGATGGAATCAAGCATATGACCAGACACATACAAAATACCACAACAATCGAGTCAATATTAGTGCATCAACTTTTCCAAACCTAGTACAACACGAATTCAAAATAAATACGGAAGCCATATGCATTGTCCTCAGTTCAAATCTTACAATGTACACTAAATTGAAACGTCAATATTAAGTCTAGTACTATCTACATTCAAATGTTGTGTTTAGGCCCCCCCCCCCTCGGCACACATGCTACATACTTCCTCTATCGATCAATCTTCACCTCCTAACCACCTTACAAAGCTATTGGTTTCCAACACACGCTCATTCTTTCTCTCCATGTTTCGATCTTTAACTCTCTCAAATACGCAACCCCCTTTCCCCACTCTGTCAACAAATGTATTTCTCTCCCACACCCGCCATTGCATTCCATGCCGAGCTCTCTCTCTCTCTCCCCCCCCCATCCTCTCTCACTAGATACATGCATTGCCTATCTAGACCCCCTCTCGCGCACACGCACGCACATTGTCTATCTAGGTCACTCTCTCCAGACCGTATCAGCCTTTCATCTGCATGGTGACCCACACTCGCTCAATCTCTCTCTTTCTTTATCCAAGTCTCGATTAACCTCGCTTTCTCTCACACACAAACGATATATTCCCTGTTTGGGTCTCAATCGACACACCATATACTCTCTCACGCAGATTGCCTATCTAGGTCACTCTCTCCAAGTCGTCCCACTCTTTCAACCTCATAGCGGCCCACACTTGCTCAATCTCTCTCTCTCTATGTATGTCTCGATTGACCTCGCTTTTTCTCACACACAAATGATATATCTCCATGCTTTGGCCCAGTTCGACATATTGTATACTCTCTCACGCACATTGTCTATCTAGGCCACTCTCTCCAACCCGTCTCACTCTTTCAACCGCATGACGACCCACACTAGCTCAATCTCTCTCTCTCTTTATATATGTATCGATTGACATTGCTTCCTCTCACGCACAAATGATATTCTACCTGCCTGTGACTGGATCCACATTCTGTATACCCTAACATGCACATCGTCTATGTAGGTCAATCTCTCAAGCTCTCTCTTACAACCCTCACCCTTCCCAAAAGCTCAATCGGACAATATCTCTCCAGAGCATATTTTTTTTTTACCGAATGATGGGCCACACTCACTCTGTCTCTCTATCTTTCTATGTCTCGATTGACCTCGCTTTCATGCCGTCTCTTCCAGACATAGACACTACCTCTCCATCCCTCGCAGAGCAGGAGCTATTTACATTGTGAGGGGGACTCCAACCTTGGATTAATTTCTGAAGGCATTTATTTCGGCGGGTTTAGATTATATTTAATGGATAACATCGGTGCAACCCCCACCCCTCCCCCTATCGATTTCCCTCTGGCTCCGTCACCGCTCATTCGCACGCCCTTTCTCAGCTTCCACGTCGTACCATGGTATTTTTGCAAAAAAAAACTCCGGTGTTCTCTTTAATTATTACAAATAAGCTACAAACTACACACCGGGAGTCCACCTGTAATGGAACAAATTTTAACCCAAATATTAAAGTGGTACAAACTACACACCGGGGCGCCCACCTGTCATGGAACAAATTTGGACCCATATATAAATTAAAAATGAAAAAGGACGAGGATTGATCATGCGACCAGGCCTTTCCAGGCGCACATTAATAGGCAACATAGTAGCAACGTTTGTTGCACTCACCTTCGTTGATATCATGTTTTTATATTACCACAGCCTGTTTAATGGGTAACATGTTTTTATATTAATTTTAGTAGATTAGTGGGACCGGCTCGTCAGCACATACTATTCCCCTTCCTTGAGCCACTTACTGGTGGGTCCCATGTCTGCTCTCTCTCTCCTTCCCCTTCCTTGAGCAACTTACTGGTGGGTCCCATGTCTGTGCTCTCTCTCTCCTCCCCAAGAGGCACGAGCAAACACGAAGAACGCGCGGGCCGTGTTGCCGTTGATCGTATCTGGACGCGTTCACAAGTTATGGTACCCGTTTCACGTACTAGTAGTACTATATGTTACAAGTTTAGGAACAAAAGTGACCGTGAAACAAGTCCAGTCTAGTAATAATTAAATGCGTGGATAAATAGATGTATTGCCTAGTGCTCGAACAAGGGGCCTGCTCGTGCCCTACAAGTATTTGGAATTGACTTCCCTAAAAAAAGGTATTTGGAATTGATGTGGTATTTAATATGAAATGTTTGCGATGAGAAGGAATACATGTCGCTTGATGACTTCTTTTATTTAATTTGATAGGGCTCTAGCAGAACATTCAATCGATCATACTATAGATTTCATTCAGTCTGACTGCGACTTTACATTCATACCATGTCGAACTAAAAAAACCGAAATGCTAAATCCCAAACGTTCGGATTTTAAGCATGGCAATCCGAACGTTTTTCATGGCAAATTTAGATCATGCGGCGGCGGCGGCGGCGGAGGCGTCTTGTGGCAGGAAGCGGCTCTTCTGCCTTGCTCTCTGTGTCATCGGGCCACTGACCGGTGGTGATGGCAGTGTCTTGCACCAGCGTTGGCGTACTCCTGGACGTTGGCCCAAGATGCAAGGAAGGCCAGAATGTTCTGGACTTCGGTCTCGAGGAGCCAGTCAACTTGCGGGAGGCGGCGACTGACGTTGGTGCAAGGAAGCGGTCGACATCGGTGATCCATGCCGCTGAGGGGGTCACTAGCACCGACGCGGGGACAGGTACTGGCAATGGCACGGCAGAAACATGCATGTGCACGGGCACCGGCACGGGCGTGCGCGTTAGTGCACGCGCAGGCGCATGCGCTGGCAGGTGCATGGGCGTGTGAAAGTCAGCGGGGACCTCGTGGAACCTCGTGGCTTCAAGCTCGACGACAATTACGGCTCCCAAGCCATCAATGCCATGAGGATGGCCGCTAGCGCAGGTGGGGCGACGAGATCTGGAACAAGAGCGAAGACAGGCACGACGTCTTCCTGCAAGGCCAGTTCAAGCTCGTCCCAAAGCGCCTTATGTTCTTGCGACTCCAGCTGGGTATCTTCCTCAGGAAACTGAAAGACTAAGGGTAGCCCATCGTGCTGCGGCATGGCGTACGGTGAGGTCAGGCTGATTGGAGGTAGACGACAGGAGAATCGGAGAAGAAGAGAGAAGATTGTAGCAAGACCGGGGAGTGCGACGGTGATTTAAACTGCGGCGCAGGCGCCAAAGTGGGGCAGTTGGAAGGAAGGTGGGTGGCAGAGCCTGGTCAAAAGGCTCACCTCGTGGTGAGCCTGTGCAGCAGCCTGCTCGCACGCCACCTGGTCAGCCTACGCAACGGTCTGCTCGCACGCCTCCCGTCGACTCACACGCTTGCTCAGATGGCACATGCCAATGAGAAGCGGGACGCGTGGTGGCACGTTGGTCTAACGCCCACGGTTTGAATAGTGAAACCATTCTTATTAACATGACAGGTCTTTGTTCCAAAATACCTTGGGTCTTCATGTCATCATGTGTGCAACTTTTCATAAGCAGCTTGTCTCAAATTGAACAAAAAAATTACGACAACCTATTTGTGCCGCATCACGAGACCATGCTCAGTTTCACAAATTTCAGGTGAGTTTTGAATTTTCTGGAATTTAAAATCCAGGATTCGAAACAATATCATTACCTGCATCATGAAATAAATTTTCAAGCGATACATCTTTACTGTTGTAGATGTTCATATTTCTTAAGAAAGAATTTGGTCAAACATTTTGCTTAGTTAGACTTCAAACAAATTATATATGCAGAGTAAAAAGATAATCCGTCCGTACCAGTGCATTTCGTGATGTAGTACTCTAGTAGGCACGAACAAATGGAGCTCCATTCTGTGCTCATCCTAGAAATGGAGTTGATGGGTGACCTTGGGTAGCAGCGACCGAGGGAATTGAACTATGCTCGGCATGGTACGTAACGTGGGCTAGTTACTAAAGCATCCCTCCATTGTTCATCGGTAGTCCTTATGGACCGGGGACATGAGGGGAATTTCGCAGGGCCAGATATTTGGACTTGAAACACGGAGGCTCGAGTGGAGGCACGAAGTTTAATATCACGATTCTTTTGGTTGGGGTTGGCTAATGTGCGTACCACGCATGCCACCAGTAGGACACAAGCCCGGTCTGGCTGGTACACCATCGGGTGCTAGCATTCGAGAATGCGAAAGGAATCTTTTTTAAAATTGCTGAATGAATCTATATTTATTACAATGCCCGTATTTTCCTTGCAAATATCTGGTCATTCCAAAAGGCAAGGTAATTGATTTATGACGAGTTCTTGAATTAGAGTGAGTTTGTGATATAGTGATCTCAATGTGAATTTCACATTTCATGGTATTCACAGTAAGTTTTTCATTGCAAATTCAAATTTAAAAGATGAACGGTATGGTGCTGAGTAAACTTTGTATGTATTCAAGCATATGAACACACACACACAAATACAACAACAATCCAGTAAGTACCGTGTTCCAGACCATGCATGTATGACACAAATTAAAAAATAAAATGTAAGCCATGCATGGTCCTCAATTCAATATTTAAAATGCACAGTAATCTAAAATGTGAATATTAAGTGTAGTACTATGTACATGCAAATGTTGTGTTCATCCAAGATCCAGCGGCTCGCAGGAGGCCTGAATGTTTTTTTTTTGCAAAAAAAACCCTTGAAGAGTTTGGACAATTGTGCATAATTACGAAGACTTCTTCTAAGCCATTGGATCTCGGATCGAATGACGTAGAATCTCGTTTCACCATAGCATCTAAGCTGCGGGGAGCACGTGATATTCTTCGCCGCTGTCACTTTTGTTCCTAAACTTGCAAAATACGTGTAACTGGTGTCGTAACTTGTCTAACCGCGCAAAGTGTTTTTGCAAAAAAAAACTCGTACAATGAAAGATTGGAACAACACACGGAGGTCCCACTTCCCATTGATAAAATTTGGACCTAAAAATAACAAATCAGAAGGACGAGATTCGAACAGGCAACCTGGACTACAAAGCGTACGTCGATAGCCTGAAACAACAACGGTTGTTGTCGTTGTCGCATAACTTGATTTCATACTATATTACGTTGAGTAGAGTAGAGGGAGTGGCTCGTTAACACATGCATGAACGTTGAATCACTTACTTGTGGGTCCCATGTCTGCGATCTATCTCTCCTCTCCATCTACAACCTTTAGACGCACAGGCAAACACGAAGAGTGGCGCGAGCTGGCCGTGGTGTTATTAAAACAAAAAAATGCTACAAATCGCCTAGAACAAGAGATGTTGTGGCTGGTTGAGACGGAGCTAACCACACCTATCCTCCATGCCACATTAGCATGATGAAGCTGTGTGGCTAGTGGGGTGTTTTCGACCGAGTGGCTGGGTCCCGAGTGCGAACCATAGGTACGTCTGATACAATATATTTTTACACGCACATTTTTCCTCCGTGCCGAGAAGTGGCACACCCTACCGCGCGGTTTCTGGGTCTCCAGGGTGGTGCACGCATATTTTCTTCCTTGTCGAGACATGGGACGTCCTACAACGCGGTTTCTGGGTCCTCCTCGGTCGTAGCGCCGAAGCAAGTAAATGAGTCGTCAAATCACAAAAGCCAACCTTTCCCGCCGAGTACATCAGTGAAGCACGGTGGCTAGCTAGTTGGGCTAGTGCGTCCGATCAGCTAGGCCGCCGCCACATTTGTTTTTTCACCCCTTATTTCTCTCCTTGCCAGTAGGTCAATATAAATATCCACCGCTGCGTTGCTTTGGTCTTTGGGTGCGGCAGGTGTGACAAGATTTTTATTTCTTTTGACGGGAGCAGGTGCATCAGCAATTAGTCATGATGACTCCGCCTGTAAAACCTACTGCTCCCTGATGTGAAAAGGCGTCGATTGGGGTTTTCCCATGGTGAAAACCAAAAGATTCAGCCCGCTCCTTCATTGGCTCCCTCCGCCTTCCCGTAGATTGCATTGCTTTCAGCCGTTTTGCCCCCTTTGCTTTCCTCTCCCCATTGCTTCTACCTGGTTCCATGGCGGCGCACCAGATCACGGAGTCTAAGGTGAGGCACTTGACAGAGGAGCTCCAGCCCAAGGATGCAGAGCTTAGGGCCAAGGACGTGGAGCTCCGTGAGCTCAGGGAGGAGAGGAGTCCACCACAAAGATGCTTGAGGCATCGATGTTGTTGTTGTAGAAAGCGGGAGATACGATAGGTGGTCAGGCGAGCCGGCTGGAGCGCGAGTGGGCCGATCGTGACGAGGTCCAGGATCGCCTCAACCACTTGTTGGACCATGTTGCCATGCATGTGTTGCGGCTGCGCGATGCCTACCGTCGTGCCAGCGCGACCATGCCGTCCGTCGGGCTAAACCCGTCCCACCACCCCATCGACTTCAACGAGCTGCGGCATCCTGACCTAGTCTCCTTCTTCACCTATATCTCGGAGGGGTTGAGCCATCTCTGTGCGGTGATGGGGGGTGGAGCTGGACAAGGACGGGGTGCGAGCGGCCGTCGCTGTTGCCGGGCGAATCCTCTCCAGGCTTCGTCACCGGAATCCATTCGTGCCATTGGACGCCGTCTTTGACGAGCTGGCTCCCGTCGACCGGGAGCGGTCTCTACAGGCGGTGGCACCCTGCATCACCACCATTGTGCGCTTGGAGAAGCAAAGGGACTTCGGTGGTGTTTAGGTTTCCTCTGCATGGGCATGTTTCGGCGCAACATGACCGTTGGATCAAACTCAGACGGTGCAGATTAGCACTGTAGCACAAAGCGTGCGGGTGTGTTTGGTTGCATTCTCATCTCAACATAGTTGTTCCCGCTTCGTGCATGCTCATATCAGCACCCCTCTTCATGCATGCTCCTATTGTATTTGTGTTAACCTAGTGTGGACTCATGCACCCTTCATGCACTCTGCCAAACACCCAAAAGTGGGTCGAGAAGGGAACTTTTGCTCCCATGCACCCTTCATACACCCTACCTAACACAGATTCATGCTTCATATGGTTCCGGTTCGGTGGAGTACTGTAGGACCGTACTCTCGTGTACTGTAGACCAAGTTCTGCTAACATTGACCTCACCGTTCATTCTCGACCAGACACTAAAAAAGGGGCATGTTACACTATTGTTCATAGTTGACATGCGCACAAGATTGTAGTACTAGACATAATGTTTTATCGTCATATCTTACTACACTAGCAACAAGATTGTAGTACTGTCGTATGAACCACTGCACATGCCTGGTAGTAGGAGTACTAGGATTGTAAGTTCAAGTGGCTGTCGTGTTTCACACTCCTCCGTCGTAAGAGTGGAAACACTTGCTATAATCATTTTTTAAGAAATAGTGCAGACGCTGTACCGCGCGGATCCTCCATTCCTCCTCCACGGTCGGCGGGAACCTTGCTACTCACTTTCACGATGTGTGGGACAGCCAGCATCGGGGTCCACTTGGCATGCACTAAATTACTCCGTACTAGAGTGCACAACTGCACAGTAGACTACCCCGGTCGAAGCGCCGTAGTAATGCCCAATGAGCCGTCAAATCACAAAAACCCACCTTTGCAGCAGTAAGTTGGACGGATGAAGCAACCATCATTTCACTCTTCTCCCTCATCTTCCTCTCTTGAAGAAAACCTCGACTCGCTTCTCCCTCATCTTGTTCCTCATTTCTTCATGAAAACCCCAACGCGCTTCTGCCATTGTTCTTCTCTCCCAAAGAAGGAAAGGTGAGCGCAGAATGGCGTTGCTTGTAGCCAAGGCGCCATCATCTTTTGCAAACCCGCGACCGTTCCTAACCCCCTCTCTGTTCTTCTTTTGGGTTTGTGATTATGGTTCTCTTTCCTTTTATTTCTATTTGACAGTTTCTTGATGGACCCTGGAGCACCAGCCAAAGTGATGTCTATGGCTCTTGCCAAAACCGTCGAGGCTTAGGGTACGATGAAGTGCAAGCACCCCGCCGAGACTACCACAGACAAGCTCAAGGCCATCGCCCTCTCAAAGGCCACCTCTCCGGGATTCCTTGTTAAGCCGGTCCAGGTAATATCTCTTCTTGACGATCTTTTTGGCGATCTTGATCGTGTTTTTTCATCTAACTTGCAAAGTGCTTGCTAATATGCGAGGTTTGTGTAATGTACACGTAGTACTAGTAGTACAACTTTCTGGGCGATCTTGCATGTGATTTTTGTGTGCCTAGTGACGGTTCTAAATGGCTCTTTTGACCAAAACATGCGAAAGGTTGAGATGCGTATGATTTTTGCACATAAGACTAATTTCTTATAAATTACTTTCAATTACTATATGAACATCAACGCTAGCTGTAGGAAATGCAAGATTTTAGCTCTGATGCCCTCGAAGAGAATATAGTAGCCTCAATAACTTATGTTATGGATATTGTAAGTAATTCCTCTGTTCAGAAATATAAGATGTTCTAACTTTTTTGTGTGTATGATGTAGACATGTTTTAGTGTCTTTGTTCACTCATTTCTGTGCATATGTCTTATATGGAGTAAAATATCGAAAATCATCTTATATTTGTGAACGGAGGTAGTAATAAAATATTTGGTCTCTGTTTGAATTAGAACCAGGTCCGCCGTGGATATGAAGTTCTCAAAGTCATGCCGTGTGAACTGGAAGACCTGAGGATGTGTGGTACTAAACTATCCAGCTGTTGTGTCCTTGTAGCCACATGTCATGAACAAGTGTTTTCGGGTAGCATTGTCGTCAGGCGTGTTCTCAGGGGTGTACTTCACCACAACAATTTCCTAGCCGTGCCTTTGATTATGAAGAGTGTGGTTCTTGTAAAGCTTTCGGATAAATCTGATGCACACTATCTTCATCGTCATGTTTATGAGCGGAAAGACCACTCTGTTTGGTTCTTCAAGGTTGACGAGATGGCGAAGGTGCCAGTAGACATCTCTCATGAAGTCCATGGCCTGGTCAGTTATGTGGGGCACATCCCGTAGGTCAGTGGCAAGAAATAGTCTGCAGAGTTTAATTAGTGCAACTTTTCTTGTCTGTAGTAAGTAATATTGTTCAGTACTTGATTTGTGTGTGTGAACCCTGTATGGGTTATTACTGTCGCTTTTGTTGTGTGGTGAATCCTGAGAAAAGTATATGTTAAATGTTTGTCCACTCAATTCAGTCCGTATATTTTGAAATATCTAGATCATATTTTTTGTGAGGACGATGGGAGAATATATCAGTTATTGTTACACTCCAATATATGTATGCATTGCAGGGTTTATTGCACCCACCAGGATTTCCAGTCCCATGGATGTTCGCTCCATACAAGTTGTCATGACCTTTGGACTGTCCTACTTGTGGGAGTAAGGGGGGCCCTGCAAGCTACCCGTAATTGGACGATCAACCTTCAATTTAGAACTTGAACATTGTGATATCCTGGTAAGGATTCACTCGTGTCACATCAAGTAAATCTCCTTGATTTACTGTCAAGTTTTCTTACTTTTGCTGCAATTTTACGATGCAGGTTTTGCCATGTCACATTCATTACAGAATAAACCGTTTGGTTTGCTCTATGATGGTTATTTTAGCAGGTTTAACTTCTTATGACGTGTCAATAACGAAGGCACTATCCATCACTTATATTACTAGACACAATTGGATCAGTCTGTTGTCTGAGTACAATCTGAAGCCCTCTGATAAATTGCAGTTTGTTTTAACAAACACGCCACAATTAGTCCTTCCCGTGTTTAAAAGAAGGAAAGAAAAAACTGGATCTAGGTCACGGAGCCTAGCAAAGCTAGAAAGCCGAAGTCTCAAATCATAGCAGACCAGAGACGAGTGCTCACTACAAGAAATATGTCAACTTGTGACCTTCTGTCAGTGACCTTGGAAGAATTGGTCGTAAATCTATGACCATTTGAGACCAATTGGTCATAAGCTGTTCGGGGGGCTCCAAACCCTGAACCATAACGACCATTTTGGTCAGAAAGGTCGCAATTTCCTTACACGAAATAGTCGTAAAGCAAACAGCACTGGTTCGCTGCCTTATTTCTAGCTGATCATGACCAATATAGATGGTCATAGCCTTGTAAATTGTGCTGCATTGCTATGACCAATGTTGAGGATATCGCTTATCGTTATCGTCTCGGTCAACTAGGGATTAGAGATTAATCAGAAATTGGCCGATTAATCGATTTTATCGGTTGACTATTAATCAGATATTTTTTGCAAATCTCAGGTCCCCAACACTAAAATACGCTATATTCAACACCAAAACATTGTTTGATAGAAGTGTTACCTTGATTCCTAGCCTTTGAATCCTCGTATAATGACAAACAAAATAGGACACCAGTACATATTGTGTAACAAGGTCCACAATACATCAATAAACATAGTTTTTGCAATCATAGTGCTATGAATAGGTCTGATTTATCTGTAGATTCCTGATAAATCGCTTGTCAGAGCGATAAATCACTCCAAAAGATAAACAGGCATAATCTTATCGGTTAACCCCCGATTAGCAATAAATCGGAAGATTAACCGCTGAATCGGAAGATTTGTTGAACAGTGGCTATGACTAGGCACCACCTCATCAGTTTTGCCTATGTGTCAATTTTTGCACTAGGTTGTGAAGCAGCCTATATTTCTGTCATTCCCAAAATTCCCCAAAAAATTGGGCATTCTTTACTAGCCAAATCATTGCCTCATGACAAAATTCAGCTCCATTAGCCTAGTAAATCTTCCTCGGCAAATTTCCAAAGTTTCTGTTCAGCTAGAACCGCTGTGAAGGAAGTACTAGCTAGGCATATCCTAATGACCTGAATTTTTTCCACATCTTTTATATTCCCAAATAATAGCTCTCCACAAAATATGAGCCCCGTCTAACAATCCATGTGAGCTCACCATCCAATCTTTGTTTTTGGTAATATTTTCAGTTTGTGAAGCAACTATATTTTTTGTTAATTTATAATTTCTGAAAATTTACCAGGACATGACCCTGCCCATAGAACCTCCCTCCACCAAATTTTAACTCAATTAATCTAGCTAATTTCACTCAACATTTTTTCCAATTTTTTGTTCAGTGGAGAGCACTGTGAAGGAAGTGCCATTTTTATTTATCCAAATGGTATGAAATTTTTACAGTGCCTTCATATGCCCAAATTATCATCCTCCTCCAAATTTCAGATCAATCCATTCATTCATTTGAGTCCAGCTTCAACATTCATATTTTTGTCCAATGTGGTACGTTGCAAAGCAAGTGACATCTAGGTCCTCCATTTGAGCTGCAAATTTTCCAAGACAGTGTCCTTAGTAGATTATCATCCTCGGCCAAAACTCAGGCCCATTGGCCATGTGCATTTTCCCCACCACTAATCAAACACTTGGCTGCTAATTCATGTTTGAGCTTAGTTCAGTCTCCTCGTGAGATTCTTCTATTGCCTTCTTCTTCCTAACACCTACCGGGGGATTGCCCAACCCACTAGACATGCCTAGGCCGCCCAGAACACGTGGCAATGCCACAGTCACGCGGTGACCATGTGGCGGGCAAGCGAGTTTACGCGCTCTGGAGTTGGGGCCCTTGGCCACCGTCCAAACCTCGACGTATTGCCACCAAACCACGTATTTATGATTAAATAGATACTTATGTACCTAGAAATGATTTTTGGAAAAAAAGAGCAAACTATAAGGCAGTTGCAGTTCAAATCTGACTCGCTTCCACGTGAATCGGCGGAAATTTGTCTTTTTCACGAGAGGGGGACCAAAGCTTTTGACACCCAACAATTTGGTTAATTGTGCATTAAATATGGCCTACTATTTTAGAAAATTGATTTGGTACAATTTTTCAACAAATATATGATAGGTCCTTCACAAAAAAAAACTCATTTTGGGCACCCGAAAAATGGAAAATGAATTTTTCGTCCAAAGAAAATGAAAACTTTCTTAGGCAACATTGTTTGCCATTCCAAGATGCACCCTTGCGCACAATATTAGATCATTTGAACAAACTATGCCATGAATGTGGCCATAAGATTGATCATTTGGCCTGAAAGCCATGAATCTTCACACATGATAGCTCATTTTTTAGAACACTTTTTAAAACTAATTGCCGTATTACAAGTTTATTATTTTTCCTGGCAACTTGGTTACATATAATAACACAATGTGAAGGTTTTCCAAATTTTTGCTTTTTTTTGAATTTTTCATGCCCATTTCAAAATGCGGTCAAAACTGCGGCATGATCGTTCCTAGCTAGTGGTTGAATATTGGAAATTTTTTGGTATTTATCTTATTAAATAGATACTTATGTGCATAGAAATGATTTTTGGAAAAAATAAATAGCAAACTATGAGGCAGCTGCAGTTCAAATCTGACCCGCTTCCACCTGAATCGGCGGAAATTTCTCTTTTTCACGAGAGGTGGATCAAAGATTTTGACACCCAACCATTTGGTAAATTGTACATTAAATATGGCCTACTATTTTAGAAAATTGATTTGGTCTAATTTTGCAATAAATGTATGGTAGGTCCTTCACAAAAAAACTCATTTTGGGCACCCGAAAAATGGAAAATGAAATTTTTGTCCAAAGAAAATGAAAACTTCCTTAGGCAATATTGTTTGACATTCCAAGATGCACCCTTGTGCACAATATTAGATCATTTGAACAAACTATGCCATGAATGTGGCCATAAGATAGATCATTTTGCTTGAAAGCCATGTATCTTCACACCTGATAGCTCGTTTTTGAGAAGACTTTTTTAAAATAATTGCCGTATTACAAGTTTGTTATTTTTCCTGGTAACTTGGTCACATATAATGATACAAATGCGAAGGTTTTTCATTTTTTGTTTTTTTGTGAATTTTCTATGCCCGTTTCAAAATGTTGTCAAAACGGCGGACATGACCATTCCTAGCTAGTGGTTGAATTCTAGAATTTTTTTGGTGTTTCTATGATTAAATAGATACTTATGTATCTAAAAATGATTTTTGGAAAAAATCATGAGCAAACTATAAGGCAGCTGTAGTTCAAACTTGACCCACTTCCTACTGAATCGGCGGAAATTTCTCTTTTTCACGAGAGGTGGATCAAAACTTTTGACACCCAACCATTTGGTCAATTGTATATTAAATATGGCCTAATATTTTAGAAAATTGATTTGGTCCAATTTTGCAACAAATATATGGTAGGTCCTTCACAAAAAAACTCATATTGGGTACTAAAAAAATGGAAAATGGTTTTTTCGTCCAAATAAAATAAAAATTTCCTTAGCCAACATTGTTTGCCATTCCAAGATGCACCCTTTGTGCACAATATGAGATCATTTGAACAAAATATTCCATGAATATGTCCATAAGATTGATCATTTGGGCACTCGAAAAATGGAAAATGGTTTTTGTGTGCAATGCAAATGAAAACCCCAAAATCACCATTGTTTGAAGTCCTAAGATACAGTGGCGGAGCTTCGTGGAGACGAACCTGGGCCATCGCCCCCCAACGAAAATGATAAAATTCGAGTAGCTTGTAATAGCACTGCAACGCATAACCATTAGGCCCATTTAATTAAGGGACCAGGGAGACGAGGAGCGACCAACCACGCGACCAATTCTGCTTCTCGTCCTCGTCGACTCCCTCGTGTACTTGGTGACCGGCGACCTGGCGATTGGACGTGGGGGGCTAGGAGGGCAATAGCGTGCCGACCAAAGGCTGACGCCACCACAGCCCACACATCTCGTCGCGGCCACGCTCAGGAATCAGCTGACGCCGGCGCTGCACGTGGTTAGCCGGTGATTCCACTCTCCCTCTCATGGACCGAAGCAGATCCCAAATTTGAACATCAAATTCATGAACAAACAATGGCAACAAACTCTAACAAATGAAGTACTAATCCGAAGGATTGCAGATTATTAGGACAAAGTGATTAAAGACGATTTCTAGCCAATAGCTTGATTGTATACATACATCACAGAGAAGAACAGTTACGAAGATGTTCCTATGTAATTTGGGAGAGCAAAGAAACTAAGAGCTGGTCTGTAGTGATTAACACAATAATTCATGGTTAAGTAGTATTTTGGTATTTCTCGCAAAAAAGTAGTATTTTCGTATATTTTCTTTTGTTATGAGTAGCTTCTATATGTACTTAACATAAAACATGTATTTCATAAACTAATATGTACAAGATCAATATAATCATTCTAAGTTTCTCAATATTCGACAAAATCTAACTATATAGTCATAAGATATGTATTCAAAGTTTTTTCTTTGGCAGCTTCGTCCCTCCTGAGATTTCTTTCAAGCTCCGCCACTGCTAAGATACACATATGTGCACAACATTGGATCATTTAAACATACAACATGATGCTAATATGTTGAGTGTTTACCCAAAATAAGAGGGTAAAAAAAAAACACAATTACATAAGCTTGATTCTGATTGGTGGAACCATTTATGGCACGGATCGATGACATGGCAGACATCCTACCATCCATTGCTAGCAATCCCACGTCCGTCCATCCATCCATCTAAAGAAAAGGAGAAAAAAAACCACCGCACCGAACCACTCCTCGTCCTCGCGAACCCTACCCAACCACTCGTCGCCTCCTCTCTCCGTCTCCTCCGCAACTCTCTTCCCCGCGCCCGCCACCGCTGCACCCTCTCCCCTCTTCCATCCCTTGCCGGAAGAGAAGACAAGACAAGAAGGGGATCTAGCGAGCATGCCCAGATCCGCCGTGGCCTTCTTCGACCTGGAGCTCCATCCCCACTCAAAACCCTCTCCCCTCTTCCATAACCGATGCATGAGGAGACGCCTGCCTGCCTGCTCCCTCTCTTCCTCGCCTCGCCTTACCGGTGGCCAGATCGAGGGATTCACGCCGTCGTTAAGTCAAGAGAAGAGATGCATCTGCTCGAGTGCCACGGACTTCGTCTGCATCTGCTCCGACCCGACCCTGGTGCCGACGTTGCTCCTCCTCCTCAAGGTCAAGGTACCTTGGATTTACCTGCTCTTCTCTTATCTTCTCCCCTTCCATTCCCTTCCTTCCTCACGCGGGTGGGTTTCCTTCCTCACGCAACGCAGGCACACGCCCACCAGTGGAAGACGGAGACGTTTGGATTGGATGCCAGAAGCAGCTACTCCTCGCCCCTGCCTGCGCCTCTGGTTTGGTGGTGGCCACGTTTGGTATGCCTCCGCTCTACTCTCTCGCTCTCTCTCTCATCTGCCCATGCTCATCATGCGGATTTGGGCGTCCATTGTTCGTGCTGTGATGTGTTTTTGTGCAGCTCAAGGCCCGCTGCCGCAGATGTCATCGGGATCGATTTGGGCACGACAAACTCATGTGTCTCCGTCATGGAAGGGGAGGTGTGATCCTGTTCCGTAATCACCCTGACTCTGAAATTTACCATGTTCTCTGTCTTGTAAGACAGTTTAACATCACTAACATGTCTAGAATTTGTAAGGCAATAGTTGTATCCATATGCAATTAATAGTATGTCTTGAAATGCTGTAAGGTTCCAGTTTGATGACTATACTTCTAATTGGTATTGGATTATTGACAGTACTAGTAAAATGTTGTTAAGTTGCAGTTTGATGAATATCTGTTGTGTGTCAGTAAGAATATTATTGTTGTTCTGATGACATAGAACTGCAGCTCTACCCTCTCCGCACCTAGGTTACTGATCGCTTTCTCTTGCTGGGTTTTCCTTCACCTAGGTTTCGCTGGTGAACAGATGATCACGGAGGGGTACCTCGCCGGCGTCAGTGGCTCAACGTCTCCCTAGCAAAGGTGATGTTTGATTTCCAAAGACAACAGGTTGCTTTGTAGTGTATCTTGTCTTGCCGTTCTCAAGGTAGGACCATGAATTGGAAGCCTGCAATTCTAAGCTTGAACTCCTATGGCAAATGGGTCACTACCAACAAATTAGTACTAATTCTGTAGGTGTTGTGTGGCTTGCCCCTTTTGGGAGCGGTTAATTTCTTAGTCAGTCTAGTCTGCCTATGTTGGATTTGGTTGCCTGGTTGTGTAAAAAAAGTTAGTGTGGGTCATTGAAGGAGTGAGTGATCTCATTTCTGATTGTGTCAAAATTTTACTATGTATCATGCTTATTGTTTACTGCATTGAGGCATGTGGGCACCAGAATTTGGGCATGTATGTATAATTTTTAGCCTCTTGAATGAATAATATTTCTTTTGGTGTAATGTGTCTGGTGTTACTACATACATCTGTGATGAAGTACATGGTCCAGGAACTATGGCAACCTACAGTTTGCTCTACTGGTGATAGTAGGATGATGGAAACATCGCTACTGAAACTATTTTCTGTTTTTGTCTACTAATCATCATTTACTAGAATTTTGCTTCTCCTTGCTACTGCTTGGTTTTTGACGCCACTACTTTGTACTGAAACGTGCAGACTTTACCCCCTTGCCAGATCCTTCGGTGGAGGTGACCTATGTGATGGTGATTCGCTCCGACGGTTCCGGTTCCGGCAGTGGTGGTGTTGCTGCTCCTATGATGGCAATGCGCTGGTAGGCTCGGCTACCTCCCCTGGCCGCCGTCATGGTGATGAACCTCAGCCTAGGATACAACCTCTTCTGGTGAGCTCCTTAGGTCCCCTTCTGTCCCTCCTACTTTCTCCATGATTCTATGCTCTGCCTTTGTGAGGTGTAATTGTTCAATTTTTGTCATAGACGAGCATTGGATGATATTGTATCTGTCATGAGGTACATGGTTCATGAACTATGCCAACTTGCATCTTGTTGTACTAGTGATAGTAGGATAATGCAGCTTGTTGTACCAATGATGCTGCTATGCCTTTCACATTCATTCATTCTCTGATTGTTCTAGGAGTCCTCATTCATTTGAAAAATCTATGCACATGTACATCATTCGGGAGAAGCATCCCCATACTAGCACATGTATTGGAAAAATCTATTCAAATTTGTTCATTCGGGGGAAGCACCCCCATATTAGCCATTGCAGGGGAGGAAGGGATCAGGGAGTTGAGTTGCTTGACTTTCTTATGTAATATACAATTTGTGCATATGCTGTGCCACGATCGATGATTATTATTGTAGTTTCAGCGTGTTCAACTTAATGAAATGGTTTGTTGTGGTTTTCTGAATCCTGACACTGTCGATGTCGCAGGGGAATGGATCTTGGACGACTACCTTTGGGATGTACCGGTGGGCTGCCATCGGGATGATTCTCACGTAGACGCTGAACGAGATGGTTTCCAGCTGTGAACCCAGTCCTGAACACGCCATTTGTGTCCTCCTGCAGTTCCACAAGGCTCGGCCGTGAACGCTAACTGACAGGACTCTAAACTATGCCCTTCTTATTTCTGCTTGATTCGCCATGGGCAGGTTTCTTACTGGTTGAGCGCAGGAACACTCTGCATAGCTGAGGCGACGATGAAGACCAAATCTTCTTCAAGCACAGACCCATCCATTACATCGGCTTGGAGTCGGGTATGCATGAGGTCTCCTTTTACTTACTCCGTACTCGAAGGTGGAACAAAATCTTGCTTGTTCAGTATGGTCCATCCTAAGCATTTATATATACCCATTAGTTTGTGTTCTTGATATCTACCTGTAGCGTCCTGAGGAATAAACCTCCTGATTTCATATGTTGTCCTATGGAAGTCACCAGACTTTTTTTATCAACACTAATTTCAGATAGATAGGTGCTGCTTACCATACCTAAGAGTGTAGCATATGCTGTAAGGGATACTTCCTATGGAAAATATGATGATTACTTCCTATGTACTGCATATTGGGTAATGGAGTTTGCTTGTATGGTGTTTGTGAAAATGTTTGTATGAAAATAATTGACATTGGTGACAGCGTACATGGCCATTAGAAACGCCGAAGCGTACAGCGGCCGCGGCCGCCCACGCCCTGCTTCTCCTGGTCTCTGTGTACCCTGCCTGCATACTGTCTGTTTGTGATTTGTTCTAGCAAGTATCTGTTCTTGAGAAATAAGCTCTCCAGGATTCACTGGACCAACAACTACTTGTTCTAGCATGTTTATTTCAAGCAAGTTGTGAATCATGCTGTTTGATGAACCAATACCCGCGTCGGGAGACTAGCAGGGAACTTGCAAACTTCAGTTTTCTCACCAGTAGTCACTTATCCTGCTGTTCATGTCCATACATCATTTGTCCTGGTTCTATGTTACAGCTGCTGCAAACAATTTATTAATGTGGGATGTGGCTCTATGTCCAGTTCTATTCCTCTTCTAAAGAAATCCCCTTTGCCTCTGGTGTGCAGCAAGTTGATTGTTCTGTCTCTGTATTATTGTGCAGATTGGCCAAGTGTTCGTCGATCTACAAGCCGTTTTAAGAGCTGGATTGGCTGGTCCAATTCAACACGGAGCTGAGTGTATGTTGAAACTTTTCGTCCATTAAGCGCCGCCTCTGGCCACCCCGACAATGCCCTCGCCTTCGCCAACCTCCACTCCTCCATGAGGTACGCATGCATTTCTGTTGCTATTGCTTGCACTTTGTTCTTGATGTACTCCTTTGGACAAATGAACCTAGCAGCATCAAAGTCCAGAATATCCACACCAAAATGCATTGGCATGCTGAACCCTTCCTTACTTAATTCCCATTGAGCATTGCATGCTGAACTATGATGATTTGGTTGCAGTATTGCATTGCTGGTGTTTCATGCCATATTTCATCATGTCCTGCTCACATGCCTTATGATTGAGTAAATTTGATTTGTATTTCTACCACTGCCCTATCTCAATAAACTGTTTGTTTTTCCAATGGCTAAAGTACTATCTCCTGGTATTCTAGAATTTTGGTAGCTTCATGGACCTTTACTCTTAACATGTTGTAATTCCAACAAAGTGCCTCACAGAGGTTACTTTGTGGTCTACTTTAGCTTGCAAGCCTGATGCTTTGTTGTCTGTTCTCATTTCTTAAGTTTGAAATGTTTCAAACTCCCATGTGTCCCTAGCCTAGACTACATCTGTATGCACCTTATTAGTGAGAAATACATTGGTCATATAAATATCTTGGGAACTATATCTGCCTCCATATGTTCTTGCCAGCATTAAATGTTGCAAGTACATGATAGAAATGCAGAATTGTGATATTGTGCTAGGAGCACTCTTGCTACAGTCATCAGTTAGATTTCAGCTCTGCATCTTTTCAGGTTTAACTGTTGGTTTACATTGAAACTATTAAGCAAGTATCAAATTGAGTGCATAGTGTGCAATTTGTATTTAGTAATCTAGTAGCACATAAGCATCCGACCATATGTTTTCTTATAAGCAAACTATATTGATGGTTGCAAGATAAGTTAAAATATACTAGTGCTACCTTGATTTTTATACTGCTTGCCATTTATGTCTTCGTTTGATGTTTTATATGCTTATGATGCGTGATCCTTCTAATGCTAGGTGATTTGTTTCTTGGAGTTTGGAAGAGGAAGATGATGAAGCGTGGTGGTCATCTATCAATATGCCTTGTGTTCTAGTTGTACTTCATAGCTAGTTACATTGTATTCTATACTGGTCAGCATATCTGGTTGTATGAACACTATGTAAAGATTGTAATGGGCTAACTTTGGCTATCATTTCAAGTATATAGTTCTGTTTCATTTGAAATATTTGTCATCTGTGTACTGTGAAAATGCGAGAAATAGAAAGCTGATGAGTTGGACCAACTTATTGATAGAGGCCAAGGCCCAAAACGTAAATAGAATGCAAAAAGGCTGAGGCCCAAAAAAGAAGTTGACTGTAAAAAGGCAGAGGCCCAAAAAGAAACGGACTTTTAAAGTTCTATGTCCTAGAAACCAAAAAGGCCAAATTGTTGGGCTTGGCCCATGTAGCTGATCAAAATCGATATGAAAATAAATAATAAATGGGCTGAATTACTGGGCTCGGCCCATGTAAAGCAGCAAAATGGACTGGGCTGATTCTTATCAACGACAATTCAATTGGTCGTAATTTTGCCACGTCAGCTTGCCACGTTGGATTCGACGTGGCCTGGGCAGACAACCAGCGACCAAAACAAAAGGTCGTAGGACCAACGACCTTTTGTTTTGGTCGTTGCCTTCTACGACCATATCACAAAGAAGGTCGTTAAGTTTCATTAAAGACGGTCAGCTTTTGACCAATTGTTTTTGTCATAAAAAGGTCGCAAATGAAAAACAATGACCATTCAACGACCAATAGTGATGGTCGCAAGTTAACATATTTCTTGTAGTGGCTGTTGTCTCGCACATCGGTACCACCTCCAGCATTGAATCGAGCACTGGCACCTGCTCCGACGACACTGGTTCTAGCACTGACAGCGGCAACAGCTCAGTCTGATCCACCATAGGAGCCAAACCTATGTCTGGGATCCCAAGCTAATTGGTCAACATCGAACTCATCGCAGGAATCTAAAGTGAAACTGAAGTCTCCTGTGAAAAAACATAAATTAAGCAAATGTGAGTACAAATGTACTCAGCAATACTTACATCAGAACTAACTACATATGCATCATTATCAACAAGGGGGTGGTGGAGTTAAACAATAGCAAGCCAGCTTTGACTCAGTGGAGATCTTGTACTACGTCTACTAGTATTTTCTTTGAGGTGAGAAAGTGCACACGAGTCCACATATTCACCATATCAATACAACACTATGGATCCGCTCCCGTCTCCCTATGAGAAGGCCATCCATAGAACTCACACTTATCTTGCGCATTTTAGAGTATCCAATTCAAGTTGTCTATGAACCATAGAAGCTTTCCAAGTAGTCCATATCCGAGGATGCGGCTATCTGAATAGATCATTAACCCTGCAGGGGTGTACTTCTTCACACACGCTCTCACCACTTATCGCCATTTACACGACATGTACTCGGCAACCTTCAAGCAGAAGCCCATCGAGGGTGTCGGCCATGACCTGACTAACCACACAAGTCTCTAGTCAAGGTTTATCGCCTATTTGAGTTCCATCCGCAAGGAAGTCCGCTCGAGGTTTCCACACGTGGCTTGGGGTAACTGCCATCTTTGCCATCACTCCCCCCTTTTACCGCGCCCCCTTCGGATTGGGCGCGACACATGGGATTGGTGCAAGAGGGCGGCCATGAAATAACGTTTCGATCGAAGGAGCCAGGACACCGGATTGGCGAGACGGGGCGGCTGGTGGAGCTTGCCAGGGGGCGCAGAGCGCGGGATTGGCGAAGCGGGGCAGTTGCCCTATGGTAGTGGAGAGCCAGCCCCCGCGCCTTCCCCTATAAAAGGAGGGGGCGTGGGAGGCGATGCTGATCCACTTCCTTCTCCTCCATTCTTCTTGCATATTCTACCATCATGGCGAGAGGAAGGGGCCGTGCTCGTTCCTCCACCATGGTAGCGAGAGCTTCTCCTCGGCGTCATGCTTCTGCTTCGGTGGCGGCCATGGAGGCCGGCTCCAACACGCAGGGCGGGGTCGCAGGGAGAGGTCATGGTTAACGCGGCGCTCATGGTCGGGGAGGTCGGATCGGAGCGCTGGTGGTTTCGCCTCTAGCGGCCCCACCCCCAGTGGAAGGCCACACGAGGGACACCACACTCGAATTCATCGTGGAGCTGCGTGACCCGCCGAGGAGCAGGCTACGGCTCCCTTGTCCCTTCCCCAGTGTAATGGAGATGGACCAGCTGCTCGGGTTGTGGTTGCGTGTGAATGGTTGCCTCAATGGCGTCGTTTGGGTGAACGTAGAGTTCCCCGCCAACGGCGTCATGTACCTCACCCGAGGGTGGAAATCCTTCGCTCGTGCCCGCTACTTGGCGGAGGGGCACTTCCTCCACTCCAAGCTGGTGGAGTCTGACGAGCTCTCCGTGAAGCTCTTCGGGCCTTCAGGCGCTCGTCTAGGGTGCTGTGCGAAAAGCTCAAGCGACAATGAAAGCTCCTCCTCGAGCGACAGTGACGAGGAAGATGCAGCTGGTGAAGACGACGACGGCGATTCTCTGGTCATCAAGTCCAAAGACGATGACTCGGACTCCAGCTGAACGCCAACAGCACCATCATCGCGAGCTGAGCACCTGCAGCACCATCGTCTACAGCTGGACCCCGGCAAAGCGATTTGCTGGGGGTGCTTTGCCTAGGCGCCCCTTTTGCCCTAGGTTTCACTTGATGTAAACCCTGGGAAAAAGGGTGGAAGAAAATATTACGACCACTTTTCCTTTTTCAACAAATATGTAACATTTGCCGTGCTCAAATAAATGAATGCTATCCTTCTTGTTTGCCTCCGTTTTCATACGTTCTTTTTTAATTTTGTACCCTACGCTATCTGGAAGCTTGACGGGGAGCGACCGCCCACAAGGTCATTTGTCAGCCTCAAACACAGCTGCACAGAGTCTGTCGAGCGGACTTGGGGCAGAACTGGAGCGCGAGATGAAGCACGACAAGATTCCTTCGCGTGCAGGTTTCTCTTACGAACAGAAGATGCGTAAGGGGAATTTTCTAAGATTTAAACAATGAAATCATAGTTGAAAAACTTTCAACTTATCTCTCTTTGTTGTACTTATCGTATATGAAACGAACGCGAAACGCCATTTATCCGAACATTCCATCTTCATCCCTCCCCAGGAAGCATGTACATGGGGAATCCTTCTGCATTTGTAAAAAATAGAAAGGAGAAGTACGATAATGCGGAGACCTTGGCGGTATGTTAGTCATTTCATTCAAGCAAAGCGCTATCACACTATATTATGCATTAGCACGTGAGTAAGCATGCATGAAAGTTTGTGGAACACTTAGCATTATTCAGATATGCACAAAATCTGCGCCTGACTTTGTACAAAGGTTTACAAGTCCTTGAGACTATGCTTGTACAAAAGGGGTTGCCGGGACAGGGCCCTGCAATGGCGCCTTACGGGTAGAACTTGCAAAGATGCTCGATATTCCACGAGTTTTGCACACGAATGCCATCTTCGGTCTCCAGACGAACTGCGTCGGGTCTGGTGACTTGTACTACCCGATAAGGGCCTTCCCACTTTAGCGTCAACTTGTTTGTTCCCTTGGCGGACTGAACGCGCCGAAGGACAAGGTCGCCTTCCTCAAGGCTTCGAGCATGAACCTTGTGGCTATGATAGCGGCGCAAGGCTTGCTGGTAGCGTGCAGCTCGCATAGCTGCCCGAAGACGATCTTACTTGAGGAGCACAACATCATCATGTCGGAGTTGCTCTTGGTCTACTTCATCATAGGCAAGTACTCGAGGTGACCCGTATATGAGTTCCGTGGGTAGCACCGCTTCTGCACCATAGACTAGGGAGAAGGGTGTTTGGCCAGTAGCTTGATTTGGCGTTGTTCTGAGTGACCAAAGAACCACCGGCAACTCATCAATCCATCGTCTCCAGCACTTGTGCAGCTTGTCAAAAGTTCTTGTCTTGAGCCCGTGCAACACTTCAGCATTCGTCCTTTCTGCTTGCCCGTTACTCCTTGGGTGAGTAATGGAGGCAAAGCAAACCTTGCTTCCAAGGCTTTGGATGTACTGCATGAAGGTGCGGCTCATAAACTCTGTGCCGTTGTCGGTGATGATTCTATTCGGAACCCCAAAATGACAAACTAGTCCTTTGAAGAACTTGACAGCTGACTGTGTAGTCACCTTTCTCATAGGCTCTACTTCCGGCCACTTTGTGAACTTGTCGATGGCAACATACAAGAACTCAAAGCCCCCGGTAGCACGGGGGAAGGGGCCCAAGATATTGAGCCCCGAGACCAAAAAATGCCAGGAGAGAGGAATTGTTTGGAGCTCTTGCGCCAGTTGATGTACAATCTTTGAATGGAACTGACATGCTTCACATCTTGTTACTAGTTCAGCTGCATCCTGGAGGGCAGTGGGCCAATAAAAGCCTTGCCGGAAAGCCTTCTCGACAAGGGCTCTTGATCCTATATGGGAACCACATATGCCTCCATGTATTTCCGCCAACAACTTCAGTCCATCTTGCCGGCAAATGCACTTCAATTTCACTCCGTTCGGTCTCTTTCCGCACAGATGTTGTCCACAAACTGATACATACTCGATTGACGGGCTACTTTCTCAGCTTGCTCTTGTTCCTCGGGAAGTTCTCCTGTTTGGAGAAACTGAACTATCTGTTGGGCCCATGCCGGAGCTTGTGGCTCGACGACAAGGAATAAAGGCATTTCTTCGGCCGCGGGAGCGCTAACCTCGACGGCAAGAATCTGAGACTCTACTTGAGGCCGCTGCTCACCGGCAAGCACATCATCATTCCCGGCAACATTCTTGTCGGCGGCTTCCGGAAGCTCTGCTGAAAAATATTTGCCGGTGCTTATCTTTCTTCTCTTTTTGGCTCTCGTTGATGGGGTAATTGTTGGTTGATTCAAGTGGAGCACAAAAGTCCCTGGTTCCACAAGTAGCTTCTAGGCAACACACTTTGACAGTTGATCAGTAATGCTATTTTCCTCACGACGAATGTGCTCTGTTTGCAAACCGTCCGTGTGTTCTTCCAATTTCCTCACTTCATCCACGTATGCTTCCATCAACGGGCTCTGGTAATCCTTGTTCACTTGCTTCACTACAAGTTGCGAGTCTCCTCGGACGATCAACTTTCTGATTCCCGACTCCACTGCAATCCTGAGGCCGGCAAGCAGTCCTTCATACTCTGCAGTGTTGTTGGTGGCTTCCTCCCTAGGGAAATACATCTGAATTACGTACTTGAGGTGTTCTCTGGTGGGTGCGATAAGTAGCACTCTGACACCGGCGTCTTGCAGGGAGAAAGCACCGTCAAAGTACATGATCCAATTTCTCTCAGTTTCTCTATCGGGGAGGGTTGATTCCTGGATCTTGTCATCCTGTGTTGGCGTCCATTCCGCAATGAACTCTGCCAGTGCTCTACTCTGAATAGTTGATGTACTCTCGAACTTGAGTGCAAAACTTGATAGTTCCAATGCCC
Source organism: Thinopyrum elongatum (assembly GCA_011799875.1). Lineage (NCBI taxonomy): Eukaryota > Viridiplantae > Streptophyta > Magnoliopsida > Poales > Poaceae > Thinopyrum > Thinopyrum elongatum. The sequence goes on along the minus strand of CM022302.1, from coordinate 276,065,341 downwards.
ACTCTACTATCTTGCCAGTTGCCTCTGGATTCCTCAGAATGCGCTGCAACGGGAAGCGAGTGACCACAGTGATCTCATGCGCTTGGAAGTAGTGGCACAACTTTCTTGAGGCCATGAGAAGGCCAAAGAGAAAATTTTGCACGCCTGAATACCTTGACCTAGCCCCCTGCAGGAGAGAGCTAACAAAGTACACTGGCCGCTGCACCACCTTCTTCGGCGTAATCTGCTGATCAACTACTTTCTCCTACACTGTTTTTGCCTTACCGGTATCTGGATCTGCTGGGGAGGACCCTGCTTCGTCACAGGATAGCTTTGATAGAGGCGAGGGTGTCCCGATCTTTCGATGAGATGATATCTATCGTTTTTGGTGGAGTAGACTTTGACGATCCGACTACGAACGTGCGAGGACGTCGCGCCTTAGCAATCGCTAAACCAACTCCGAGAGGTTATTGACCACGCCGGAGCACAATCAACCTGACCCCGAGGGTCTATCTCCTGCAAGCAAACGAAGAACAAGCAAGAAACTAAGATTTGCAATCTGGATATTGCGAATATAAGATGAAAGCTTTATTGATCGAGGTGGGGTTCTGTGACGTCTTGGTCTGGTTGTTGAACACAAACGAAGTACGCGAAGTTGCAGCTATGGCGAACTTTTAATCTAAACAAAACCCAAAGTCTAAACGGTGCCCTAAGGGCTGTATATATGGAGGAAGAGGGGGGGATTTCGTGGCCCTTGAAGGAGGGGTCCGAAACCAACCCTATCTCTTGTTTCCCCACACATACGGACTCTAAAAATAGCCTATACTCAAGTATTTCGAAATTACATGGGCCTGGCCCAATAATAAGGTGACGCAACACCTATAATAGCCTCTCGACGAAATTTATGAAGTGGCATCTTGTATATTTCGTCCAAGGCTTCCTGCACTCCTTATGGTGGCTTCAAAGTCCTGAAATCATCACTTGTAACTCCGTTCTTGTTCCCCTTGCGCATGCCATCATCTCCATGCTTGAACTTGCTCCAAGGTTCCTCTTTCTTGTCCAAGCTAGGCCCTTCATTTGTAAGCAAAACAAATGTATCCAATTTAGGCAGCATCATATTCTCATGAACATTAGAATCATTACCAAGAAACGAAAGTACCTGATAATTTAATTGGCGTGCGCGAGCTCTAGTAATTGGTCCAGTATGTATAGCAGCAGGGGCTGTGGGTGTAACAATGGTATTGATGTCCTCATCATCCTCCCCTTCTTGAAATGAAGTCGTCCTCGACGGAAGCTCATCTTCCTCACCCAAATAAGGCTTCAAATCTGCAATGTTAAAAGTGGGACTAACCCCAAAATCTGCAGGCAGCTCAAGTTTATATGCGTTATCATTTATTTTCTCTAACACCTTAAAAGGACCATCAGCACGTGGCATTAGCTTTGATTTGCGCAAATCAGGAAATCTATCCTTACGCAAATGTAACCAAACAAGATCTCCAGGTGCAAACACAACATGTTTTCTACCCTTATCTCCAGCAAGTTTATATGTAGCATTCATACGCTCAATGTTCTCCTTAGTTAACTCATGCATTTTTAAGATCAATTCAGCACGTTGTTTAGCATCAAAATTAACCTTCTCCGAAGATGGAAGAGGCAACAAATCAATAGGTGCACGAGGTAGGAAACCATATACAATTTCAAAAGGGCACATGTTCGTAGTAGAATGCAACGAACGATTATAAGCAAATTCAATATGAGGCAAGCATTCTTCCCACATTTTCTTGTTATTCTTCAAAACAGCCCTAAGCATAGTAGACAATGTTCTATTGACTACTTCAGTTTGTCCATCAGTTTGGGGGTGACAAGTAGTACTAAAAAGCAGTTTAGTCCCCAACTTAGCCCATAAACATCTCCAAAAGTGGCTAAGAAATTTGGTATCACGATCTGAAACAATAGTATTTGGCACACCATGCAAGCGAATAATTTCACGAAAGAACAAATCAGCAACATTAGCAGCATCATCGCTTTTATGACATGGTATAAAGTGTGCCATTTTCGAGAACCTATCCACGACAACAAATATGCTATCCCTCCCCTTCTTTGTTCGAGGTAAACCCAAAACAAAGTCCATAGATATATCCTCCCATGGAACACTAGGTATAGGCAAAGGCATATATAAACCATGAGGATTGAGTCGTGACTTAGCTTTTTGACATGTAGTGCAGCGAGCAACAAAGCGCTCAACATCCCGTCTCATCTTTGGCCAAAAGAAATGTGTAGCAAGTACATCCTCCGTCTTCTTTACGCCAAAGTATCCCATTAATCCTCCTCCATGCGCCTCCTGCAACAACAAAAGACGAACGGAGCTAGCTGGAATGCATAGCTTGTTAGCACGAAACACAAATCCATCGTTAACGACGAACTTGTTCCATGTTCTCCCTTCTTTACAATTCTGCAATACATCTTTAAATTCAGCATCATGCACATATTGATCTTTGATGGTCTCCAAACCAAATATTTTAAAGTCAAGTTGTGAAAGCATAGTATAACGACGAGACAATGCATCAGCAATAACATTTTCTTTACCCTTCTTGTGTTTAATGACATATGGGAAAGTCTCAATGAATTCAACCCATTTAGCATGTCTACGGTTCAGTTTGGCTTGACTTTTAATATGTTTCAAAGATTCATGATCAGAATGAATAACAAATTCTTTGGGCCATAAATAATGTTGCCATGTTTCCAAAGTCCGAACAAGAGCATATAATTCCTTATCATAAGTAGAGTAATTTAGACTAGGCCCACTCAATTTTTCAGAAAAGTATGCAACAGGTTTGCCATCTTGTAATAACACACCTCCTAATCCAATTCCACTAGCATCACATTCAAGCTCAAAAGTCTTATTAAAATCAGGAAGTTGGAGTAAAGGAGCATGTGTTAACTTATCTTTCAACACCGTGAAGGCTTCTTCCTGTGCGGTACCCCAAACAAAAGGCACATCCTTCTTTGTAAGCTCGTTGAGAGGTGCAGCAATGGTACTGAAATCTCTCACAAAACGCCTATAGAAACCAGCGAGGCCAAGGAAACTCCTCACTTGTGTGACCGTTTTGGGTTGCGGCCAACTCTCAATAGCTTCAATCTTGGCTTTATCAATTTCAATTCCCTGTGGAGTAACAACATAGCCAAGAAAAGATACTCGGTCGGTGCAAAAGGTGCACTTCCCAAGGTTACCAAACAAACGTGCATCACGTAGAGCAATAAAAACAACACGTAAATGTTCCAAATGTTCCTCCAAAGATCTGCTATAAATCAATATATCATCAAAGTAAACTACCACAAATCGTCCAATGAAAGCACGTAAAACTTCGTTCATTAATCTCATGAAAGTACTAGGTGCATTAGTTAACCCAAAAGGCATGACTAACCACTCATATAAACCGAACTTAGTTTTAAATGCTGTTTTCCATTCATCTCCCAATTTCATACGAATTTGATGGTATCCACTACGCAAATCAACTTTGGAGAATATTGTAGAGCCACTCAATTCATCAAGCATATCATCTAGCCTAGGAATAGGATGACGATAACGACTAGTAATATTATTAATGCCTCTACAATCAACACACATACGCGACGTACCATCCTTTTTTGGCACTAGTATAATAGGAACAGCACAAGGACTAAGAGATTCGCGTATATAACCTTTGTCGAGCAGCTCCTGTACTTGACGCATAATCTCCTTCGTCTCCTCTGGATTGGTACGGTATGGCGCACGGTTTGGCAACGAAGCACCGGGAATTAAGTCAATCTGATGCTCAATCCCGCGAATAGGTGGTAATCCCGGTGGCACGTCTTGTGGAAAGACGTCAGCGAACTCCTGCAAAATGTTAGTGACCGCAGGAGGTAAAGAGGAAGGCACGTCCTCGAATGAAAATAACGCCTCTTTGCACACAAAAGCATAGCAAACAGAATTGCTGAAATCTAGCTCATCAATATCAGATTTGGTGGCAAGTAAGCATGCACTTTTCAATTTAATTTCAGAAGCAACACTAGATGGTTTATTATTAGGCTTCATTTGTTGCTCAAATTCTTTTGCCACAATCTGATTTTCACTCTTATTTTTCTCCTGCTTTGCTTTACTAGCTCTATTAATATCATCTTTCAAAATAGAATCAGGAGTCATAGGAAGCAAAGTAATATGTTTATCCTTATGAACAAGAGTATACTGATTGTTTCTACCATGGTGTACAGAATTTTTATCAAATTGCCATGGTCTACCAAGTAATAATGAACATGCTTGCATGGGTACCACATCACAACCAACATAATCAGCATATGTAGAGATACTAAAATGCACACGAACAGTACGTGTTACCTTAACCTTGCCGCTGTTGTTGAACCATTGGATATAGTAAGGATGTGGATGTGGTCTTGTGGTGAGAGATAGCTTCTCCACCATCTCCATGCTAGCCAAGTTGTTGCAGCTCCCTCCATCTATGATGACGCGAACAGAACGTTCCTTCACAACTCCCTTTGTATGGAACAAATTATGCCTCTGATTTTGCTCAGCTTGTGTGACCTGCACACTCAAAACACGTTGAGCAACTAAACATTCATACCTGTCAGCGTCTTCAGGAGCCATGTATTGCGTCTCATGATCAGAATCATCTCGACCGTGTTCTTCACTTGTAATAAGAGCCAAAGTCTCCTCATCATAATCACTAGCGGACTCATACCCACCATCCTCAGTAGCAATCATAACACGCGGAGATTGGCATTCTCTTGCATAATGACCTCTTCCCTTACAACGACGACAAATAATATCATGTGTGTGCCCTGTTGATGCCATAGATGAAGAAGAGCTCTGGGCAGGCCCAGAAGGTGTACTCTTGGCAGATGGTGGTGGTGGTGCCTGTTTTCTTGTATCTCGGTTGGAATTGGTGGCTAAAGTCAGTGGTGCCGCAGTAGGACGTGTGGGAGTAGAGGAGGCACGCGGTGTCCATGATGAAGATCGACCTGCAGAAAAATTAGTTCGCGCCAATGCCTGTCGATCCTGCACTTCACGTTCAGTTTTACAAGCAAGATGGAATAAACGAGTGATATTATTATACTCCTTATAGTCTAGAATGGTCTGAATCTCTCTATTTAATCCACCCATGAAACGTGCAAGCATAGCTTCATTCTCCTCAACAATACCACATCTAATCATGCCAGTTTGTAATTCCTGATAATATTCTTCTACAGAATTTTTTCCTTGTCTTAAGCGCTGCAATTTTTGAAGTAATTCACGTTGATAATATGGTGGAACCCAACGAGTACGCATAGCAGTTTTCAAAGCAGCCCACGTAGCTGGAATAGGATATAATCTACAATGTTCAGACCACCATACACATGCAAAACTAGTGAAAGTACAAACAGCAGCAGCAACACGTCGTTCCTCGGGATATTGTAAACATGTAAAACGTTGTTCAGTTTCTAACTCCCAAGTAAGATATATATCAGGAACATATCTACCCTCGAATGGTGGAATATTCAATTTTAATTTAGGAAGATGGTCATGATCTCGTACCTGAAGTGGTGGTGCAGACCTACCATTGCGATTATTTGCATGTGGACGACCTGGTGCTGGTGGTTGCACGTAGTTATGATTTTGATCAACCTCATCCTCATAATCGCCCGTGTAATCATCCTCCTCCTCGGCACCAGCAGCAGCAGGAGCAGGAGCCAAAGAAGCATCAATAGTAGGTACAGCAGCACCAGAAGTTTGGCCATCCTCAAGAGGAACACGCTTCGCTCATCCGAACTGATTTGGAAGGGGGCGTTGTTGTTGTCGTTGCAGAGGTGCGACAGGTGCAGCCGGTGGTGGTTGGGGAAGACGCGTGAGCAATTCATTAAACTTGTTATCCAGCTTTGTCTCGAACGACTTCTCCATGCCATCTATCTTCTCCATGGCCTCTTCAAATCTGTTTAGCACATCTCCCACCTGGCCACTCATCATTTGCTGAAATTTATCATGCAACTCCTTGTTCGTCATGTTCTCCCAGTCAATCTCGTCGGCTTGTGATCCTGCCATGGTTAGCAGCAATAGAAACACACAAGAATATGATCCTACAGACTACTAGAAAGTGGTGGTGGTGTGGTGTGGTGTCACAAATCCGTCAAGCAAATCTCAAATTCTTACCAGTTCTTACCCAGCAGCAGGTGGTGATCGGCAACCTTTGTAGTCAAAACTCTCAGAACTTGGACAGAGCGATTGCCAGGTGGTGTCAAACGCACGATGTAGATGTATGTGGAGCTGGGAAGGCTTATGATATGGTAGCAAAAAGGGTCAGCAATAATCAATTCAGAGATGCAATGTTGAATAAACTCTCAACGACGGTACTGTGCTGGTCCTAGGCTAGACCGTGCTAGAGACGCGAGCCTAGAACACTAACAAAAATCACGGCGCTGCACGTAAACAAGGGAGGAGCACACTCTGAATTTTTTTTTTTGCACTTTTTTTTTTGCTCCGCAACAATTTTTTTTTCGAAAAAGTCTACAAATTGTCTAAAAACTGCCTAGCCAGAATTTTCCAGACTTAGTTTTTTTTTTTTTGAAACTGGAACTATTTTTCTTCTACGGGTAGCACGAAAATTGGGGAATCCGACTTGTTCACGACTCGTAGTATCGCGTGATCTGGAACTCTAAAATAAAGGAATAAATACTGGACTCGGACTAGGACTGGTGGCAGAGATGAATCTGGTGGAACTCGGACTGGTGATGGTATATGACGGTAGTATATGTGGGCTCGGATTGGTGGTGGTATATGGACTCGGATCGGTGGTGGTATATGGACTCAGAGAAATAGCAGATAAGCTGTGGTGGTATATGGTAGGGGCGATGATGATGGTGCGGCGGCGGCGTGACAACTTGTGAACAGAACTCGAAACTCTAAAGAACTAGACGCTAAGACCAGCAACTTGACACGACGATGCAACCGCAAATTCAACAAAGCAAAAACCCTAAAAAGATTATGCAAAGGCTCAGATTGGTTCGGATATGATGAACTAACCCTAAATTTTTTTTTTTGGCTTTTTCTTGGACTGTAGGTATGAAGAACAGACTCGATCTAAACTACGAAAAACTGTAAATCTCACCGAGCAACCTGGGAATCTGATACCACTTGATAGAGGCGAGGGTGTCCCGATCTTTCGATGAGATGATAGCTATCGTTTTTGGTGGAGTAGACTTTGACGATCCGACTACGAACGTGCGAGGACGTCGCGCCTTAGCAATCGCTAAACCAACTCCGAGAGGTTATTGACCACGCCGGAGCACAATCAACCTGACCACGAGGGTCTATCTCCTGCAAGCAAACGAAGAACAAGCAAGAAACTAAGATTTGCAATCTGGATATTGCGAATATAAGATGAAAGCTTTATTGATCAAGGTGGGGTTCTGTGACGTCTTGGTCTGGTCGTTGAACACAAACGAAGTACGCGAAGTTGCAGCTATGGCGAACTTTTAATCTAAACAAAACCCAAAGTCTAAACGGTTCCCTAAGGGCTGTATATATGGAGGAAGAGGAGGGGATTTCGTGGCCCTTGAAGGAGGGGTCCGAAACCAACCCTATCTCTTGTTTCCCCACACATACGGACTCTAAAAACAGCCTATACTCAAGTATTTCGAAATTACATGGGCCTGGCCCAATAATAAGGTGACGCAGCACCTATAATAGCCTCTGGACGAAATTTATGAAGTGACATCTTGTATATTTCGTCCAAGGCTTCCTGCACTCATTATGGTGGCTTCAAAGTCCTGAAATCATCACTTGTAACTCCGTTCTTGTTCCCCTTGTGCATGCCATCATCTCCATGCTTGAACATGCTCCAAGGTTCCTCTTTCTTGTCCAAGCTAGGCCCTTCATTTGTAAGCAAAACAAATGTATCCAATTTAGGCAGCATCATATTCTCATGAACTTTAGAATCATTACCAAGAAACGAAAGTACCTGATATTTTAATTGGCGTGCGCGAGCTCTAGTAATTGGTCCAGTATGTATAGAAGCAGGGGCTGTGGGTGTAACAATGGTATTGATGTCCTCATCATCTTTTTTTCTTTTCTTTTTTTGCACTTTTTTTTTTGCTCCGCAACAAATTTTTTTCGAAAAAGTCTACAAATGGTCTAAAAACTGCCTAGCCAGAATTTTCCAGACTTAGTTTTTTTTTTTTTGAAACTGGAACTATTTTTCTTCTACGGGTAGCACGAAAATTGGGGAATCCGACTTGTTCACGACTCGCAGTATCGCGTGATCTGGAACTCTAAAATAAAGGAATAAATACTGGACTCGGACTAGGACTGGTGGCAGAGATGAATATGGTGGAACTCGGACTGGTGATGGTATATGACGGTAGTATATGTGGACTCGGATTGGTGGTGGTATATGGACTCGGATCGGTGGTGGTATATGGACTCAGAGAAATAGCAGATAAGCTGTGGTGGTATATGGTAGGGGCGATGATGATGGTGCGGCGGCGGCGTGACAACTTGTGAACAGAACTCGAAACTCTAAAGAACTAGACGCTAAGACCAGCAACTTGACACGACGATGCAACCGCAAATTCAACAAAGCAAAAACCCTAAAAAGATCATGCAAAGGCTCAGATTGGTTCGGATATGATGAACTAACCCTAATTTTTTTTGTGGCTTTTTTTTTGGACAATACGTAAGAAAATAAATCTAATCTAGGGAAAACTGGAAATTCTCACCGAGCAACCTGAAAACTGATACCACTTGATAGAGGCGAGGGTGTCCCGATCTTTCGATGAGATGGTAACTATCGATTTGGTGGAGCCGACTTTGACGATCCGACTACAAACGTGCACGACGTTGCGCCTTAGCAATCGCTAAACCAATCTCCTGAGGTTACTGACGATGCTGGAAGCACGATCAACCTGACCACGAAGGTCTATTCCTGCACGCAATCGAAGAACAAGCAAGAATATGATAATGCAATCTGAATATTGCGAATATAGATGAAGTATTGATAATGGTGGGGATCCGAAAGCTGTCTTGGTCTGGTCGTTGGACACAAACGAAGTACACGAAGTTGCAATGGCTAACTTTTAACTAAACAAATCCCAAGGAAAAAGCTACTAGATGGATCTACTTATATAGGAGTAAGGGGTGGCGGCCAAGGAGGTGGGAGGACGTCCCAAGGCAGCCTAAAACTAACCCTAGGTCGTACAAGGCTCATGGGCCCAAGTGGAGGTGATGCAACACCTTTGGACTTGTAGTTTGACTCGGATTCTGCTACAGCGTTAGATTGTTTCGTCGATAACTCATAGCTCCGGATGAATTTTAAGGTGAATCCAATTGGGTTGGAAAGAGCACGAAATCTACTTTCCAACAAAAAAAGAATCACGCAATTCGGAGTCCGTATGAAAAAGTTCTTGGCGTTTTGAGTCAGGTATGTCTGTGCAGTCCGAATCTGAATCCAGAACGTGAGAGACTTGGACTCTATCTTCTCTTGGCCCAAAAGTGACGTGAGAGGACTTTTTGAACAGCACCTAAACTTCTCGTTTTCCCTTATCTTCATATGTGAATTGTACAAATGTCCCATACACCTGCAATTAGACATGGCACAAAAGTTTGTGAAGTATTTTTGTCCTGGATGACACAAATAAATTATTGCATAGTTTGCATTAGAAATCACCTCACAAATATACATGTATGCAATATTTTTGGTCGTATCCAAGGTATTCATGTCCTCATCAGGTGTTAGAGAAAATAAATGATAATGCATATAAACTTGAGCTGCCTGCAGATTTTGGGGTTAGTCCCACTTTTAACATTGCAGATCTGAAGCCTTATTTGGGTGAGGAAGATGAGCTTCCGTCGAGGACGACTTCATTTCAAGAAGGGGAGGATGATGAGGACATCAATACCATTGTTACACCCACAGCCCCTGCTTCTATACATACTGGACCAATTACTAGAGCTCGCGCACGTCAATTAAAATATCAGGTACTTTCGTTTCTTGGTAATGATTCTAAAGTTCATGAGAATATGATGCTGCCTAAATTGGATACATTTGTTTTGCTTACAAATGAAGGGCCTAGCTTGGACAAGAAAGAGGAACCTTGGAGCAAGTTCAAGCATGGAGATGATGGCATGCACAAGGGGAACAAGAACGGAGTTACAAGTGATGATTTCAGGACTTTGAAGCCACCATAATGAGTGCAGGAAGCCTTGGACGAAATATACAAGATGTCACTTCATAAATTTCGTCCAGAGGCTATTATAGGTGCTGCGTCACCTTATTATTGGGCCAGGCCCATGTAATTTCGAAATACTTGAGTATAGGCTGTTTTTAGAGTCCGTATGTGTGGGGAAACAAGAGATAGGGTTGTTTTCGGACCCCTCCTTCAAGGGCCACGAAATCCCCTCCTCTTCCTCCATGTATACAGCCCTTAGGGCACCGTTTAGACTTTGGGTTTTGTTTAGATTAAAAGCTCGCCATAGCTGCAACTTCGCGTACTTCGTTTGTGTTCAACGACCAGACCAAGACGTCACAGAACCCCACCTTGATCAATAAAGCTTTCATCTTATATTCGCAATATCCAGATTGCAAATCTTAGTTTCTTGCTTGTTCTTCGTTTGCTTGCAGGAGATAGACCCTCGTGGTCAGGTTGATTGTGCTCCGGCGTGGTCAATAACCTCTCGGAGTTGGTTTAGCGATTGCTAAGGCGCGACGTCCTCGCACGTTCGTAGTCGGATCGTCAAAGTCTACTCCACCAAAAACGATAGCTATCATCTCATCGAAAGATCGGGACACCCTCGCCTCTATCAAAAAGCATAGCAAACAGAATTGCTAAAATCTAGATCATCAATATCAGATTTGGTGGCAAGTAAGCATGCACTTTTCAATTTAATTTCAGAAGCAACACTAGATGGTTTATTATTAGGCTTCATTTGTTGCTCAAATTCTTTTGCCACAATCTGATTTTCACTCTTATTTTTCTCCTGTTTTGCTTTACTAGCTCTATTAATATCATCTTTCAAAATAGAATCAGGAGTCATAGGAAGCAAAGTAATATGTTTATCCTTATGAACAAGAGTATACTGATTGTTTCTACCATGGTGTACAGAATTTTTATCAAATTGCCATGGTCTACCAAGTAATAATGAACATGCTTGCATGGGTACCACATCACAATCAACATAATCAGCATATGTAGAGATACTAAAATGCACACGAACAGTACGTGTTACCTTAACCTTGCCGCTGTTGTTGCACCATTGGATATAGTAAGGATGTGGATGTGGTCTTGTGGTGAGAGATAGCTTCTCCACCATCTCCATGCTAGCCAAGTTGTTGCAGCTCCCTCCATCTATGATGACGCGAACAGAACGTTCCTTCACAACTCCCTTTGTATGGAACAAATTATGCCTCTGATTTTGCTCAGCTTGTGTGACCTGCACACTCAAAACACGTTGAGCAACTAAACATTCATACCTGTCAGCGTCTTCAGGAGCCATGTATTGCGTCTCATGATCAGAATCATCTCCACCGTGTTCTTCACTTGTAATAAGAGCCAAAGTCTCCTCATCATAGTCACTAGCGGACTCATACCCACCATCCTCAGTAGCAATCATAACACGCGGAGATTGGCATTCTCTCGCATAATGACCTCTTCCCTTACAACGACGACAAATAATATCATGTGTGTGCCCTGTTGATGCCATAGATGAAGAAGAGCTCTGGGCAGGCCCAGAAGGTGTAGTCTTGGCAGATGGTGGTGGTGGTGCCTGTTTTCTTGTATCTCGATTGGAATTGGCGGCTGAAGTCAGTGGTGCCGCAGTAGGACGTGTGGGAGTAGAGGAGGCACGCGGTGTCCATGATGAAGATCGACCTGCAGAAAAATTAGTTCGCGCCAATGCCTGTCGATCCTGCACTTCACGTTCAGCTTTACAAGCAAGATGGAATAAACGAGTGATATTATTATACTCCTTATACTCTAGAATGGTCTGAATCTCTCTATTTAATCCACCCATGAAACGTGCAAGCATAGCTTCATTCTCCTCAACAATACCACATCTAATCATGCCAGTTTGTAATTCCTGATAATATTCTTCTTCAGAATTTTTTCCTTGTCTTAAGCGCTGCAATTTTTGAAGTAATTCACGTTGATAATATGGTGGAACCCAACGAGTACGCATAGCAGTTTTCAAAGCAGCCCACGTAGCTGGAATAGGATATAATCTACAATGTTCAGACCACCATACACATGCAAAACTAGTGAAAGCACAAACAGCAGCAGCAACACGTCGTTCCTCGGGATATTGTAAACATGTAAAACGTTGTTCAGTTTCTAACTCCCAAGTAAGATATATATCAGGAACATATCTACCCTCGAATGGTGGAATATTCAATTTCAGTTTAGGAAGATGGTCATGATCTCGTACCTGAAGTGGTGGTGCAGGCCTACCATTGCGATTATTTGCATGTGGACGACCTGGTGCTGGTGATTGCACGTAGTTATGATTTTGATCAACCTCATCCTCATAATCGCCCGCGTAATCATCCTCCTCCTCGGCACCAGCAGCAGCAGGAGCAGGAGCCAAAGAAGCATCAACAGTAGGTACAGCAGCACCAGAAGTTTGGCCATCCTCAAGAGGAACACGCTTCGCTCGTCCGAACTGATTTGGAAGGGGCGTTGTTGTTGTCGTTGCAGAGGTGCGACAGGTGCAGCCGGTGGTGGTTGGGGAAGACGCGTGAGCAATTCATTAAACTTGTTATCCAGCTTTGTCTCGAACGACTTCTCCATGCCATCTATCTTCTCCATGGCCTCTTCAAATCTGTTTAGCACATCTCCCACCTGGCCACTCATCATTTGCTGAAATTTATCATGCAACTCCTTGTTCATCATGTTCTCCCAGTCAATCTCGTCGGCTTGTGATCCTGCCATGGTTAGCAGCAATAGAAACACACGAGAATATGATCCTACAGACTACTAGAAAGTGGTGGTGGTGTGGTGTGGTGTCACAAATCCGTCAAGCAAATCTCAAATTCTTACCAGTTCTTACCCAGCAGCAGGTGGTGATCGGCAACCTTTGTAGTCAAAACTCTCAGAGCTTGGACAGAGCGATTGCCAGGTGGTGTCAAACGCACGATGTAGATGTATGTGGAGCTGGGAAGGCTTATGATATGGTAGCAAAAAGGGTCAGCAATAATCAATTCAGAGATGCAATGTTGAATAAACTCTCAACGACGGTACTGTGCTGGTCCTAGGCTAGACCGTGCTAGAGACGCGAGCCTAGAACACTAACAAAAATCACGGCGCTGCACGTAAACAAGGGAGGAGCACACTCTGAATATTGATGAGGACATGACTACCTTGGATACGACCAAAAATATTGCATACATGTATATTTGTGAGGTGATTTCTAATGCAAACTATGCAATAATTTATTTGTGTCATCCACGACAAAAATACTTCACAAACTTTTGTGCCATGTCTAATTGCAGGTGTATGGGACATTTGTACAATTCACATATGAAGATAAGGGAAAAAGAGAAGTTTAGTTGCTGTTCAAAAAGTCCTCTCACGTCACTTTTGGGCCAAGAGAAGATAGAGTCCAAGTCTCTCACGTTCTGGATTCAGATTCGGACTGCACAGACATACCTGACTCAAAATGCCAAGAACTTTTTCATACGGACTCCGAATTGGGTGATTCTTTTTTTGTTGGAAAGTAGATTTCGTGCTCTTTCCAACCCAATTGGATTCACCTTAAAATTCGTCCGGAGCGTTGAGTTATCAATGAAACAATCTGATGCTGCAGCAGAATCCGAGTCAAACTATAAGTCCAAAGGTGTTGCATCACCTCCACTTGGGCCCATGAGCCTTGTACGACCTAGGGTTAGTTTTAGGCTGCCTTGGGACGTCCTCCCACCTCCTTGGCCGCCACCCCTTACTCCTATATAAGTAGATCCATCTAGTAGCTTTTTCCTTGGGATTTGTTTAGTTAAAAGTTAGCCATTGCAACTTCGTGTACTTCGTTTGTGTCCAACGACCAAACCAAGACCGCTTTCGGATCCCCACCATTATCAATACTTCATCTATATTCGCAATATTCAGATTGCATTATCATATTCTTGCTTGTTCTTCGATTGCGTGCAGGAATAGACCTTCGTGGTCAGGTTGATCGTGCTTCCAGCATCGTCAGTAACCTCAGGAGATTGGTTTAGCGATTGCTAAGGCGCAACGTCGTGCACGTTTGTAGTCGGATCGTCAAAGTCGGCTCCACCAAATCGATAGTTACCATCTCATCGAAAGATCGGGACACCCTCGCCTCTATCAGACGTCAGCGAACTCCTGCAAAATGTTAGTGACCGCAGGAGGCAAAGAGGAAGGCACGTCCTCGAATGAAAATAACGCCTCTTTGCACACAAAAGCATAGCAAACAGAATTGCTGAAATCTAGATCATCAATATCAGATTTGGTGGCAAGTAAGCATGCACTTTTCAATTTAATTTCAGAAGCAACACTAGATGGTTTATTATTAGGCTTCATTTGTTGCTCAAATTCTTTTGCCACAATCTGATTTTCACTCTTATTTTTCTCCTGTTTTGCTTTACTAGCTCTATTAATATCATCTTTCAAAATAGAATCATGAGTCATAGGAAGCAAAGTAATATGTTTATCCTTATGAACAAGAGTATACTGATTGTTTCTACCATGGTGTACAGAATTTTTATCAAATTGCCATGGTCTACCAAGTAATAATGAACATGCTTGCATGGGTACCACATCACAATCAACATAATCAGCATATGTAGAGATACTAAAATGCACACGAACAGTACGTGTTACCTTAACCTTGCCGCTGTTGTTGAACCATTGGATATAGTAAGGATGTGGATGTGGTCTTGTGGTGAGAGATAGCTTCTCCACCATCTCCATGCTAGCCAAGTTGTTGCAGCTCCCTCCATCTATGATGACGCGAACAGAACGTTCCTTCACAACTCCCTTTGTATGGAACAAATTATGCCTCTGATTTTGCTCAGCTTGTGTGGCCTGCACACTCAAAACACGTTGAGCAACTAAACATTCATACCTGTCAGCGTCTTCAGGAGCCATGTATTGCGTCTCATGATCAAAATCATCTCCACCGTGTTCTTCACTTGTAATAAGAGCCAAAGTCTCCTCATCATAATCACTAGCGGACTCATACCCACCATCCTCAGTAGCAATCATAACACGCGGAGATTGGCATTCTCTCGCATAATGACCTCTTCCCTTACAACGAAGACAAATAATATCATGTGTGTGCCCTGTTGATGCCATAGATGAAGAAGAGCTCTGGGCAGGCCCAGAAGGTGTACTCTTGGCAGATGGTGGTGGTGGTGCCTGTTTTCTTGTATCTCGATTGGAATTGGCGGCTGAAGTCAGTGGTGCCGCAGTAGGACGTGTGGGAGTAGAGGAGGCACGCGGTGTCCATGATGAAGATCGACCTGCAGAAAAATTAGTTCGCGCCAATGCCGGTCGATCCTGCACTTCACGTTCAGCTTTACAAGCAAGATGGAATAAACGAGTGATATTATTATACTCCTTATACTCTAGAATGGTCTGAATCTCTCTATTTAATCCACCCATGAAACGTGCAAGCATAGCTTCATTCTCCTCAACAATACCACATCTAATCATGCCAGTTTGTAATTCCTGATAATATTCTTCTACTGAATTTTTTCCTTGTCTTAAGTGCTGCAATTTTTGAAGTAATTCACGTTGATAATATGGTGGAACCCAACGAGTACGCATAGCAGTTTTCAAAGCAGCCCACGTAGCTGGAATAGGATATAATCTACAATGTTCAGACCACCATACACATGCAAAACTAGTGAAAGCACAAACAGCAGCAGCAACACGTCGTTCCTCGGGATATTGTAAACATGTAAAACGTTGTTCAGTTTCTAACTCCCAAGTAAGATATATATCAGGAACATATCTACCCTCGAATGGTGGAATATTCAATTTTAATTTAGGAAGATGGTCATGATCTTGTACCTGAAGTGGTGGTGCAGACCTACCATTGCGATTATTTGCATGTGGATGACCTGGTGCTGGTGGTTGCACGTAGTTATGATTTTGATCAACCTCATCCTCATAATCTCCCGCGTAATCATCCTCCTCCTCGGCACCAGCAGCAGCAGCAGCAGGAGCCAAAGAAGCATCAACAGTAGGTACAGCAGCACCAGAAGTTTGGCCATCCTCAAGAGGAACACGCTTCGCTCGTCCGAACTGATTTGGAAGGGGGCGTTGTTGTTGTCGTTGCAGAGGTGCGACAGGTGCAGCCGGTGGTGGTTGGGGAAGACGCGTGAGCAATTCATTAAACTTGTTATCCAGCTTTGTCTCGAACGACTTCTCCATGCCATCTATCTTCTCCATGGCCTCTTCAAATCTGTTTAGCACATCTCCCACCTGGCCACTCATCATTTGCTGAAATTTATCATGCAACTCCTTGTTCGTCATGTTCTCCCAGTTAATCTCGTCGGCTTGTGATCCTGCCATGGTTAGCAGCAATAGAAACACACAAGAATATGATCCTACAGACTACTAGAAAGTGGTGGTGGTGTGGTGTGGTGTCACAAATCCGTCAAGCAAATCTCAAATTCTTACCAGTTCTTACCCAGCAGCAGGTGGTGATCGGCAACCTTTGTAGTCAAAACTCTCAGAGCTTGGACAGAGCGAGTGCCAGGTGGTGTCAAACGCACGATGTAGATGTATGTGGAGCTGGGAAGGCTTATGATATGGTAGCAAAAAGGGTCAGCAATAATCAATTCAGAGATGCAATGTTGAATAAACTCTCAACGACGGTACTGTGCTGGTCCTAGGCTAGACCGTGCTAGAGACGCGAGCCTAGAACACTAACAAAAATCACGGCGCTGCACGTAAACAAGGGAGGAGCACACTCTGAATTTTTTTTTTTGCACTTTTTTTTTTGCTCCGCAACAATTTTTTTTTCGAAAAAGTCTACAAATTGTCTAAAAACTGCCTAGCCAGAATTTTCCAGACTTAGTTTTTTTTTTTTTGAAACTGGAACTATTTTTCTTCTACGGGTAGCACGAAAATTGGGGAATCCGACTTGTTCACGACTCGTAGTATCGCGTGATCTGGAACTCTAAAATAAAGGAATAAATACTGGACTCGGACTAGGACTGGTGGCAGAGATGAATCTGGTGGAACTCGGACTGGTGATGGTATATGACGGTAGTATATGTGGGCTCGGATTGGTGGTGGTATATGGACTCGGATCGGTGGTGGTATATGGACTCGGATCGGTGGTGGTATATGGACTCAGAGAAATAGCAGATAAGGTGTGGTGGTATATGGTAGGGGCGATGATGATGGTGCGGCGGCGGCGTGACAACTTGTGAACAGAACTCGAAACTCTAAAGAACTAGACGCTAAGACCAGCAACTTGACACGACGATGCAACCGCAAATTCAACAAAGCAAAAACCCTAAAAAGATTATGCAAAGGCTCAGATTGGTTCGGATATGATGAACTAACCCTAAATTTTTTTTTTGGCTTTTTCCTGGACTGTAGGTATGAAGAACAGACTCGATCTAAACTACGAAAAACTGTAAATCTCACCGAGCAACCTGGGAATCTGATACCACTTGATAGAGGCGAGGGTGTCCCGATCTTTCGATGAGATGATATCTATCGTTTTTGGTGGAGTAGACTTTCACGATCCGACTACGAACGTGCGAGGACGTCGCGCCTTAGCAATCGCTAAACCAACTCCGAGAGGTTATTGACCACGCCGGAGCACAATCAACCTGACCTCGAGGGTCTATCTCCTGCAAGCAAACGAAGAACAAGCAAGAAACTAAGATTTGCAATCTGGATATTGCGAATATAAGATGAAAGCTTTATTGATCGAGGTGGGGTTCTGTGACGTCTTGGTCTGGTTGTTGAACACAAACGAAGTACGCGAAGTTGCAGCTATGGCGAACTTTTAATCTAAACAAAACCCAAAGTCTAAACGGTGCCCTAAGGGCTGTATATATGGAGGAAGAGGGGGGGATTTCGTGGCCCTTGAAGGAGGGGTCCGAAACCAACCCTATCTCTTGTTTCCCCACACATACGGACTCTAAAAATAGCCTATACTCAAGTATTTCGAAATTACATGGGCCTGGCCCAATAATAAGGTGACGCAGCACCTATAATAGCCTCTCGACGAAATTTATGAAGTGGCATCTTGTATATTTCGTCCAAGGCTTCCTGCACTCCTTATGGTGGCTTCAAAGTCCTGAAATCATCACTTGTAACTCCGTTCTTGTTCCCCTTGCGCATGCCATCATCTCCATGCTTGAACTTGCTCCAAGGTTCCTCTTTCTTGTCCAAGCTAGGCCCTTCATTTGTAAGCAAAACAAATGTATCCAATTTAGGCAGCATCATATTCTCATGAACATTAGAATCATTACCAAGAAACGAAAGTACCTGATAATTTAATTGGCGTGCGCGAGCTCTAGTAATTGGTCCAGTATGTATAGCAGCAGGGGCTGTGGGTGTAACAATGGTATTGATGTCCTCATCAAGCTTTGCTGCCGTTGTTTCCTCATCGCTAGTCTCTCTCTGTGCAACTAGCGCGACACTGACCACTTGGTTCGTTGCCGCTAAATATAGCAACAACGGTTCCTGTTGCTGAGGCGTGACTAAGTGATACGGAGCAGCCTACGATCATCCCCATGTACACTACGACGAGACCTCGACCTCGAGCATACGCCATTGGACACAAGGTGAACTCGTTCCTAAGTCCTTTCCCTTTCCATTCATCCGAGACATGGTTGCTACCTAATGCAAAGACACTACATGTGCTTAGGAACCAAGGACTCAAGGAGAAGGAACAGCCAGCGTCAAGACTTGTGCAGAGTTTCTGCCAGGCTCGGACCTTTCGGCCACAACCCTGAACCTCAGGTCCCCGAACCTTCCGGCCTGCCCGGAACCTCCGGCCCTCGACACTCCAGGTGACACCCAGACGCGCCAACTCTCTGTCCAGCCCGGACCCTGCCCGGAAGCTCGCGCGGAACCTCTGGCCCCGGAACATCCGGCCATCCCGGAACTTCCGGCCCTGCTGCACCAACGCCGTCTCGGACCGTGCCAACTCTCTGGATAGCCCGGACCATGCCCGGAACTTCCGGAGCTCGGACCTTCCGTCCCTGCCCGGAACTTCCGAAGCTCGGACCTTCTGTCCCTGCCCGGAACTTCCGGCCTGCCTGCGCGCAGAGTCTCTGGGCCAAGGCCCATGTACCTGTTTCGCCCCTCACTTACCCCTTCGTGGCCCTAGACTATATATACTCCTCCACCTCCACCATTTTAGGGTTAGCATAGGTTTAGCTCATTTTAGAGATAGAGCTTTACTCATCCTTGTGGTTCTTCTCGATCGAGAGACCGCGGCCTCTACGGAGAAGATCCACGCTTGGATTCAAGACCCCTCACGGGAAGATCCATCTAGGATATCATCAAGACCCCCTTACGGAGATGAACTAGCTACTTGTATCGTCCTTTGTTGATCGTGGATCTTGTATCACTCTTTATGTTCATCAATCTAGCACATGTGTGATCGCCTCTTATCGATTTGAGTGTTCTCTCTTGTGTTTTCCCCTCGTTTCCCTCGTGTTCTTCTCGGGATCCGCTCCAATCGTGAAAGATCGGGCATCTAGGGTTCTACCCTACATCATCTTGGTATCATGAGCCACGTTGATCACGAATTTGGAGTCCCTACCCCCGTTTTCTAGCCTTCTTTTGCTTGATTTCGTCCTAAAATTCGAAAATTCCCACCAAAAGTAGCCCCAATTTTTTTGTGATTTGTTGGTTTGGATGATGTTTTGTTGATTTTGATCCATGGATTCGTTGTGTTTCAAGTGGATCTAGCCTTCCCCATCTTTTCCCCCATTTCCATCCACGAAATCTTCGCAATTTTGCCCCGGGAAATCGTGTTTTTCCGCCCCCGTTCTCAGATCTGGAATTTAGGGTTTGTCCCGAAAGAAATTCCATGACCCTCGGAACTTCCGGACTCCCCCGGAACTTCCGCCCCCCCGGAACTTCCGTCCTTACCCCGGAACTTCCGGGCTAAACAGAGAGTTTGCCCAAAATCCCCCGGCTTCCCCGAGACTTTTTCCCTGACCCCTAGAACTTCCGGCCACCCCCGAAACTTCCGGAGCCCAGAACTTCCGGCCCTCGGCCCGGAACTTCCGGCCTAACCAGGGAGATTACACTGAAATTTCAGCATCGCCTCTTTCACCGTTTTGATCACAACTTTTCGCTCCAAACTCCGATTTGAGTGTTCTTTGGCTCGTTTTGAAGCCATCGACGTGCCTGAGGACCTCACCTTGGTTTTACCACCATTTGACCCCATCAAATTTTTGGAACTTTAGTATCTTTGCCTAGGCCTTCCACCATATCATCCGCCATACCACCATTTCCTTCCGCAACCTAACCCATTTTGTTCCCCATAGCATTTGTGGTTGTTTGAGTAGTGATTCAAGTCTCCTAAGGTGTTTCGGCTACTTAGGGACGGTTACTTCTTCATCAACCACCACCATAACTTCCGCATAGGCTTGGCCACCATACACTTCCGCCACCCCAACATAACCCAATTTTGTTTGTGTTGTGAGTTGTGTCTCCTAAGGTGTTTCGGCTACTTAGGGACCGTGCTTTCAACTCCGACACCGTGTATAGCCCATCATACCCTTCCGCCTCCTTAACCCATTTTGACCGGGTTTCCACCAATACTTCCGCAACCACCACCGCTTTTTCGTTACCACCATTTGACATTTGACATTCGATATTTTGAGTTTGCGGTTTTTCCGTTTCCTAAGGTGTTTCGGCTAATTAGGGACGGGTCTACATCATCTTGGTATCTACATCAAGAACACCGCCACTCATCATCGCCATTGATGGTAACCTCTATATCATCTTGGTATCGTGGTATCCCGTCATTGTACATTCATTCTTGCCATTGCATTGATAACCCCTAGCCCATTTTGCGTCACTTGCCTATCGAGACTAGCCATTGAGTATTGCTGGCAACGTTACTTGTGCACATTAGTGAGCATCGATCTACACCTTCCATTGCATACATACCATATCATATTGGTATCATCTTGGCATCATCATATCATCTCGTGTGTCACAAGATTGTTCCCGCATATACACAATTGCTATCTTGGTTTGTACATTTCGCATAGTGGCCATATTAAAAAAAAGAATAAGCTTTTAAGCAAAGAGAAAAACAAAGAGCTTGTAAGCAATAGCCATAGCATCATACCACATTGCATATAAGATCATCTTGGATCATCTTGAGAGGAACATCGGGAACCATATATACATAGCATACTTGGGATAGAAGTCGTTGCATTTTTGTCTCCTATAGGTTGTGCACAAGTGTCGTATCCACCTATTGAGCAATCATGCTAGTGTCTCTCTAGAGTTGTGCAACACGAGCGTTTTCCATGGATTCCACATTTTGTGCTTATTCCTTGGTTGCACGACCCCATTTATCTATCCGTGTGTGCGTTTTCGTGTGCCATTCATTGCTATTGGTCTACTTGTTTCATTTGTGAATTGCTGAATCTCTTTCAACATTATTGACTCTTGCTAATATTTTGCATCAAATTTTTGTGCCACTATCCTCACAGAGCTCCACAAAAAAAAGCTTTACTTGTGTATGTGTGAGAATTGACAAGATCCGGTACCAATTGTGCTATTTCCTTGCTACATTATTGAGTGATCATTGATCCATTCTCAACATCGGTTAAGGTACATTTGGTCTAGTTCTTCTCTTTCTCCCACTCACATTTGCTCGAGTCTTGTGATGGATAGGCAAAGCATTTCATCTCCGGTCTTCGACAACGATGGCGCGAACAACTACATCAACACTCGTCACTTCGGACTACAACAAGAAATGCAAGGTGTACAATCTACCTTGCGAAAGCGCATCGACAACCTCGCCATCGACATACGACACTCCGAAGCAAGGAAAATGGACTACATCAACAACAAGTTGGACAAGCTCAAAGATGAACTACGCGACATGATGGCCAACTACAAGTCTTCTTCCCCTTCGTCATCTTCAAGGCGGCGGCGAGCGAGTCGACCATCTTCGGAGTGCCCACGCGATGCAAGCGCAAGTCGTCCACGTCCACATCTACATGGTGACCATCATCACATTCGTGAATCACATCGTCATGAAGGGCAAGTCACCACCAAGCATCATGTGCACGACGATGACGAACGACATCGACCACGAGCTCAAGCACGACAACGCCATCATCTACATGAAGATGCTCGAGACGCGCAAACCTACAAGTCCCAACAAGCTCTACATCAAACTATGACCAACCTTCATGAGCACAAGAGAAGACCGCAAGACAAGTACCACCAAGAGGAAGCTACGGCTACTACCACCACCACTTCGGCATCTTCGCCAAGTGTTATCAAGGCATCTTCGCCTTTGGACGTACGGCATCTTCGCGTACTTCCCATGAGTACGCCTACTTCGACATCATCAAGTCCAAGGCGACCACCTACATGCCAGGGCGACACTTCCATCTTCGGAAGCCCCTCAAGGAAGATGGCCGAGCATGGGAAATTCCCTTCGGTCATGGAGACGAGCTACGAGGTGCCACATCATATGGACCTCCTACACCAAGACGGCGACAAGACGGTCGAGCAATGGCCATCCCCTTCGACCACGGCGATGAGTGTGAACCTCTTCAACAACATGAACACTACGCCCCAATGAGACCCATACTCCAAGTCAAGCTACGAGAACGCACATGAGACTTTATCTTTGGTCTCGGAGGGGATTAATGATTTGCCACTTCCTACGGCATTCATCTTTGGAGAAGTTATGGATGAGGAGGTTGAGCATGGGACTATCCCTTCAACCATGGCGGCGATAGGAGTTGAGCATGGAGACATTTGCACCTACATCTCTCCGACACCCACATATGATGAGATGCATTCCCATGTGAGGAGAGCCACCACCACATGAGTGACTCCACCATATGTGACATTGAGAGCATTTCCTATGATTGGATGAGTGTGAGCACCCAAGAGGGAGTGAGTGAGCCACAACACTTAGTGAGTGAGGTAGTTGAGAGGGCACGTGAGGCCACTATGATTTCTAACAACTTAACCTCTACTCTGAGTGTGTTTTCTTTGGTGCTAGGTCTCCTACATGACGACGTGCCTACCCTCGACGAGTCCATCCCTCCAATGGGAAAACCGATGGCCATGATGGACGATATTGCACCACCCATATGGTTCCATCAAGAAGAAGATGACAACGAGTGGATCTTCGACACCTCACCTACAACACATGAGCGACACTCCAAAGGTAACATAGGTGATGGTGCTTCACTTGTCCCACTAGTGGACTATCTTACCAATGATTGTTTGCATGATGTTGACACACCTATTACCATGCTTCATGCTAGTGTGACTTCCTCATGTCATGACTTACCAATTTATGATGAATATGATGATGAGCATGTCGAGTTGCCTAGTTGTGATGCTATGCTCCATAGGATATCATGTGAAAAATCTTTTGGTCACATCATGTTTGACAACCCTTTAAACTTGTCATATGCTATGAGTGAGATCTCCCATATTTCATCATTACAATCCCAACATAGTAACTATGCATGCCCCATTAAAATAAATCCCATTTGCACTTATGCCATAGATGACGAGATGATGGTCATTGGCTTTTGTTTTTCATGCGATGATATTGCTATGCTACCTTTGCAAAATTTGTGCAATTCATCTACTATGCCATGCCATGATTCCATTGTTCCGAATATGCTTTGTTTCCGATGTTGCCAATATTCTCCATGTGATGTTTCCACTAATGCTCATGAGGAGACCCCCATAGTTTCCTCATACATATTAGGAGATTTTGATACATTCCATACTTTGCATGATTCCCATAATTGCCTGCACCATATGCATTCCATGAATAACAATGCTCTACATATTTCTCATGACGCATTACACAATTTGAGTCTCCATTATGCTATACATAATAACAAACCTCTCATGATGGATGACATGTTTCTATATCACGCAATTCATTTATTTGAGCATTGGATATTTTGTGCCAACCAACACATGCACGTATGCATCATGATGGATGATGTGTACATATACCACGCACACACAATTTTACCTTTGCCTTTGTTTTGTGTAGGTACTCACATATACTCGTCAACCTCTCAATCCCAAGAGTTGACGAAATGAGTTCTTGAGAGCAATGGCGATTTGGGATCCTGTGGACTATCCTTACCACCGCTCCCTTCGCGCAAGGACTACACGCATCTCTTCTACTTGGCTCTCACACGGCTATGGGCTATTTACCATTTGTCACCTTATGCCCACTTTCGCGTGTTCACTTTGCATGTTATACCTCTTTCTATGCCTTTGCCATGCAATTGCGACCCTTGCTTGCACTTACATATGATTCACCATTATACTACTTCTATGTGTATTTGCATGCTTGGTGGAGATCCTTATTGCTATTACCATGTTTTCCTTGTACCTCATGCTTGTGACATGTCATGTGCATTATATATGCTCACTATTTGCACACATGACATGATTGCCATGATTACCTCTAGTATGTTGCATCTTCGCACTACTAGCTTGCATGACTTGTTTCCTATGATCACTTGCTTTGTCGCATCACCCATGATACATAATTGCTCATTGTATTGGGTTGATAGCGTATATATTCATGCCTCTCACATGATTTATCTTGCTCATTGTCAATTGTTTCCATTAGTTGCATCTCTCATATTGCCTTGTAGTGAGTGTAATCATGCTATGCTTATTGATTTTGGAGACTTGGATACCTTACATGTGACACATGATTATTTGATTGAGCTTCTTGTCTTTGGTTGTTCTCGCATCTTATGCCTACATACCATGCCCTACACCCTTGTACTTTCTTATGATAAGAATGATGAAAACACTTGTTGGGTATTTCACCACACGGATGTTTGGTTTTGCATTTCCGCTAACCTTATTTGTTTTTCCGAGTGTTTGTCATGTTCTTTCATTTTGAGGGATTCACAAGGCGGTACCATCACAAGACATATTGGTTATGTGAAGGCGTACATGATGTGTGACACCAACATTTTTGAGAAACTACTAAAGGTGAACTCCTTCCCTTTGAGCCATCTTCAAATATGCATATTGGATGGGTCATTCTTTCGTTGTTGCCTCCTTCTTGTTGTCTACATGATACATCTATTGGATGGAGGACCGACATTGGAGATGGACCCTATGGACCTTCAAATTGAGAAGTGCTCGCCTACTTTGGAAGCACCACCGTACCACCACTTATGCCACAACATCGAGCCATGGTACAACACTACCCATGACAAATTTGCATCTTATGCATGGATTGACTCACATTATGATTGCCTTGTTGCATCTTGTATTACCATGTCTTCCATGATATATGAGCTTGTGCACTTTCTTAGCAAATTTGTTGTGATCTTCCTTGATGGCATATTCATACATAATGATCACATTGCCTACTATCAATTGCATGACCACATAGTCACATTGAGCACCAATTACCATGTTCATGCTTTTGATACACCGTCCCATTATGACATCATTTTGCACAATGGTTGAATTGATCACATTCACAATACATTTGTATGCACAATGAATGCTTTTGCCCCCATAAATGCTTTGCATATCATTCTATATCATCTTAATAAGCTTCATGCGCTTTGTCATCAACAATCTTGCTGAACGGACTCACGCCTACTTGATGGACACCTTGTGTGCGCTAACCATTGTATTTCCAAGTGTCGCTTGTGTTTGCTTGTTTTGTATGTATACCATCCGGACGACACCTTGGAGTACTTGGATTGTGCAATGTCTTCAACTCCGTCCAACTACAAGTCCGTCCACAACAACCGTTTCCATGGTGATGAGGATCACAATCCGAGGTCGGATCTTTCCCAAGGGGGGAGATAATACGAAGCATCCTACGATCATCCCCATGTACACTATGACGAGACCTCGACCTCGAGCATACGCCATTGGAGACAAGGTGAACTCGTTCCTAAGTCCTTTCCCTTTCCATTCATCCGAGACATGGTTGCTACCTAATGCAAAGACACTACATGTGCTCAGGAACCAAGGACTCAAGGAGAAGGAACAACCAGCGCCAAGACTTGTGCAGAGTTTCTGCCAGGTCCGGACATTCTGGCCACAGCCCGAAACCTCCGGCCCCCGGACCTTTTGGCCTGCCCGGAACCTCCGGCCCTCGACACTCCAGGCGACGCCCGGATGTGCCAACTCTCTGTCCAGCCCGGAAGCTCGCCCGGAACCTCCGGCGCCCGGAACATCCGGCCATCCTGGAACTTCCGGCCCTGCTGCACCAACGCCGTCCCGGACCGTACCAACTCTATGGATAGCCCGGACCATGCCCGGAACTTTCGAAGCCCAGACCTTCTGTCCCTGCCCGGAACTTCCGGCCTACCTGCGCGTAGAGTCTCTGGGCCGAGGCCCCTATACCTGTTTCGCCCCTCACTTACCCCTTCATGGCCCTAGACTATATATACTCCTCCACCTCCACCATTTTAGGGTTAGCATAGGTTTAGCTCATTTTAGAGATAGAGCTTTGCTCATCCTTGTGGTTCTTCTCGATCAAGAGACCGCGGCCTCTACGGAGAAGATCCACGCTTGGATTCAAGACCCCTCACGGGAAGATCCATCTAGGATATCATCAAGACCTCCTCACGGAGATGAACTAGCTACTTGTATCGTCCTTTGTTGATCGTGGACCTTGTATCACTCTTTATGTTCATTGATCTAGCACATGTGTGATCGCCTCTTGTCGATTTGAGTGTTCTCTCTTGTGTTTTCCCCTCGTTTCCCTCGTGTTCTTCTCGGGATCTGCTCCAATCGTGAAAGATCGGGCATCTAGGGTTCTACCCTACATCACTAAGGTTGGCACAGAGGAAAGGTACATTTTCAGATCTTGCAGCGCGGCCTCCGCTTCCGGAGTCCATTTTACTAAACCTGCCTTTTTCAATATCTTTGTCGGATTCAGGGCTCCGCAGACCCAAGAAGGTTCGAACTCAGGGGCGTGAACGAAGGATCTCACTTCACAACAATGCTAGCTCACCATACCCATGGCCTGATCTCGACGACTACGCAGGATCGTGCGGAAGGAATCAACACAGAGATTTACCCAGGTTTGGCCCACCTTTCGGTGTAAAACCCTACTCCTGATTTTGGTGGATTGGCCTCATGAGGAGGTAGAGAATGAACTAGTACAGTGGATGAGCAGCCTCGTGAGGGCTCAAGTGGTGATGATGGATCAGTCAGGATCAGGTCCGGGGGAATCGATCCCTTCTACGGTGATGGCTAGCCCATATTTATAGTGGCCTTGGTCCTCTTCCCTCATAGCTTAGGTGGGAAGGGATCCCACAATGGCCAATTTTGAAAGGGGACAAGGAGTACATCTTATCCTGACGAAAGGTTGTCTTCGCCTGCAAAGCTCCTGGCCATGACGCAGCGGTGGGCTCGGCGATGACATCTGTCCTGCCGAGCTCGTGGTCTTGGTCTTGTTGCACTGGAATGGAAAGCTTTGGGGCCTTCCTCGGGATCCTGCGCCTGCCCTTGCTCCCTTAGCACCGAAGAGGAAACTGTCCCCTCTGCGCCCGCTGATGCTCGCCTGGCCTTGGTCGTCATAGCTCACGTCATCGCGGCCTCATGAGGCGGGAGTCTTGCATGGAGATCTCTGCTCCTCGGGAGGCAGCCTGGGAGGGCCGCTCCTCTGGAGGTCTTGGCGTCGTTCGCCTTGCGAGGCCTGGGTCCTCGCGAGGGTCTTGTCTTGGGGGTGTTGTAGCTGGGCCGTACCGGGCCGTCGATGAGCCCACGTGCTGGGCCGCAGGCAGGCAAGTCTTGGTACCCCCGATCCCAGAACGCCGATAGTAGCCCCCGGGCCCAAGGCGTGCCCGGCCTGGCTTCGCGGCAAAGGCAAGGAGCGAAGGGCAAAGCACCGTGGGCCCCTACTGCCTGTGGGCCAGGCTCGACGCGTGGCGCACGATGGGGCACGGGCGCCTCCACTTCCCCATGTTGCCTCGGCAACCGCTCTGACTTGACAATGGCCCAACGCACGCTGCAGAGCCACCATTGCTCGGAATGCGGAGGGGCGCCGGTTAGCCTTCGTTCGCCTATAAGATGGCGAGGGAGGCGGAGCTCCCAGCCTGTCTTCATCTTATTGCCTCCCCATTCTGTGCTCTTGCTGCAGCATCCATGGCGCCGGTGAGAAGGTTCTCTGCCATGGAAAAGGGGAAAGCCCCCCAGGAAGGACTAGGCTCGCCGCTGCCCAAGCGGGGGCGCGGCCGTCCCCGCAAGTCCGCCGCAACGCCGGCGGCCGTTCCCCAGGGACGCGAGCGCATCCCTACGGGGTCCACATTGCCTCTGGCCGCCGTGGGAAGGGTCTCCCCGCAGAAGCAGCTGCGGAAGCCTTGGAAGCCGTGGTCGAGGTGGAAAGCTCACGGTGGCCGCCCGGCCTCCACGCCCGTGATCCCACACGGCTGACGTGGCCTAAGAGTTTGTGGTGTGGGCGGAGAGGCCTGCAGGCGTCTGGCTCCAGCTCCTGTGCTTCTTCGTAGAGGCATTGCCGGCCGGAGGGCCCGCTGGCCTATGGCTGCAGGCCGACGGCTGCTGCAACAAGGCCTCATGGGTGGAGGTTGAAGTTACCCTCACAGGCAATGTGTTCCTGAACCGTGGGTGGCAGACATTCGCCCGCGCCCGTGGCCTGCAGGAGAGGCGCACCCTCCACTTCAGGTATGACGGGGCGGCGACGCTCTTCGTCAAGGTCTTCGGGGAAGACGGCGGGCGCTTGGGGTGCTGCCCAGAGGGCGACAATAGCGACAGCGACCACCTCTCTGACGATGTTGGCTACCGCGGCGACGACGTCCTCTGCGGTGAACTTGCCCTTCGCGGCGGCCGCGACACCTCCGGTAGCAGCAGCGCCTCCCCCAAGGAAAGTACGAGCGACGACGACTACGATGAGCCGCCCCGTTGCTGCGCCCGGACCAAGGAAGACGGCGAGCCGCCACGCCGCCGTGCCCTTGCTCAGGAGGACGTCGAGCCACCATGCCGCCATGCCCCCGTCAAGGAGGAGGAGGATTCCGACTGAGCGTGGGCGGCGCCAGAGCCAGGCCTTAGGAGCAGCGGTCCTCGGGAGGCCGCTTCTTTGTTTTTTTATTTCCTGCATTAAGAACCATGAAGAGCCCCGCGGGGGCGTGTGATGAACTGCGGCACTTGCGCCTTTATATCAGTGTTTCCCACTCATATTCTAGCATTTACATTTCTACTGATTGAAAGGTTCCCGCCCGGCGTGATTAGGATAACTTAGCATGGCGGGCTTGTGACCCTTGGCGGGTTCCTGCGTCGTGGGGATGCGCTCCTACAGAGCCTTGGTCCTAGGTACACCCCTGGGGTCCCAAGGAGGCTCCCTCCTTATGGACCGAGTCGCTCCGGGGTCTCGAGGGGCTCGCGGCCCGCAAGGTCCCTGGGGGACTCGCGAGATTACGGGGCCTCCGGAGACGCCTCCGCCAGGCGTCAGACCTCGCGGAGATGTAAAAAGCACTTGACGTAGGATTCCTCAGTAATGAGCCGGACCGTGGCTACTTTTTCTCCAACCACCCTTCATTAGCGTCCATCTTGCACCCAGAGCCCCCGAGCGAGGGGCGATCATTGCTGGTATGCCGGGTTGCGATGCCCGGCAAGGCTAGGAGATAAACGCTCCTGAGGCCAGGGGCCGAAAGCGATACGTGCCCATTGGCTCGCTCGAGAGCGTCACACGAGGATTCGAACGCCAAGGCCTTGGCGAGGTGTGCATGCGGGCAGACCTACGGCCGCTGTGGCCTGGGACTCCAACATCGCCGGGGCTAGCCCCAGCTTAACACCATGCCTTGCCCCCGCTCACGGGATGCGTGGGAGGGAGCAACGGGCAACTGCCACTTCCTCTAATAGCGAAATTTGAGGAGGAAAGAACACTACTAGAAGGAAAAAGAAAGTCCCACCCATTTTTCAAATAAAAATGCGAGAACTTCAGACTTCATTCCAAAAAGTGGCAAATTTGTTACAAGAGCAAGTGAAAGAAAAAGCCGCGTCTAGCGCCTATGCTAGTCTTCCCACCAGCGTGGAGCATGGGGCCTCCACTTGGCGTGGGCATAGTCGTTGTTCGACCGTGTCATCTGCCAGCGCAGAGCATGGGGCTTCCACTTGGGCATGGGCGGGAGCCCCGCGGGGCCGAGGGGCGGCGCACCGGGAGACTCCGAGGTGTGTACAGCCCCACTCATTATTACGTGAGAGTGTCACAGGTAGAATTTGCGGAGATGCTGGATGTTCCAAGCATTCTGGATGGGGACCCCGTCCTGCGTCTCCAGGCGTGCGACACGGGCGATCCTGAACGTGCCCTCCCACATGGGCGAGAGCTTGTGGTGGCCCTCCCTGGAGAGGACCCGCCTCAGGATGAGGTATCCAACTTCGAGAGTCCGGGGGCGGATGCTACGGCAATGGTATCGCCGCAGCGCCTGCTGGTACCTCGCGGTGTGGAGCGAGGCCTATCGATGGCCCTCTTCCCCGAGCACGAGATTTGTTCCCCGTGAGGCATCCTGACGCGCCTCATCAAATGGCAAGACTCACGGGGAGCGATGCTTGACCTCGTGCGGGAGGACCACCTCAGCCCCGTAGACAAGGAAGAACAGGGTCTCGCCGGTGGGCTTAGTCGCAGTGGTGCAGATGGACCACAACACGGACAAGAAGCTCACCGAGCCAACCCCTGCCGCAGGCCTCAAGCTTCTTCTTGAACCTCCTTGTCTTGAGGCCCCTCAGGACCTCCAAGTTTGCGTGCTCAGCCTGGCCGTTGCTCCGCGGGTGCGCCACCGAAGCGTAGCATATCTGCGTTCCAAGGTTAGCACAATATGTCCTGAAGAGGTTGCTTGTTAATTGGGAGCCATTGTGAGTAATGATACGGTTGGGGACACCGAACCGGCTCAGGAGGCCCTTGATGAACTTAACGGCCGAGCCGGCGGGGATGGTGCACACAGGCTCCACCTCCGCCCACTTGGTGAACTTGTCGATGGCGACATAGAGGTAGCGGTAACCGCCAGGCGCCCAAGGGAAAGGGCCCAGGATATCCAGCCCCCAAACCGCGAAGGGCCATGAGAGCGGGATAGTCTGGAGACCTTGCACGGGCTGATGAATATGCTTGGCATGGAACTGGCAAGCTTCGCAGGATTGTACCAGTTCGATGGCGTCGTGGAGCGCCGTAGGCCAGTAGAACCCACTGCAGAACACCTTTCCCACGAGGGTGCGAGATGAGGAGTGGTGCTCGCAATCTCCACCGTGGATGTCGGCCAACAGCTCGCACCCCTACTCCTCGGATATGCATCGCAGCGAGACGTCATTGGGGCATATTCGGTACAGCTCGCCGTCCTGCAAGCAATAAGCAGTGGCCTGGCAAGCCACGCGTTCTGCATCCTCCTCCTTCTCTGGTAAGGTGCCGCAGAGTAAGTACGCCTTGAACTCCTTGGTCCAGCAGCCTGCCTGAGGCTCCAACGCAAGGAGTAAGTGGGATCCCGAGGTCGGACAACAGGCTGGGATGCCCGAGGATGGGGCCGGTGGCGGCTCCTCTAGGAGCAGCGTTGGGTCTGAGGTCGGGGGCGCCGCCGACAGCCTGAAGAGCCTTTCCTCGAAGACGCCAAGCTTTTGAGGCTCGCGGTGAGATGCCCTCTTGGCGATGTCATCTGCTTCCTTGTTCACACCGCGTGGGACATGCTGCAATTCCAAGCCCAGGAAGCGCTTTTCAATTTTACGTACCTCTTCCAGGTATGCTTCCATGTGCTCGTACTTCGGTTTGTACTCATTGTTGAAAAGTTGACGAGAAGCTGGGAGTCACCCTTGATGGTGAGGCGCTTGACCCCCAGGGCGGCCGCGGCCCTGAGGCCAGCGATCAAGCCCTTGTATTCGGCGATGTTGTTGGAGACCTTCTCGCCGTGCTGGAAACAGAGCTGCACGGCGTAGTAGAGCTTGTCCTTGGTCGGTGAGATGAGTATGACTCCAGCCCCCGCGCCCCGCCGCGCAAAGGCACCATCGAAGTGCATGACCTAGCTGTCGGGCGCCTCATCGCCAGGCGTGAGGGATTGGCCCTCATCCAGCCCCCGGTCGGGGGTGTCCGTCAACTCCGCCACGAAATTAGCGAGGGCCGCACCCTTGATGACCCTGGTCATGCTGAACTCCAGCTGGAAGGCCTGCAGCTCGATGTTCCTCTCTGCAACCCTCCCAGCGGCGTTGGGGCTGCACAACACTTTCTCCAGGGGGTATGCAAAGACGACCTTGATGGGGTGGCCCTGGAAATAATGATGCAGCTTCCTTGATGTGACGAGGAGTGCGAGCAGGAGCTTCTGCTGCACAGGGTAGCGCGTGCGCATCCCGCAGCACCGTGCTGACGAAGTACACCGGATGCTCGACGAGGGGCAAGGTGTCGACAGTGCCCTGCTCTGCATGGGGCGCGAGGGACTCGGGAGCCCCGCTGGCTGGTGAAGTGACGAGGGCCTCAGGGGCGCCATCTTGAGGTGACGAACGTTGTGCGACCCCTCGCGGGTCACCTTGCTTCGCGCCTACGTCGGCGTGCTCCTCCCGGACCGCCACGAGCGCTGCGCTGGCCGAGTGGGGGTGGCCGCCAAGTAGAGCACCAGGGGCTCGCGAGGGCGAGGCGCCACCATGATAGGTGGGCTTGTGAGGTACCTCTTGAGGTCCTCGAAGGCCGCCTCAGCCTCCGGAGTCCACTCGAAAGGGCCCTTCCTCTTCATCAGCTTGAAGAAAGGGAGGGCGTGCTCGCCAAGCTTGGAGATGAAGCACCCCAAGGAGGTCACGCAGCCTGTGAGCTTTTGCATTTCCTTGAGGGTCTGCGGTGGGCGCATCTTTTCAATTGCCTTAATCTTCTCGGGATTAGCCTCAATCCCTTGATGTGATACAAGGAAACCCAGCAGCTTGCCGGACGGGACCCCGAACACACACTTTTCTGGGTTGAGCCTCAGGTTCACTTGGTGCAGGTTGGCGAATGTCTCTTCCAGGTCTTCGATCAGGGTCCTTGCCTCCCGCGACTTGACCACGATGTCGTCGATGTACGCCTCCGCATTTCTCCCCAGTTGTGGCCCCAGCGCGATGTGCATCAGTCGCTGGAAGGTTGCAGCGGCGTTCTGCAACGCGATGGGCATGCAGGTGTAGCAATACACGCCACACAGGGAGATGAAGGCTGTTTTCTCAACGTCCTCTGTCGCCATCTTGATTTGATGATATCCTGAGAAAGCATCCAAAAAGCACAACAGATCGCACTCGGCGGTGGAGTCCACGATCTCTGGTCAATGCGCGGAAGCGGGAAGGGGTTCTGAGGGCAAGCCTTGTTGAGGCTCGTGAAGTCAATGCACATGCGCTCCTTCCCCCCTTCTTGGGGACAATTACTGGGTTGGCCAGCCAATCCGGGTGCCGCACTTCTCGAATAACACCGGCCTCTTGCAACTTGCGGACCTCTTGGACGATGAACGCTTGCTTCTCTTGTGCTTGACGTCGCGCCTTTTACTTCACCGGGCGCGCACCGGGTCATACCATCAAGTGGTGCTTGATCACCTCCCTCGGGACACCAACCAAGTTCGACGCTTCCCACACAAACACGTCCTTGTTCGCCCGGAGGAAGCCAATCAACGCCTCTTCCTGATCCTGGGGAAGGCCGACCCCTATGGTGAAGGTGAGACCTGAGCCATCGCTGTCAATAGGCACCTGCTTTGTCTCGGCCTGATCCTAAGAGAACAACTGCTTTTTCTTCGCAGGCGCGGCCTCCAAATCCTCCGGGGCGTCCCCAGCATCGGGGCTAGAGGCTGCCGCGGCCCCGTAGACGAGCTTGAGGGCCCGGACCATGCCCTTTGTGTCTCCGGCCACTGTGATGATGCCATTGCTGCCCGGCATCTTGATGATGTTGTAGCCCGGATGGGTCGCCACCATGAATCTGGCGAGAGCTGGATACCCCAAGATGGTGTTGTACAGGAGGCCAATGCGGGCCACGTCGAAGTCGATCAGCTCGGTGTGATAATTGTCGCGCTTGCCGAAGGTGACGGGGAGGTGCACCTGCCCCAAGGGGGTGGCTGAGCCCTTGGTCACCCCCGAGAAGGGTTTGGTGGGCGCGAGCTAGTCGTAAGGCATCTGGAGCATGTCAAAGGCCTCCAAGGAGAGGATGTTGAGGCCGGCGCCGCCGTCGATGAGGGTCTTGGTGACCGCAACATTGCTGATGGTGGGTGTGCATAGCATGGGGAGTGCACCCGCAGTGACCGCCGTCTTGGGATGATCTCTGAAGTCGAAGGTAATGTTGGCCTCAGGCCTTGCATGGCCCCGCAAAGCCTCATGCTATGGCCGAGTAGTGCTTGCCCGGCGAAAAAACTGTTTGATGTAGCGGCCAGAGGCAGGCGCTTGTGACCCGCCGATGATGCATGCGACTGCGTGGGGCACCGGTGCCGCGGAGCGCACGATGAACTGGTCGTGGAGCTCCTCCCAAGAAGAGATCAAGGCGTCCGGGAGGCCGCGGAGCCAAGACCGAGGGGCCTCCGTGGGGGCCAGGGGGAGCCAGTTTGCCACGGCCTTGTCGTTGCCGCCTGCCGCTTGGATGGCCTGCGCGTATAGCTGGAGGAACTACTCAGGGTCCGCAGTGCCATCGTACCACGGGGGCAACGCTGGCCTGAACTTCGCGGGCCACCGTACCCAGCGTAGGCCGGGGGTGAAGGTCGGGCAGCCCGCAGCGTTCCCATAGGCTTCGGGCGGCCAAGCCTGTGGGACAGCATTTGCCATGGGAACAACGAGGCGAGGGCGGAGCGTGGTTGGTGAAGAGGCGGAGCTTCGACACGCCCCCTACCTGGCGCGCCAAATGTCGGATTCAGGGCTCCACAGACCCAAGAAGGTTTTCACAACGATGCTAGCTCGCCATACCCATGGCCTGATCTCGACGAGTACGCAGGATCGTGCGGAAGGAATCAACACAGAGATTTACCCAGGTTCGGGCCACCTTGCGGTGTAAAACCCTACTCCTGCTTTTGATGGATTGGCCTCACGAGGAGGTAGAGGATGAACTAGTACAGTGGATGAGCAGCCTCGCGAGGGCTCAAGTGGTGAGGATGGATCGGTCAGGATCGGGTCCGGGGGAATTGATCCCTTCTAGGGTGATGGCTAGCCCATATTTACAGTGGCCTTGGTACTCTTCCCTCATAGCTTAGGCGGGAAGGGATCCCACAATGGCCAATTTTGAAAGGGGACAAGGAGTACATCTTATCCTGACGAAAGGTGGTCTTCGCTTGCAAAGCTCCTGGCCATGACGCAGCGGTGGGCTCGGTGATGACATCCGTCCTGTCGAGCTCGTGGTCTTGGTCTCGTTGCACTGGAATGGAAAGCTTTGGGGCCTTCCTCGGGAACCTGCGCCTGCCCTTGCTCCCTTAGCACCGAAGAGGAAACTGTCCCCTCTGCACCCGCTGGTGCCTGCCTGCCGTTGGTCATCATAGCTCATGTCATCGTGGCCTCACGAGGCGGGAGGCTTGCATGGAGATCTCCGCTCCTCATGAGGCAGCCTGGGAGGGCCGCTCCTCTGGAGGTCTTGGCGTCGTTCGCCTCGCGAGGTTCTTGTCTTGGGGGTGTTGCAGCTGGGCCGTACCGGGCCATCAATGAACCCATGTGCTTGGCCGCAGGCAGGCAAGTCTGGGTACCCCCGATCCCAGAACGCCGACAATCTTGAAAAATGGCAGGGCGCGCTAAGCAGACCTTGAAATGAACCTGTTCAAAGCCGGGACACAACCGGCAAGACGCCACACATCCTTGACGGTCTTGGGTGCTTCAATATGCTCGATAGCTTTGATCTTGTCGGGACTCGCTTCGATTCCACGCTGGGACACAAAGAACCCGAGAAGTTTGCCGGATGGAACTCCAAACACACACTTCTCGGGGTTGAGCTTCATGTTGATTTTGCGCAAGTTTGCAAACGTCTCTTCTAAATCCCCAATGAGGGTTGATTTGTCCATGGTCTTGACCACTATATCATCCATATAGGCTTCTACATTTCTATGCAATTGTGGCTCAAAACCAATCTGAACTGCTCTCGCAAACGTCGAACCAGCACTCTTTGGTCCGAAAGGCATACATACAAAGAAATACGTGCCACATGGAGTAATGAATGCGGTCTTCTCCTCATCTTCCTTGGACATGAATATCTGGTGATACCCGAAGTAGGCATCAAGAAACGAGAGCAAATCACAACCGGCAGTGGAGTCTACAATCTGATCAATGCGCGGCAAGGGGAAAGGATCCTTCTGACATGCTTTGTTGAGATCAGTGTAATCAATACAAAGTCTCCACTTCCCATTCGCCTTGCGCACGACAACTGGATTTTCCAACCAAGTTGGATGTAACACTCCTCTAACCAAGCCTACTGCCTCAAGTTTCTTGATTTCTTCATCTATGAATTTTTGTCGTTCCAAAGCTTGCTTCCCGACCTTCTGCTTGATGGACCGAGCATGAGGACAGACAACAAGATGGTGCTCAATTACCTCCCTGGGAACACCGGGGATATCGGATAGTTGCCATGCAAACACATATACATTCGCCCGCAGGAAGGCAATGAGCGCACTTTCCTATTTGTTGTCTAGGGTGGCACCAATGGTAAAGGTACCCCTAGTGCCGTCCTCCCTTGCTGGCACCTTATTTGTCGCAGGTGGAGTTGCCTTGGATCTCTTGCCGGCAGTACTTTTTGGCAAGTACTCAGTGGGTGCGTAGCGCTCTGAGGAGGCGCGCTTCATGAAAGTCTCGCTAGATGTCTTGCTGGGTTTCTAGCTTTTCTGTTCCTTGGCGGGGGCTGTGCCTTGATGGACTCTGCTGCCACCGCATCTCTGTAGAGCTTGTCTACACATATTTCTGCATCTTTCTTGCCAGAGTTGATGGAGATGGCACCCATGGGCCCTGGCATCTTCAACGTGTTGTAGGCATAGTCTAATGCTACCATGAACTTGGCCAGGGCTGGGCGACCAAGAATTCCATTGAATGGCAAGGGGATCTTGACAACATCAAACACAATTGTCTCTGTCTTGTAATTCAGCTCCCCGCCAAACGTCACCGGCAGCATGATCTTTCCCTTAGGTTGGATCCTTCCCGGGTTGATTCCTTGGAACGTCCTGGTCTTCTTGAGCTCTTCCTCAAGAATATGAAGCCTCTCGATCACCTCAGGGGAGATTAATTTCAAGCCAGCCCCACCGTCAACTAGTATTTTCGTGACTTTGAGGTTGCGTACTGTTGGTGAGACCAACAACGGCAAACACTTGACCGCATTCGTGCGATCAGGGTGGTCCTCGGCATAAAAAATAATAGGCGTGTGGGACCACTTGAGGGGCTTTCGGGTATCCGCCGCCGGCTCCGCTGCATTGACCTCACATGCCCATTGCTTGAGCTGGCGGTGAGAGGAGTGCAAAGATGCACCCCCGTCAATGCACATGGCCTCTGTTGCCTTCTGGAATTCCGGTTCACTAGACTCGTCATCATCCTCCTCTTCACTCTCTTCGTCCTCTTTATTTTCTCTGCCCCTGGCAGGCTTTTCTTTCTTTTGGTTAGCATTGCCGCAGCGTCCACCTCGGCCGCCGCGACCCTTCTTGCCTGATCCACCCGTACCATCCTGGCCCTTCTCCTTGTCCCGCTTCTCGTACTCAGCTTTCTCTTTCTAAACTAGCGGTCTGACTTGATGTCACTCCTGGAGGTCGTGACCTTTAGTACGGTGAATCTTGCAGTATGGCCCGTCAGATTTGCCGGCCTTCTCTCCTGCCGCAGCAACCTGGCAATCATCGCATGTAGCTGCTTCCTTGCCGGTGCTTTCCGTCTTGGTTTCCTTGGTGGGGCTAGAATCACCGGATCGCTCTACAGCCATAACTGACTTGCCTTTGCGCTTTCTGTTGCGCCTTCGACCTTTCTTCTTCGGGGCGGCGGCATCATCGTCATCAGAGTAGACTCCAATGCCAGCATCTTCCCCGGGAAGCGTTCTCCCCTCTTCAGCCCGGGCACACTTGTCCGCCAACGTGTAAAGCTCATTGACGGTCTTCGGCAATCGTATGTGCCTCTTTTCTCGCATCTTGCGAATGCGCACGTTCATGTGGAACACGGCAATCACAGCTGTCGGGTGCAAATCCGGGATGCTACGGTGTACACGACTGAACCTCTAGATGTACTTACGCAAATCTTCTCCTTCCTTTTGTGGGATCACTTGCAAGTTGCTGGGCAACCCAGGGCCTTTCTGTCCTCCGGTAAAGGCACCAACAAACTTGTTGCATAGATCTGACCACGAGGAAATGGAGTTCTCTGGCAAATTCATCAGCCAGGCTCTCACATTGGGCTTGAGCACCAATGGGAAATACTTAGCTAGAATCTTTTCATCCCTTCCTCCGGCAGTCTGCACGGCGATTGTGTAAATGCCTAAGAACTCTGCCGGGTTTAGCTTGCCATCATACTTTTCTGGTACTTCGGGCTTGAACGCGCGGACAGACGGCCAGCAGACCTACCGCAGCTCGCGTGTGAAAGCAGGGCACCCAACCTCGTAAGGCAAGTATCCATCAACAACGGGTGCTGGCTCATCGATGACTGGGCCATTGCACTCGTCTGATTGATGGCGTGCCTCTCAGCGCTGTTGGATGGTACTGCGAGCATCTTCTGCTCGCCTGTCCAGCAGGACCTGCCGCTGATCTTGTTGCGTCCTCGGATCTGAGGAGGCCATCGACATGTTGTCGGGCTGTGCGTTCCACTGGGTCTGCTGTGTGTGCCGGTGCTGCTGCTGGGATTGCTGCCGTGGAGGTGATTGCATCGTGGGTGCACCGCGTGCTTCACGGGCATCAGTTTGAGCTACGGGCGCAGTTGGTGGGCACCACGAGGGTTCCGCCAACTGGGATCTGTTTGCATCGGCAAACTCAATCAAGCTCCGGATGGTGGCTCTCCACTCATCCATTTTGTCAGCTATTGGAGGGAAATCCAATAGCATCTGGGCTCATGCCATTGCCTCCGTTGCCGTCGAAGACATGTTGGAGAGTGAAGAACGCGACGTCGCTCGATTCCTTGTAGAGCCAGCAGGAGCGCCGTTGCGATCTTGTCACTGAATTGCGGGAGTGATGGCAATTTGGCATGGCGGGAGCGGCACCTGAAGATCTTGAACCTAATCGACAGGCGTCTTGCCGTGCAGGCGCTGTTGTGAAGGTACAACAACGCCACTTGGCATCACGTCACGCCCATCTCGTGATGGACGTGACGTGTGTCTCGATGTCGTTCCCCTCATCGCCGTCGCCGGAGTCGTCACAGCGGGAGGGTCGCGGCTCGCACCCAACCGGACAGGGTCTCTCCGATGGCTACGTTCGCCGGTGTGCTGAGGAGGCGGGAGATGCTCGCCCGCGCCATCCGCGCCATTGTTACTGTCTTCGCTAGAGTGTCGAGGAAGATGTCCGACTCCGGCGCCTCTACCGCACGT
Source organism: Thinopyrum elongatum (assembly GCA_011799875.1). Taxonomy (NCBI): domain Eukaryota; kingdom Viridiplantae; phylum Streptophyta; class Magnoliopsida; order Poales; family Poaceae; genus Thinopyrum; species Thinopyrum elongatum. The sequence continues at coordinate 276,025,737 of CM022302.1, read as the reverse complement.
TCCCGCCGTAGTGGGACAGCGACCGCACCTCCTGTGCTGACCGCACCCACCATGGCATCCGCATCGTCCGTAGCGGCGGCGTCGCCTATGCCGCCCGCAGACAAGCAAGACAGAAGCTTGGGCGTGGAGGGTTTCATCGCCATGGAGCCCTTCTTCTTGGGTGACATGGATGGTGAAGAAGTTGCTAAACTTGATGAAGTCGACACACCGTTTGTTGCCTTGGTTCAGGCCAACGATCCCCCTGCCTAGCACGCCAAAGATGTCGGCATGTAGCCGGCGATCTATGGGAAAATGCTGCTCTTCCTAGTTTGGCAAAGGGGGTGCACTCAACGCAAAGAGCAAGAACAACAAGAGGCGCTGCGGTTTTTACCCAGGTTCGGGCCGCTGAGAAGCGTAAAACCCTACTCCTACTTTGGTGTATTGAATGGGTGTGTGCATAAGTACATGGAGCGCTCTCCCCCAGCAAGGAGCAAAGAGAGGCTGCTACACAGGTACGTGTGCGCGGGGTTGCTTTGGGTTCCAACCCTTGTAAAGGTTGCCCTGGCCCTCCTTTTATAGCTTAAGGGGTTACCACAGTGGCAAAAGGGTCATTACAGGATGATTAGATAGAAACAGTGCTATCATACCTAACTCTGCTAGTTAGGACAAAATGTGTTAAATGCATCCCTAGGTGTCGCGAGGAGGAGGGATCCCGGCAAGGCTGCTGCACCACTTGCCCAACCGCCTCTCTATTATGTTGACACGCCATTAGGACGGGTGTCGATAAACATAACTCCTCTTCTAGCGGGCCGCCACGTGCCCGACAAGCCCCACCAACCCATCTGCAGGCTCGACACCTCACCGATGGGTGACTATCTGCTCGGTGAGGTGGAGCACTGGTGGTTGGCGTAGTCTTGCCGGGTCCAGCGCTTGCTGAGCCTTCATCTTGCCGGTCCTGCATTACCGGCAAGGGCCTGCTTCTAGTACTTAATCTTTGTGGCTTGTCTTGGTCTTCTTGATGCGCTCTTTGATCTCTCAAAGAGCTGCTTCTTTTAGCTTGGGAAATCTTTGTTGAAAATTTATCCTTCCCGGGGAAGCTACTACTTGTCTGCGCGTAAGTCTGGGTATTACAAACCCATGTTTAATACACTGACAACAGGGTTCTAGGAGGCCGTGTGCACTGGGTCCCATGTGCACGGGGTTGGCAGAGCAGCCAACATGCTCTTGGAAGGCTGCTCTTCCATTCTTGTGGTACGCCCTTGATGAACTTGAGTGTCCTGGTCTTGGCGGTGTCGATGCCGGTGTGTCCTTGCTGGAGATGGTAGCTCGGGAGTCTTTGTGCTTGAGCGTCTTCTCGAAGATGAGGAAGACTTTTTGTGGTTGTTGATGAGGACCTTGAGCTCCTCCATGTGCTAGTCCATGTTGGCGTCGATGAAGTTCTTCATGGCATCGAACTCGTCGTCGTGGTTGTAGACTAGAGATGATGTGCTTTGCCTATCCATCACAAGACTCAAGCAAAGCTGAGTAGGAAATGAGATAAACAATACCAAGCTACCTTTTCCCAAAGTTGAGGATGTATCCCGTGTCACTCAATGTGAAATGAAAGAATAGTGGAATTGGTACCGGACTTGTTCACTCACACCTACAAATTAAGCTTATCGAGTGGCTTGGTTAGGACAAGTGGCACAAATTCATGCAAATTGAAGTCCAAGATATTGTAAATGTTGAAATAAATCCAAAGGACTCAAGATGCAAAGCAAGTGATCACAAATATACAGGAGGGCAATAAAGAAACGCACACGATGGGATAATGGGGCTTATGCAACTATTGGGATGAGCAAAACAAAATTACCTAACGAAGACTAAGCTCATGTTGCACAAACACTAGGAGAGCACTAGCTTGATTGCACACTTGGGCACGATTCACCACTTGGCACCAACCTATATGCATGCAAGAACGAATGTTTCCTATTCCATGTATCCTCATGCACAAGTATCTCTTTTCATGCTCAACTCTCTTTGCTTATAAGCTTTGATCTTTCTTTCTTGCTTAAAAGCTTTTTTTGTCTTTTTTTGCTCTTCTCTTCCTTTCCACTTTTCTTATTGAGCCTCAACCACAAACATGAGACAAGTATCACAAGATATGAATGGGAGCAAGCAATTGCACTATATGATATATCAGATGCTGCAACAATATGACATTGTATCACTATGGTGCACAAGTTTTCGAGAAGCCCGACAATACTCGGATAGCTCGTCTCAATAGGTATGAAGGTATTCCCAAAGATGGTGGGGCTATCAAGATGTAATGGCAAGGAAGGAAAATTTTATGAAGGAATGGATACCTTCTCACACTTAACCTTTCATAAAGTCGGGGGGTAACCGGCCTTGCTTCCGGTTGAAGTTGGTCTCAAACGATGGATGGTCGTCGTTGATGCGGAAGCTCGTGGTGGATGTAGTCGATGGAGCGATACAACATTTTGGTGGTTGATGAATATGTAACCGTCCCTAAGTAGACGAAACACCTTAGGAGACTCAAATCACAACTCAAACAACCACAAATACAATAAGAACCAAAATGGGTTAGTTTGCGGAATTTTTATGTGGTGGTGCGGAAGTTATGGCGGAGGGCCTAGGAAAAGATGCCAAAATTTACAAAGTTTTATGGAGTCAAATGGTGTTAAAACCAAGATGAGCAGCTCGGGCACGTCGCTAGCTTTCCAACGAGCCAAAGAACACCCAAATCAGAGTTCAGGACTGTGAGATATGGGTAAAACAGTGAAGCGTTGGCGGCTGATTCTGGGAGGGCTCAGGGTCTCATGCGCACGGTAGAAGTACCATGGGCACGGGGTGTCCAGGAACTTCACGGGGGCCCGTGGGCACGGGGGTGGCGGAAAATTCATAATTTCAAGGTCAGATTTGAAGGGGATAAAGAAAATTTAGGTTATGAGGACACAATGGAAGGTGGATCTAGTTGCTAAACACCAGATCCATGGATTGAAATCAACAAAAACGCACTAGGAACAACAAATCACAAAAAAATTGGTATGGATCTTTTCGTGGGGATTTTTGAAATTGGGCATAAACAAGCAAAATTAGGCTAGAACACGGGCGTGCACGGGGGGGGGGGGGGGGGGGGGGGGTAGGGCTCCAAATTCATGTCAACTGGCTCTGATACCATGATGTTGTAGGGCAGTGCCAAAGTGCCCTGATTTGTCCTGATTTTCACGAATTGGAGCTACGAAGAGGAACGCAAAGAACATGAAGAACAAGAGGGGAAATCATAAAAGGAACACTCAAGAACAAGTCCAATCACACGTCCACTAGACAATCAAACACACAAGATCCACAAGGTACACAAACAATCAAAGGGAAACAAGATACAAGGTAGAGTTCATCCCAAATCCAAGAAGGAGATGAGGTCTTGATGATCTAGATAGATCCTTCCCTAGTAGGGGTCTTGATATCCACTAGGGATCTTCTCCTAAGAGGCCTTGATCTCCATGGGAGAGGGTAGGTAGGAGCAAAGCTCTCAAGATCTCAGATATACTTTGCTAGCCCTAACAAATGGCCTAGGCGCGAGTTATATAGTGATACGTCTCCAACGTATTTATAATTTTTTATTGTTCCATGCTATTATAGTATCAATCTTGGTTGTTTTTATGCATTCATATGTCATTATATATATCATTTTTTGGGACTAACCTATTAACTTAGTGCCAAGTGCTGTTTTTTGCCTTTTTTGGTTTTCTAGAATATCAGTACCAAACGAGGCGCAAATGCCACGAAACTTTTTGGAGATTTTTTTTGGACATAAGAGACCCTGGAAGCTTCGTTAGAGGGCCAGCAGATGAAGGAGTAGCCCACAAGGCACCAGGGCGCGCCTTGGTGGCTTGTGGGGCCCATGAGCATCAGTTTGATGTAATTCTGCCTCTATAAATTCTCTAAAATCGGGAAACCAATAGAGAGCCATCCAAAATACCTTTTCCACTGCCGCAAGCTTCTGTTCTCATGAGATCCCATCTGGAGGCCTTTTTCGGCACTCTGCCGGAGGGGGAACCGACCATGGAAGGGCTCTACATCAACCTTGCTGCCCTTCCGATGATGTGTGAGTAGTTTACCACAGACCTACAGGTCCATAGCTAGTAGTTAGATGGCTTCTTCTCTCTCTTTGATCTTCAATACAATGTTCTCCTCTATGTTCTTGGAGTTCTATTCGATGTAATCAATTTTTTCGGTGTGTTTGTTGGGATCCGATGAATTGTAAGTTTATGATCAGATTACCCATGAATATTATTTGGGTCTTCTCTGAACTCTTTTATGCATGATTATTATAGCTTTGTATTTCTCTCTGATCTATTGATTTGGTTTGGCCAACTAGATTGATTTTTCTTGCAATGGGAGAGGTGCTTTGTAATGGGTTCAATCTTGCGGTGATATATATCCCAGTTACCGAATGGGACAAGATACGTGTTTGTATTGTTGCCATTAAGGATAAAAGGATGGGGTTTATTCATGCGTGAGTTTACTTTGTCTACATGATGTCATCTTGCTTAAGGTGTTACCCCATTCTTTATGAACTTAATACTCTAGATGCATGCTGGATAGCGGTCGATGTGTGGAGTAATAGTAGTAGATGCAGGCATGAGTCGGTCTCGGACATGATGCATATATACATGATCATGGCCTTGGATATAGTCATGATGATTCGCTTTTCTATCAATTGCTCAATAGAAATTTGTTTACCCACCCTATGCTATTTTCATGAGAGAAGTCTCTAGTGAAAACTATGGCCCCCGGGTCTACTTTTATCATATATGAAAAACCAAAAATACCTTGCTGCAATTTTATTTACTTTATTTTATTTTGTATTTTTGTGCTATCTATCTATCACTACGAGATTTGATCCTTGCAATTAACCGCCGAGGGATTGACAACCCCATGTTCACGTTTGGTGCAAGTATTTGTTATTTTGTTTGTAGGTATTGCTAACAAGGTCTTGCGTGGTTCTCCTATTGGATTGATAACCTTGGTTCTTAACTGAGGGAAATACTTGTCTCTACTGTACCGCATCATCCTCTCCTCTTCGAGGAAATCCCAACGCAGCTCACAAGTAGCATATAGGTGGATGGAAGTGAGGGACGAGTGGAGGGGCAAAATAGGACATCCACGGCCATCTTCCTGTAGAGCCCATGCACACGGGGTAAGTGAGGCCCGCGGGCACAGTACATGCTCGTGTGCACGGGGTTCCCATGTGCTTTAGCGTAGGGGCCTGTGGGCACGGGGGTTCTGGAGGTCCGTGCGCACGGGGTCGCCTGGGCGCGTCTGCTTCCTTCTTGATGCTGAACTCCTTCTTCTATGTGTTCTCCTCGCTGATGGTGTACAAGTACTCTTGATCTTGGACTCCTCGATGAATGTGTAGCTCCGCTCACACCTATGTATGCACACGAGAGAGGGGTCAAGTAGTATATCACCCTTGAAGGATACAAATGGACACGTGTAAAGGAGATGATTCACCTTTATGTATGTGAAGTAGATGTGGCATGTGTCACTTGCCAAACGAACTCTTAACATGGTGATGTCCGTAGGATGCTCCGCATCACGTCTCCAACTTATCTATAATTTATGAAGTACTCATGTCATGTTTATAACAATTCTACATGGTTTTGGTATGATTTGAATGGAACTAACCTGGACTGATGCTGTTTTCAGCACAACTACCGTGATGTTGTTTTTTGTGTAGAAATAAAAGTTCTCAGAATGGGCTGAAAATTTACGATGATTTTTTATGGACCAAAAGAGACCCCCGAAGCTTCATGGAAGGACCAGAAGAGCCACGAGGATGCGACAAGCATGGGGGCACCCCCAGGAAGGCCTACCGGGCTTGTCGCTTCCTTGTGGGTCCCCTTGATGTGCAACCAACGCCAAAAATTCCTATAAATACAGAAAACCCCAGAAAGAAACCTAGAACTTCCGCTCCGCCACCGCAAGCCTCTGTACTGAATCAGTCTCATTTGTAGCCCTGTTTCCACACTCTGTCGGAGGGGGAAATCATCACCGGAGGCAATCTTCATCATCCCGACGGTCACCATGACGAGGAGGGAGTAGTTCACCCTCGGGCCTGAGGTCAGGTACAAGTAGCTATGTGTTTAATCTCTCTCTCTCTCTCGGGCGTTCTTGATTTGGCACGATCTTGATGTACCACGAGCTTTGTTAATATAGTTGGATCATATGGTGTTTTCCCCTCTCTGTCTTGTTGTGATGAATTGAGTTTTTTATGTTTGAGGTTTCACTATTATCGGATTGAATACTTTTTGGATTTGAGAACACTTGATGTATGTCTTGCATATGGATACCCGTGGTGACCATGGGGTATTCTATTCATTCACTTGATATATGTTTTAGTATTCAACTTCTGGATTATCGTGACATTGGGGTAATCAATGCATAGGGGTTGATACACGTTTTCGTCCTTCTTTCTCCGGTAGAAACCTTGGGGCACTATTTGAAGTTCTTTGTGTTGGATTGAATATTATGAATTTGAAGTTGTTTGATGCATATCGAATAATCAACTCACGGATACTTGTGGTGATATTGGAGTATCTAGGTGACATTAGAGTTAGTTGATGTGTATCATATGGTGTTATTTTAGTACGAACTCTAGGGTAGTTTGGGACACTTATAGGGATGGCTCAATAGATTTATCGGAAAAGATAACTTTGAGGTGGTTTCATACCCTAAATTTTTTTCATCTTATGTTCTTCGCTAGATCAGAACTTTGGAGTGATTCTTTGTCGCACGTTGAGGGATTGTTATATGATTCAATTATGTTAGCACTGTTGAGAGATTGTACTAGTGAAAGAATGAACCCTAGGCCTTGTTTCTAAGCATTACAATACCGTTTGTGCTCCGTTTTATCACTTGCTACCTTGCTGTTTTTATATTTTTAGATTACAAAACCTATATCTACTATCCATACTACACTTGTATCACCATCTCTTCGCCGAACTAGCGCACCTATACAATTTACCATTGTATTGGGAGTGTTGGGGACACAAGAGATTTCTCGTATTTGATTGCAGGGTTGTTTGAGAGAGACCATCTTCATCCTACACCTCCCACGGATTGATAAACCTTAGGTCATCCACTTGAGGGAAATTTGCTGCTGTCCTACAAAACTTTGCACTTGGAGGCCCAACAACGTCTACAAGAATAAAAGTTGGGTAGTATACATCAAGCTCTTTTCTGGCGCCGGTGCCAGGGAGGTGAGTGCTTGAAGGTATATCTTCAGATCTTGTAATTGAATCTTTCAGTTTCTTGTTTTATCACTAGTTTGGTTTATAAAAGAAAACTAAAAAAATATGGAATTAAGGTTACCTCAAATGCTTTATCTTTATAATGTATTTCTTGAAAATGATGCATCGGAAAATTGTGCCAAAGTGTTGGAAGAAGAATTCAATAAAATGTATGGCACAAAATCCTTGAGTGATAAGCATGATTGCAATATTGTTAGTTTGCTTTCTATGAAAATCCATGATGCTAATGATATGCAAAGCCATAAGTTTGGGGATGCTATATTTGATGAAGATGATATTTTTAGCCCCCAAGTTTTTATGAGCAAATTTATTATGATGATAGCATGCCTCCTATTTATGATGATTACAATGATGAAAGTGGGTTTGGAAGAGTGTCAACTCTAGGAAGTAATGATCCCACTATGTTGGAGGGTGTTGAATCTTATTGTAATAATTATGAAAGTGGATTTGGAGAGGCCAGGACATTATTTAATGATGATTCCACTATTTTGGAATAGGTTTCAATTGATTATGACAACAAAGTTGCTATCTATGATGATTATGGTGATGACATGTATGCTATAAAGAGTAATGATAACCATGAAACTTGTCATCATGATTTTAATGTTCAATTTGATCATCCAATCAAGTATCATATGATAGTTATTTCATTGAATGTGCTCCCACTACTATTGATGAGAAGAAATTTGCTTATGTGGAGAGTAATAAAATTCTATGCTTGTGGATCATGACAGGAATGATTTATGTGGTAGTTATATTGTTGAATTCATTCATGATGCTACTGAAAATTATTATGAGAGAGGAACATATGCTTATATATATCTCAATAATATCAAGTTTCCTCTCTATGTGTTGAAAGTTTTGAAGTATTGCTTGTTTTGCCTTCCTATGCTAGTTGACTATTGTTCCCATAAGTTGTTTGCTCACAAAATCCCTATGCATAGGAAGTGGGTTAGGATTAAATGCGCTAGTCATATGCTTCCTGATGCTCCCGTTATGTTTCAATTCTTTACTTTTATGTGAGCATCATTGAAATCCTCATGCCTAGTGTCGGTGCAACAAACACATGTGTTCGCTGCCCTGACTTATGCACCGGCGTACGGTGGGCCATGCATCAAGTATCAAGGTATGACAAAAGCCAAGCCAGAGAAACCGCTCTTCGTGAGATGAAGGAGCGCATTAAGAAGGCCAAACCAACCAGAGAAGCCCTCAGGAAGATCTCCCCTGCCGGGCAGGCGAGTTCAGTAGGGTCGAGACTACACCTGTGGGCGAGGCCAAGGTACCCCGGAAGGGTTCCCAGGGCCACCAAGACAAGAGCCCGACAGGCTCCGTGCCGGCAGGCACCCGCCAAGACGCCACCCCTCCACCTCATCAAACACCAGTCGCTAATCAATGCGGTGTCAAGCCCTTAGGTGGCTAAGTGGATCTTGTCGTGCATGTGGCAGCATGATGGAGAAGAGATTACCTTTGATGACACCCATCCCTGAGGCGTGTCATGCGTATAAGGGGTAGTTAGGCAAGCGGTGGAGAAACCTTGCCGGGGCTACCTCTTCATATGACATCTAGCAGTGCATTTAATGCACTTTGTCCTAACTGCCAGAGTTAGGTATGATAACACTATTAGCTATCTAATCATGATGTTATGACTATTTTGCCACTGTGGTCGCCCCTTAAGCTATAAAAGGAGGTCCGGGCAACCTAGCAAAGGGTTTGAACTTCTGATCCCTTAACACTTGTACACGCGTAGCTGCTCTCCCCAAGGCGCCCTTGCTGAGCTTGAGCTCCGTGTCTTCGTGTTCCTCCAAATCAATCCACCAAGGCAGGAGTAGGGTTTTACGCTTCAAAGCGGCCCGAACCTGGGTAAAACACGAGTTGTGATCGTCATGCTGTTCTGCTACCTTTGCTCTTTGTGCAATGTGACCGTCCCCTGCTGAACCACAAAAGGGGCAACCCTGCCCCATAGGTGATCGTGGGCCACTTCTCCCCGACATCTTTGGTGCACCAGGTAGGGGTCTGGTATTCGCTTGCGCGAACCTGAAGTAGCCGTCAGCGTGTTGATCTTCACCACCTTCTGCATCATCAATGGCTCCCAGGAAGAAAGGCGGTGCGGCAGCACAACCTTCTGCTTCGAAGGCTCCTTCACCCACGGTTGGGCACCACGGGTGCCGCGGCCACGACAGGTGGAGTGGGCGTCATGGGAGGCGCGGTCACCGTAGACGGTGTGACTGTCGCACCCACCACAGTTGGAGCAGGAACTAGGGCCACTAGGGGTGCCCAGCTCCCTCATCCTTCCGGCAAGCACGCTCCTGCCGGTGCGGGTCATGGTGATGCTCAGCCTCCACCTCCCCGCCGCACCAGTGAGCGCAACCAGTGCAGTGAAGACGCCCACTCTGGAGCAAGCCATGACCCTCTGGCTGCATTGACCAGAGGGGCGACGTCAATACACGGACTCCGCCCCGCGCAGGGTGAGCGTGACAAGACCCCGAGCTGCGCCATCCACCCACAACGATCTTGCCCGCACGGAAAGGGCCTAGATGATCAGGAGCTTGGCCACCAGGATCAACATCAGCCATGCCAGACTGCCCTTGTGATTGGTCCAAGGCGGCGAGAGCATGGCGATGCTCCTTCTGGCTCGAACAAGAGTCGAGCGGCGTCGCGCTCCGCCTCCCATGCCATGCCAAGGACAGTGGCCGAAGCAATGGCGAGGGCCCAGCTACTGCTGAACTTTCCTCCAGCGGCGGACAAGATGGATGAGTGGAGAGCCACCATTCAAAGCCTCATCGGATTTGCTGAAGCCAACAAGTCCCAGCGCATGGAACCTTCGCGATGCCCGCAGATGACACCGGCAGCCCACGGTGGTGGCCACGTGGAGAGAACTACACCCACAGTGTAGTCCCCTCACGATAACCCGCCCAGGAGCAGGCACGGTGGGCTCAGCAAACCGAGCATGTGGAAGAGCCTGACGAGATATCGATGGCCTCGTCTGATCCACAGCTCCATCAAGATCAACGCCAAGTGTTGAAGGACAGGAGGAAGGAATACACCCGCGTCACCATTGAGCGGCGCTGCGAGGCACACTGTCAATCAGATAGGCGCAATGGCCCAGACGTAGATGAACCCGCGTCCAGTGCTGGTGGGTACTTGCCTTATGAGGTAGGGTGCCCCGCCTTCACTCGTGAGCTGCGACAAGTCCGTTGGCCATCGTCTCGCACCTTCAAGCCTGACCTGCCAGAGAAATATGATGGAAAATTGAACCCGGTAGTGTTTCTGGGCATTTACGTGATTGCTGTCCAAGCTGCCGGGGGAAGGGACGAAAAAGTGCTCGCCAATTATTTTCCATTGGCAGTTAAGCCCAATGTGAGATCTTGGCTGATGCACCTGCCTGAGGATTCCATTTCCTCCTGGGTAGACCTGTGCAATGAGTTTGTTGGCACCTTTACGGGCTGCCATCAAGAGCCGGGGCAGCCCAGTGACCTGCAGACCCTTCTATAGAAGGAAGGGGAGAGCCTGCGTAAGTATCTTCAGCGATTTAGCCAAGTACACCGTAACATTCCAAAGATACATCCGGCAGCTGTGATTGCCGCTTTCCATACGAATGTGTGCAATCGGAGGATGTGTGCCAAGATGAATGTTCAGCTACCAAAGACCGTCAATGAACTCTATACGTTGGCAGACAACTGTGCTCATGCTGAGGAGGGGAGGAGACTCCTCGGAGAGGAGATTGGTGTTGAAGTCGATTCAGAGGAAGTCGACGACGCCACCGCCCCAAGAAAGAAGAACAGAAAGTGCAACAAGAAACGTAAGGGAAAAGCAGTGATGGCCATTGAGAGCTCTAGCAATCCCAGTATCGGCAAGAAAGCGAAGATCGAAGCACCCGACAAGGAAGTTGCTGCGTGCACTGATTGCCAGGTGACCGCGGCAGCTCAGAAAACTGGCAAATCCGATTGGCCATACTACAAGATCCACAGAACCAAGGGCCATGATCTCCAAGAATGTAAACAAGTAGAACAGCTCGTTGAAAGACAGAAAGCTGAATATGAGAGGCGTGATAAGGAGAGAGGCGAAAATGGCACTGGCGGGAAGGGCCATGGCGGCCGTGGGGGACGCCGCGGCAAGACCAATCAGCAAAAAGAGAAGCCCGCGAGGGGCCACGAGAAAAAGGAAGATGAAGATGATAGTGAGGAAGATGATGATGATGAGTCCAGTGAACAGGAATTTCAGAAGGCTACCGAGGCAATGTGCATTGACGGGGGCGCATCCTTGCACTCCTCTCACCGCCAACTTAAACAGCGGGCTCGTGAGATCAATGCGGCAGAACCAGTAGCAAGCGCTCGAGTACCACTCAAGTGGTCCCGCACGCCCATCATTTTTTATGTTGAGGACCATCCAGATCGCACCACTGCGGATGGATGCTTGCCGTTGTTGGTTTCACCAACAATCCGCAACCTCAAGGTCACAAAGATGTTGGTTGATGGCAGGGAAGGGTTGAATTTGATTTCCCCTGATGTGATTAAGAAACTCCAAATTCCTAACGAAGACCTCAAGAGGACTGGCACGTTCCAAGGGATTAACCAAGGAAGGAGCCAACCTAAGGGAAAGATTACTTTGCCGGTGACATTTGGCAGGGAGCTAAACTACAGGACCGAGAAGGTTGTGTTTGATGTTGTCGAGCTTCCCTTGCCATTCAACGGGATCCTTGGTTGTCCGGCTTTGGCCAACTTCATGGCAGCTTCCCATTACGCATAGAACACCTTGAAGATGCCGGGACCAATGGGAGCCATATCCATCCCGTCGGATAAGAGGGATGCGGTTATATGCGTCGACAAGATGCACAGAGATGCGGTAGTAGCAGAAGCCATCAAGGCCTCAGCTCCTGCCAAGGAAGAAAAGAAGGGTAAGAAAACTAGCAAGGACACTGACAAGGACCCCGGGAAGTGCGCCTCTTGGGAGTGCACTGCGCCCGGCAGTTACCTGCTGGGATGTTCGGCTAGTAAGAAACCCAAGGCCGCTCCCCCGGCAACAAAGAAGGTTCTGGCAAGGCAGGATGGCACTGATGGTACCTTCACCATTAGTGCCACCCTTGATGACAAATAGGAAAGCGCGCTCGTTGCCTTCCTGTGGGCGAATGTCGATGTGTTCGCATGGCTACCATCTGACATCCCCGGTGTTCCCAGGGAGGTAATCGAGCACCACCTTGCTGTCTACCCTGATGCCCGTCCCGTCAAGCAGAAGGTCAGAAATCAAGCCTTGGAGCGGCAGCAGTTTATCGCCGAAGAGATCAAGAAACTCGAAGCGGCAGGTTTGGTCAACGGAGTATTGCACCCAACTTGGTTAGCAAACCCAGTGGTGGTACGCAAGGCAAATGGGAAGTGGAGACTTTGTATTCACTTCACTGACTTGAACAAAGCATGTCCAAAGGATCCCTTCCCCTTGCTGCGCATCGATCAGATCATCGATTCCACTTCAGGATGTGATTTGTTCTCTTTCCATGATGCATACTCCGGCTACCACCAGATCTTCATGGCCAAAGAAGACAAAGAGAAAACCGCATTTATAACCCCGTGTGGCATGTACTGCTTTGTACATATGCCTTTCGGGCTAAAAAGCACTGGTTCCATGTTCGCAAGGGCTTTGCAGATTGGTTTTGAACCTCAACTTCACCGAAACATCGAAGCTTACATGGATGATATAGTGGTCAAGACCAGAGATAAGTCCACACTGATCAAGGATCTGGAAGAAACCTTTGCAAATCTGTGAGGATCAACTTGAAGCTCAACCCAGAGAAATGCGTGTTTGGCTTTCTGTCCGGCAAGCTCCTTGGATTTTTTGTGTCTCAACGAGGGATAGAAGCCAACCCCGACAAGATCAAGGCAATAGAGCAGATCCAAGCACCGAAAACCATCAAGGATGTGAGGCGTCTAGCTGGCTGCATTGCCGCACTGAGTAGGTACATTTTGAAGTTTGTTGAGCGCGCCTTGTCGTTCTTGAAAATCTTGAAGAAGGCATACCCAATGAAATGGACCCCCGAGGCAGAGGTTGCACTACAGGATTTAAAAACTACCTTTCCTCTGCACCAACCTTGGTCGCGCCTAGACCACAAGAGCCGCTGATGCTATACTTAGCGGCAATGAATCAAGTGGTTAGTGATGCACTGGTGGCTCAGACGGAAGTAGGTAGCGAGGAGGCCAAAGCAGCAAAGTCGCCCAGTAATGAGCCAAACCTATCCCCGGCAAGGCCTGACATGGGTAAGAAAGGGGGAACACAAGTAAATGCTGATGATCAGAAGATGTTGGCGAGGAAGAAAATGGTGCAACGACCAGTTTACTTTGTCAGCTCCCTCCTACAGGGGGCTAGGTCAAGGTATTCTGGGGTGCAAAAGTTGATTTTTGGCCTCCTCATGGCCTTAAGGAAGCTATGCCATTACTTCCAAGCCATGAGATCATGGTTGTCACTCGACTCCCACTCCAGCGATTTCTGAGGAACCCCGAGGCTACCGGCAGGATAGTGGGATGGGCACTTGAACTATCAAGTGTTGCTTTCAAGTTTGAAAGCACGGTAACTATCCAAAGCAGAGCACTGGCAGAATTTATTGCGGAATCAACGCCAACGCCCGATGAAGAAGTGCCAGAGACGGCCCTCCCCGACAAGGAGACCCTCAAGGAATGGGTAATGTACTTTGACGGTGATTTTTCGCTACAAGGCACCGGGGCTGGGGTGTTGCTTGTCGCACCCACCGGAGAGCACCTCAAGTATGTCATCCAGATGCACTTCCCTAGGGAAGATGCTACTAATAACACATCAGAGTATGAGGGGCTGGTTGCCGGTCTCAGGATTGCAATAGAGTTGGGGATAAAGAAACTAATCATTCGTGGTGATTCCCAGCTTGTTGTAAAGCAAGTGAATAAGGATTACCAGAGCCCACTGATGGAGGCATATGTGGAAGAAGTGAGAAAGTTGGAAGAGCACTTTGACAGGCTGCAAACAGAGCATGCGCCCCATGCGAAGAACAGCATTGCTGATCACCTGTCAAAGTGCGCTGCTTAGAAGCTGCCTGTGGAATCAGGGACTTTTGTGCTCCACTTGTCTTGACCATCAGTCTCTCCATCAGCATTAGCCAGAAAGAGAAGAAAACTAAACACCGGTGGGCATTTCCCGGCAGAGCTCCCTGAGGCTGCCGGTGAGAGGGCTGCCGGGGGTAACCCAATGTTGGTTGGTGAGCTACATCCTCCGGCACAATCCCAAGTTCTTGCTATTGAGACCAGTGCTCCCGCGACAGAAGAAATGTCTTTAGTCCTTGTCGTCGAGCCATAGGCTCCGACATGGGCGCAGTGCATAGTCCAATTTCTGCAAACAGGAGAACTTCCCGATAACCCAGAGGAATCTAAAAAGGTGGCCCGGCAGTCGAGTATGTATCAGTTTGTGGATGACACTCTGTACAGAAAGAGGCCGAACGGCGTGAAGTTGAAATGCATTAGCCAGGAAGATGGACTAGCGCTGTTGGCAGAGATACACGGAGGTGTGTGTGGCTCGCACCTAGGATCAAGAGCACTTGTCAGGAAAGCTTTCCGGCAAGGATTCTATTGGCTCGCTGTCCTCTGGGATGCAACTGAGGTCATCACTAAGTGTGAAGCATGCCAGTTCCATTCCAAGAACATTCATCAACCTACTCAGGCCCTTCAAACAATCCCTTTATCCTGGCCTTTTACGGTCTAGGGGCTCGACATCCTGGGCCCCTTTTCCCGTGCTGTTGGGGGCTTTGAATTCTTGTACATAGCGATCGACAAGTTTACAAAGTGACCCAAAGTAGAGCCAGTGAGGAAGGTGACTGCGCAATCAGCTGTCAAGTTCTTTAAAGGATTGGTGTGTCATTTCGGAGTACCTAACATGGTGATCACTAACAATGGCACCCAATTCACGAGCCGTGCCTTCATGCAGTTCTTCTAGAGCCTTGGAAGCAAGGTCTCTTTCGCCTCCGTCGCACACCCCAGGAGCAATGGACAGGCTGCGAGGATGAATGCTGAAGTGCTGCGTGGGCTCAAGACGAGAACTTTTGACAAGTTGCGGAAATGCGGCAGACGCTGGCTTGATGAGCTGCCGGTGGTTCTTTGGTCAATCAGGACGACACCAAATCGAGCTACTGGCCAGACTCCTTTCTCCCTGATATATGGTGCAGAAGCAGTACTCCCCATAGAACTCACATACGGGTCACCTCGAGTACTTGCCTACGATGAAGTAGCGCAAGAGCAGCTGCGGCATGATGATGCCACACTCCTCGAGGAGGATAGTCTCCAAGCGGCTGTGCATGCTGCACGCTACCAGCAAGCCCCGCGCCGCTATCACAGCCACGGGGTTCACGCCCGGAGCCTTGAGGAAGGTGACCTTGTCCTTAGGCGCGTTCAGTTTGCCAAGGGTGCAAACAAGTTGACGCCAAAGTGGGAAGGCCCTTACCGGGTAGTAGTGTTACCAGACCTGGCGTAATCTGTCCGGAGACCGAGGATGGCATCCCAATGCAAAACTCATGGAATTTTGAGCATCTTCGCAAGTCCTACCCGTAAGGCGCGGTTGCTGGGCCTTGCCCCGTCAACCTGTTTTGTACAGGCATAGTCTCCGAGACTTGTAACCCTTTGTACAAAGCGAGTCGCAGGCCCTGTGCGTAGCTGAATAAAATAAAGTGTTTTCACAAAAACATGCATGCATGATTACTTGTTTGCTTAAGCATAATCTTATTATGATTACACTAATTTCTTAGATAAGATAACTGACATGCCGTAAAGAGCATTGTGCTATCTTCATTTTCTCTATCTCTTGGTAAGTACAGAAGGATACTTCATGGGCTATTTCCCGGTGGGAGGATCAGCCCGCGTATTCAGTCCTCGGTGACTCGCTCTTATCCAGAACGATAAGAAGAACAGCAAAGACAGATAAGTTTACTTTACACACAAAGTCCCATCACACCATGTAATACTTGTGTATGAGAAACTTGCACGCGAGGAAACATTGCCGCATCTACCATTTGTGCTCCTGTCTTTGATTCGAGTTCACTCGACAAGGTTGGTTGTAGCTACATTTGGAGAGATTGGCAAGGAACGAGCCCTTATTCGCGCGCATGGCCCGTTTTTGAGCTCACTAAATGAGGTTTGGCAGCAGCTGTGTTAAGGGCCGGCAAGTGGCCTCGTCGGAAACTTTGCTCACAAAAGCATATTGAGAACCCACCCCTCGGTATGTCTAAGTGTATGTACAAGTATCCGGCAAGATCTTTTATCAAAATTACGTGGACAAGCAAGTACAAATAATACGAGTGTCAACATGGGTGAAGGATTACATAAATTTGATTCAAATTTGGCGAGTGCCTACATTTTTTGACTTAAAAAGATAAGTGCTCCGTAATGCCTTTCTTGTCCCTCTCCTCCAAGGAGTTACATTGAGAAGGAAAGATGGCAAAAGGAGCGCCTCGACAGAAGCCCAGCCCGACGCCGTCAGGACCAACGGGACGCAGCCTGACATGATCAGGAGAGTTTCTCCCCGACAAGGAAGAAGAGGACGAAGACGGAGTGAGCGGCTAGGTGATGCCCTGGTCACCCCTGCCAGGACCAGAGGGACACTGCTCGGTAGGGACACCAGCAGGGAAGATGAAGCCAGAGTCCATGAGGAAGCCTGCCGGGTCCAGCTGGAGGTGGCGGTGACGTCCAGGCCAAGCACCCCAGGCAAATCGCTCTGCCGGGGTCCAGCTACAGATGATTGTGTCCCCGACGCCTAGATGACAGTGATGGTACAGCCGTCATTCAGCTGGAGTCCAGGTCGTCGGCTTCATGCTTGATGACCGGGGGCTCGCTGTCGTTGTCCTCCTCGTCACTGTCACTCGAGGAGGAGCTTTCACCATCACTCGAGCTTTCCGTGCAGCACCAAAGACGAGCGCTTGAGCGCCCGGAGACCTTGATGGAGAGCATGTCAGACTCCACTAACTTGAAGCGGAGGACATGCCCTTCCGCCAGATAGTGGGCACGGGCGAAGGTTTTGCAACCAAGCCTAAGGAGCATGACGTGAGGTGCGAGGAACTCGACGTTCGCCCACACGGCGCCATTACAGCAACCACTCATGCGCAGCCGTGGCCTGAGCGGCTGGTCGACCTCCATCACCTTGGCAAAGGGACGAGGGTGCCACAGACGGCTGTGGGAGGATCACGCAGCTTGACGATGAACTCCAACGCCGTGTCCCCCGTGTGGCCTTCTGTCGGTGTTGGAGCGGCTGGAGGAGGAACGACGAGCACGTCGCACCGTCCGCCTTGACCGTGAGCACTGCGTCGACCTCAACCATGGCCCGCACCTCCCCCTTGTGCGCTGGATTCAGCCCCTACGGCAATGGAGGCAGGAATAGGGTGCCGAGAAGAATCTCTCATCGCTACCGTCGGGGCACGAGCTCAGCCCCTTCCCCTTGTCATGGTGGGAGCAAAACCGAAGAAGGAGAAGGAAGAGATGGTGGATGAGCATTGTCGCCCCCTCTCGCGCTTCCCTTTTATAGTGAAGGAAAGGGGTAGGCCAGCTCTTCACCACTCTGGAGCAACCGCCCCATTCCTCCAATCCGTTCCTCTGCATCCATGGTGGCATCCTGATTCATCGGCCGCCCCACTACGCCAATCCAAGGCGCTGCGTATTCTGCCAAGGCACACGTTCCCGCGCCCCGCCCATCCACCACCAACCCAGCGCAATGCATGCAGCGCGCGTGGTAGAAACGGCAGACATAGTGGGCGAGCTAAAGGTAAAAATGGCAGTTACCCCAATTCACACGTGGACGCTCTAATGGGCTCCCGTGGGCATGGGCACCCCTGGTCACAACATGAACGACGCACATCATCTGAGTGTTGAAGATACCATGATAGCCCGAGGGCTAACCTAGACGCAGGTTAAATGAGGAAGCAAAGAAGATCTCAAAAACATTGCACCCGCCCCAACGAGGTCAAATTTGTACGCATGTGCATTTGTTGGGCCTACCCCAACAAGGCCAGGCAGTATGTATGGACCAGGCCCGGGGGCTCCTGTCAGTGCAACAAACACGTTTGTTCGCCGCCCTGACTTATGCACCGGCGTACGGCAGTCCATGCATCAAGTATCAAGGTTTGACATAAGCCAAGCTAGAGAAACCACTCTTCATGAGATCAAGGAGCGCATTAAGAAGGCCAAACCAACCAGACAAGCCCTCGGGAAGATCTCCACTGCCACGCAGGTGAGTCCGGTAGGGTCGAGACTACACCTATGGGTGAGGCCAAGCCGCCCCGGCAGGGTTCCTGGGGCAGCTAAGACAAGACTTCGACAGGCCCCGTGCCGACAGGCACCCGCCAAGACGCCACCGCTCCACCTCATCAAACACCAGTCGCTAATCAGTGTGGTGTCAAGCCCTCAGGTGGCTAAGTGGATCCTGCCGTGTACGTGGCAGCATGATGGAGAAGAGATTACCTTTGATGACACCCGTCCCTGAGTCGTGTCATGCATATAAGGGGTAGTTAGGCAAGCGGTGGAGAAACCTTGCCGGGGCTACCTCTCCATATGACATCTAGCAGTGCATTTAATGCACTTTCTCCTAACTGCTAGAGTTAGGTATGATAACACTGTTAGCTATCTAATCATGTTGTAATGACTATTTTGCCACTGCGGTCGCCCCTAAGCTATAAAAGGAGGCCCGAGCAACCTAGCAAAGGGTTCGAACTTCTGATCCCTCAACACTTGTACATGCACAGCTGCTCTCCCCAAGGCACCCTTGCCAGGCTTGAGCGCTCCGTGTCTTCGTGTTCCTCCAAATCAATCCACCAAGGCAGGAGTAGGGTTTTACGCTTCAAAGCGGCCCGAACCTGGGTAAAACACGAGTTGTGATCGCCGTGCTATTCTGCTGCCTCTGCTCTTTGAGCAATGTGACCGTCCCCTGCTGAACCACTTAAGGGACAACCCTGCCCCATAGGTGATCGTGGGCCACTTCTCCCCGACACCTAGCTAAAACAACATTAAAGAAAAGCGCTTGTTGGGTGACAACCCAATAATTACCCTAGTGTTTTTGTGTGTTCACATGATTAAGATACTGTAGTAATTATGTTTTATAGATTTTGTGTTGTAGGGTGAAACCCTAGAGGGGATCTTTTCACACTTGGAGGAGGGGAGGGGGGGGGGGAAGTGAAGAACACACAAGAACACAAGGGGGAAATCACTTAAATACCCCAAATAACACATCCACTAGAGTAGCATACATGAGATCGACAAGCATACCAGAACAATTCAAGGGAAATAGCACTAGGGTAAAGTTCTTCCCACTCCTAGGAGATGAGGTCTTGATGTTGATCTTCTCCAAGAGGAGGCCTTGATAATCCACAAGGATTCTTCCCAAAGTGGGGGCTTGATCTCCAAGAGGAGGGCATACAAGGAGCAAAGCTCTCTAGTGTCTATCAAATACTTTTCTAACCTCCCAAATGAGCTAGATGAGGGATACTTATAGTCTAGGGACAAAATAAGAGGAAGAGGGGGGGTACAAGGGTCTTTTTAGCCCAACTTGCGCGCAGGCAAAACGGTGGAGTCCGGGCACCCGGGGAAAAGGTGTCCGGGCACCCAGACGGAGCAGAGGCGGGCGCCTAGGGACGGCCGGGCACCCGGGGCGAAGAGGGCCGGGCACCCGGACCGGTCACAGAGCTGGCGGGCGGGGGACCGGGCACCTGGGGGCTGATGGCCCGGGCACCCGGGGCAGCGGTTGTAGCGCCCAGCGAAGGGGCCGGGCACCCGGGGCGGTTAGGGGTGCCACCCAGGTAGCGGCCGGGCACCCGGGGGCTCGAGGGCTGGGCACCCAGGGTGGCCAGAGGTGCGGCCAGCCGGTGGCTGGGGGTGGCCCGGCACCCGGGCCCTTGGTGGCCGTACACCCGGGGAGGTCCGAGACCTCTCTTGCTTCGCGCCTCGAGTGTCCTTCTTCCTTCTCCTCCTCCAAATGTTCTTGTGTCTCCGTCCTCGCCTCTTCACGGTCATCTCCTTGGTACCTAAGAGTGCATAACACTTCCATTTGAGGTAGGACCCAACTCTCGCGTGAGTTCGAATGGAGTTCGAAGAGGAAGGAGTTAACCTCGGTTTCGATGGCACGTGCGCGAGCTCTCGTCATTGGTCCTCTTAGTGCTTGCGGTGGTGAGGGGACATCCATGGGGATGGTCGAGGGATGCTCCACATAATATCCCCCCCTTGGGAGAGATCCGTTCGCGGATCGTGATCTTCATCACCAAGGTACTTGGCCAAGTCTTTGACGTTGAAGATGTCGCTTACGTTGTACTTGTCACGTGGAATGTTGATCTTGTAGGCGTTGTCATTGTAACTAATACGTCTCCAACGTATCTATAATTTATGAAGTATTCATGCCATGTTTACAACAATTTTATATGGTTTTGGTATGATTTGATTAGAACTATCCCGGACTGACGCTGTTTTCAGCAGAACTACCGTGGTGTCGTTTTTTGTGCAGAAATAAAAGTTCTCGGAATGGGCTGAAAATTTACGGTGATTTTTTATGGACCAAAAGAGGCCCTCGAAGCACAAGAGTTGGGCCAGAAGAGTCCCGAGGCAACCACAAGGGTGGGGGCGTGCCCAACCCCCTAGGCCGCGCCCCCTACCTTGCCGCCGCCCCGTGGACCCCCTTGACTTGTCCCCGACGCCAAAAACTCTTATAAATAGAGAAAACTCCAGAAAGAAACCTAGATCGGGAGTTCTGCCACCGCAAGCCTCTGTAGCCACGAAAAACCAATCGGGAGCCCGTTCCGCCACCCTGTCGGAGGGGGAAACCATCACCGGTGGCCATCTTCATCATCCCAACGGTCTCCATGACGAGGAGGGAGTAGTTCATCCTCAGGGCTGAGGGTATGTACCAGTAGCTATGTGTTTGATCTCCCTCTCTCGTGTTCTTGATTTGGCACGATCTTGATGTACCGCGAGCTTTGTTACTATAGTTGGATCATATGGTGTTTCTCCCCCTCTACCTTCTTGTGATGAATTGAGTCTTGCTCTTTGAGGTTTCGTTATGTTGGATTGAGTATTGGATTTGAGAACACTTAATGTATGTCTTGCGATGGGATATCTGTGGTCACAATGGGATGTTCTATTGATTCACTTGATGTATGTTTTGGCACTCAACTCGCGGATTCCCGAGATGACATTGGGGTAATCTATGCATAGGGGTTAATGCATGTTTTCGTCCTACGTTCTCCGATAGAAACTTTGGAGTGATTCTTTGTTGCACGTTGAGGGATTGTTATATGATCCAATTATGTTATCATTGTGGAGAGAACTTGCACTAGTGAAAGTATGAACCCTAGCCCTTGTTTTCAAGCATTCAATACCGTTTTCGCTCACTTTTGTTACTTGCTACCTTGCTGTTTTTATATTTTCAGATTACAAAAACCTATATCTACTATCCATATTACACTTGTATCACCATCTCTTCGCCGAACTAGTGCACCTATACAATTTACCATTGTATTGGGTGTGTTGGGGACACAAGAGACTCTTTGTTATTTGGTTGTAGGGTTGTTTGAGAGAGACCATCTTCATCCTACGCCTCCCACGGATTGATAAACCTTAGGTCATCCACTTGAGGGAAATTTGCTATTGTCCTATAAAACTCTACGCTTGGAGGCCCAACACGAGTCTACAAGAAGAAGGTTGCGTAGTAGACATCAAGCTCTTTTCTGGCGCCGTTGCCGGGGAGGTTAGTGCTTGAAGGTATGTCTTTATATCTTGCAATCGAATCTTTTAGTTTCTTGTTTTATCACTAGTTTAGTTTATAAAAGAAAACTACAAAAAAATGGAATTGAGGTTGCCTCATATGCTTCATCTTTTTAATGTCTTTCGTGAAAATAAGGATTCCAATAATTGTGCTCAATTGCTAGAGGAAGAAGTCAATAAAATGTTTGGCACTAAATCTTTGAATGATGAGCATGATTGCAATGTTGTTGGTATGAATTCTTTGAATATCCATGATGCTAATGATATGCAAAGCTACAAGCTTGGGGATGCTATGTTTGACGAAGATGATATTTTAGTCCCCCAAGTTTTGATGAGAAAATTTATTATGATGATAGCATGCCTCCTATTTATGATGATTACGTTGATGAAAGTGGGTTTGGAAGAGTGTCAACTCTAGGTACTAATGATCCCACTATTTTGGAGGGTGTTGAATCTTTTCACAATATTGATAAAAGTGGATTTGGAGAGGTCATGACTTTATTTAGTGATGAATCCACTATTTTGGAAGAGGTTTCAATTGATTATGAGAACAAAGTTGCTATCTATGATGATTATTGTGATGAAATATATGCTATAAATAATAATGATAACCATGAAACTTGTCATCATGATTTTAATTTTCAATTGGATTATGCCTCACATGATAGTTATTTTGTTGAGTTTGCTCCCACTACTATTCATGAGAATAAATTTGCTTATGTGGAGAGTAATAAAATTTCTATGCTTGTGGATCATGAAAATAATGCTTTATGTGATAGTTATATTGTTGAATTCATTCATGATGCTACTGAAAATTATTATGAGAGAGGAACATATGCTTTTTCATATTGCAATAATATCAAGTTTCCTCTCTATGTATTGAAAATCTTGAAGTTTTGCTTGTTTTGCCTTCCTATGCAAGTTGATTCTTGTTCCCATAAGTTGTTTGCTCACAAAATCCCTATGCATAGGAACTGGGCTAGACTTAAATGTTCTAGTCATATGCTTCATGATGCTCTCTTTGTGTTTCAATTTTTTACTTTTATGGGAGCATCATTGAAATCATCATGCCTAGCTAAAAAGGCATTAAAGAAAAGCGTTTGTTGGGTGCAACCCAATATTTACCCCTACTGTTTTTGTGTGTTCACATGTTTAAGCTACTGTAGTAATCATGTTTTATAGCTTTTGTTTCAATAAAGTGCCAAGTAAAGCCGTTGGGATAGTGTGAATGATAGTTGACTTGATTCTGTGCAAAAACAGGAACTTTTGCGCCCAGTACAGAAATTCCTATATTTTACTTAAATGTGGAAAAATTACGAATTTGTTACAGTTGATGGGTATATAAATTTTCTACGTTTTCCTAATTTTTCAGAATTTTTGGAGTTACAGAAGTATGACCTTAATTCAGATCTTGACGTACTGTTCTGTTTTTGACAGATTCTGTTTGCAATGCATAGTTTGCTTGTTTTATGGTTTCTGTGGCTTATATTGCTTAATATAAATTGTGGAAATGATAAGTTACATTAGTCATTGTGTGAGAACAATTATGAATCTTGTCTTTGACACTACCCAAGTGAATGATTTGTTTTATTATACTAACGGATCTCACGAAGGTTTTGTTAAGTTTTGTGTGATTGAAGTTTTCAAGTTTTGGGTGAGATATCGATATGAGGAGAATAAGGAGTGACAAGAGCCTAAGCTTGGGGATTCCCAAGGAACCCCAAGGTAATATTCAAGGAATACCCAAGCAACTAAGCTTGGGGATGCCCCGGAAGGCATCCCCTCTTTCGTCTCCAACATTATCGGTAACCTTACTTGGGGCTATATTTTTATTCGTCACATGATATGAGTTTTGCTTGGAGCATCATTTTATTTTATTAGTATTTTCTTGCTGTTATTTAGAGTAATGTTTTGCATCTTTAATTTCAATAAAAGTGTCAAGTTTAGCCTTTACCATGCTTATTTTGCAAGTTTATATGTTGCTGTTTTGAAAACAGAAAGTTTTCTATAGTTGTCTGAATTCTTTTGGAAAGTAAGAAGGCGATAAAATCTTGAAATTTTTACAAAATGAGTAAAAAAAAAGTTTCTACAGTCTGATAATTTTTCAGAATTTTTGGAGTTAGGGAAGTATGAGTACAATTGCACTCTTTACAGACTATCTTGTTTTGACAGATTGCTGTTATGTTTGCATATGTTTGATTGTTTAATGATTCTATTTGAGGATAGGAGTATTAAATATGCAGAGTCATTTAGTATGCAATGTCAAATAATAATTTTAGTGATTTTATACAGTAGAGAATGATAAGGTTTTGCATTTGATTTATACTAACTTCTCTCATGAGTTCTTGTTGAGTTTTGTGTGGATGAAGTTTCTAAGATTTAGGGAAATCGTGATATAAAATGAATTAAGGAGACACAAAAGCTCAAGCTTGGGGATGCACAAGGCATCTCTAGTTAATATTCCAAGAAGTCACAAGCATCTAAGCTTGGGGATGCCCCGGTTGGCACCCCACCTTTCTTCTTCAAAAATGATCGGCCAGTTTTGGTTGAGCTTAAGTTTTTGCTTCTTCACATGATATGTGCTCTCGTTGGAATGTCATTTTATTTTGTTTTGCTTGCTGTTTGAATAAAATACTTAAGATCAAAATTTTATTTATGAGGGAGAGTCTTCACATAGCTACTTAATTATTTGACTACTCATTGATCTTCACTTATATCTTTTTGGAGTAGTTTGTCATTTACTCGTGTGCTTCACTTATATCCTATGAGTAAATGGTTGAATGAATTGAATATTATATGTCTGAAATTATATATGTTCCATATGCTTATCCCATGGGGAGTAATGACTTCACATATAAGAAGTAGAGGTGGTAAATTTATTGAAAGTTAGCACACATAGTATTGGTCACTTGAACAATTCATGAAAGAATATTGAAGGAAGAGAGATTTCACATATAAATATACTATCTTGGACATCTTCTATGATTGTGAGCCCCATTAATTATTTTCAAACTTGAGCAAATTAGTTGAAGTTGGACAAGGAAGACAACGTAATGAATTATGCTTGGGTATATTTGTATAGAAGTTATATTGTTATGGATCCTCCAACATGTGGTGCTTGCTATTTAGAATCTTTTGCTAGCCAAAATTTCTGTACTAAGCGGGAATACTGCTTGTGCATCCAAAATCCTTGAACCAAGTTTCTTCCATGAGTGTCCACCATATCTACCTATATGCGGTATTTACCTGCCGTTCCAAGTAAATTTGCATGTGCCAACCTCTAAACCTTCAAATAATAATCTATTTTGTATGTCCGAATCGCTCATGTAGCGACTAGGGGCTGTCAGTATCTTCCATGCTAGGTGGGTTATTCTCACGATGAGTGTTTATTCACTTGTCATTCACGAGAGAGTGGCTGGTAATTGGGATGCCTAGTCCTATGATCAAAAGATCAAAAACAAAATTGCAAATAATTAAAGAAAACTCCCCCAGGAAAGTTGTTGGTATGGACGGCACCCGTGAATTCGGCTAGCTGTGGAGTGTGATTGTTGGTGGAGGGGAGTAAAAACTTTACCATTCTGTTTGGGAACCGCCTATAGTGTGTCTAGCATGGAAGATAGTGAGAACTCTTGGTTGTTATGTTGACAATGAAAGCATACCTCTCAAAATTATCTTCATCTCTGTTTTAAAAGCTTCGAGCTCTGGCACCTCTGCAAATCCCTGCTTGCCTCTACGAAGGGCCTATCTTTTACTTTTATTTTTGTTCAGTCAATTTATTATTCCAACCTATTCTTTAGTTGGCAAGCATCATGTGGTGGAGAAAGATCTAAGCATATATGGCCATTCAAATATATTTGATCATGAATTATTATTGTTGACAATTATCTATATGATAAATAAGTTGGGAGGCGAAACACTAAGCCCCTATCTTTCTCTGTGTTCGATGGACCCTATTTGTTTTAAAAATATGCTTTGAGTGGTAGCAATCATGGAGGACTATATGATAGTTGAGTATGTGGAATTTGCTAAATCAAAGCTCTTACATAGACCCTTCCTGAAAATAAGATGAATAGCAATTGTTTGATGACTGAGAACATAGTTTGTTAGTTTTCAAGAAAGTTTATGGTCTATGCTTTAACATGTGAATAGCTTGTTACTTGATCATGAGAAGTTTTATGATATGAGCTACTGTTATGATATATAATTATGCTAAAAAAAGTGGTTGAAATTATTATTGATCAAACTTGTGCACTTGCTAGCATTCACACTTCATAAATTATTTCTTTTATCATTTACCTACTCGAGGACGAGCAGGAATTAAGCTTGGGGATGCTGACACGTCTCCAACGTATCTATAATTTATGAAGTATTCATGCCATGTTTACAACAATTTTATATGGTTTTGGTATGATTTGATTAGAACTAACCCGGACTGACGCTGTTTTCAGCAGAACCACCGTGGTGTCGTTTTTTGTGCAGAAATAAAAGTTCTCAAAATGGGCTGAAAAATTATGGTGATTTTTTATGAAGCAAAAGAGACCCCCGAAGCACAAGAGTTGGGACTGAAGAGTCCCGAGGCAACCACAAGGGTGGGGGGCGCGCCCACCCCCCTAGGGCACGCCCCCTGCCTTGCCGCCACCTCGTGGACCCCCTTGACTTGTCCCCGACACCAAAAACTCCTATAAATAGAGAAAACTCCAGAAAGAAACCTAGATCGGGAGTTCCGCCGCCGCAAGCCTCTGTAGCCACGAAAAACCAATCGGGAGCCCGTTCCGGCACCCTGCCAGAGGGGGAAACCATCACCGGTGGCCATCTTCATCATCCCGGTGGTCTCCATGATGAGGAGGGAGTAGTTCACCCTCGGGGCTGAGGGTATGTACCAGTAGGTATGTGTTTGATCTCTCTCTCTCTCGTGTTCTTGATTTGGCACGATCTTGATGTACCTCGAGCTTTGTTACTATAGTTGGATCATATGGTGTTTCTCCCCCTCTACCTTCTTGTGATGAATTGAGTCTTGCTCTTTGAGGTTTCGTTATGTTGGATTGAGTATTGGATTTGAGAACACTTGATGTATGTCTTGCGATGTGATATCTGTGGTCACAATGGGATGTTCTATTGATTCACTTGATGTGTAATTTGGCACTCAACTCGCGGATTCCCGAGGTGACATTGGGGTAATCTATGCATAGGGGTTGATGCACATTTTCGTCCTACGTTCTCCGATAGAAACTTTGGAGTGATTCTTTGTTGCACGTTGAGGGATTGTTATATGATCCAATTATGTTATCATTGTTGAGAGAACTTGCACTAGTGAAGGTATGAACCCTATGCCTTGTTTTCAAGTAGTGCAATACCGTTTTCGCTCACTTTTGTTACTTGCTACCTTGCTGTTTTTATATTTTCAGATCACAAAAACCTATATCTACTATCCATATTACACTTGTATCACCATCTCTTCGCCGAACTAGTGCACCTATACAATTTACCATTGTATTGGGTGTGTTGGGGGCACAAGAGACTCTTTGTTATTTGGTTGTAGGGTTGTTTGAGAGAGACCATCTTCATCCTACGCCTCCCACGGATTGATAAACCTTAGGTCATCCACTTGAGGGAAATTTGCTACTGTCCTACAAAACTGTGCGCTTGGAGGCCCAACACGAGTCTACAAGAAGAAGGTTGCGTAGTAGACATCAGTAGCGTGCGAGCACCTTGAAGGGTCCATCGGCTCTCAGAAGTAGCTTGGACTTGCGCTCCTTGGAGAAGCGGTCCTTGCGGAGATGTATCCATACGAGATCGCCCGGTTGGAACACCATCGATGACTTGTTGACGTTGAGCTTGGTGGCGAGGCGGTGTACTTGACGCTCGATCGTAAACCTTGTTTCTTCATGCATCTTCTTGAGGTAGGTGGCTCTTGCGCTAGCATCCATGTTCGCTCATTCTTGGAGCGGTAGAGGAAGGATGTCCAAGGGCGACAAAGGGTTGAAGCCGTAGACAACCTCGAAGGGGGACTTGCCGGTAGTAGAGTGTCTTGCGTGATTGTAGGCGTACTCGGCGATGGGTAAGCACTCCTCCCACTCCTTGATGTTCTTCTTGATCAACACGCGTAGGAGAGTGGATAGCGTCCGGTTGGTGACTTCCGTTTGGCCATCGGTTTGAGGATGATATGCCGTGGAGAATAGTAGCTTGATGCCTAGCTTGGCGCATAAAGTCTTCCAAAAGTAGCTTAGGAACTTGACGTCTCGGTCCGACACAATTGTCTTTGGCACTCCATGTAACCTCAAGATTTCCCTACAAAAAAGATTTGCAACATGTGAAGCATCGTCTATCTTATTGCATGAAATGAAATGAGCCATTTTAGAGAATCGGTCCACAACAACAAATACGGAATCCTTGCCATTTTGAGTCCTAGGTAATCCAAGCACAAAATCCATGCTAATATCTTCCCATGGTTGATGTGGAATAGGAAGTGGCATATGTAAACCATGGGATTGAGATTGTGACTTAGCTTTGCGGCATGTAGAGCACCGGTCGGTGAAGCGTGAGACATCGCGGAACATCTTGGGCCAAAAGTAGTTCTTGGAGAGCGTGGCAAATGTCTTGTCTCGTCCAAAATGTCCCATAAGTCCTCCTCCATTAGCCTCGTGCAAAAGTAACAAACGAAGAGAGGACTCATGGATGCATAGTTTGTTAGCTCTCATTAGATAACCATTTTTGATATAATATCGTTCCCAAGATGTATGCGTGACACACTTAGCATAAGGAGTAGCAAAAGTAACATCATGCTCATACAAGTCTTTGATATGTTCGAATCCAACAACATCCAAATCAAGTTGAGTAACTAACATGCATTTGCGGGAAAGAGCATCCGCCACAACATTTTCTTTGCCCTTAATGTACTTGATCACATAAGGGAAAGATTCAATAAATTCACTCCATTTAGCATGCCATTTATTCAACTTGGTTTGACCTTTAAGGTGTCTCATGATCGGTATGTATGACAAATTCATCTGGGTGAAGATAATGCTCCCAAACATGCAATACACGCACTAAAGCATACAATTCTTTGTCATAGATGGGATAGTTAAGTTGAGCACCGGAAAGTTTTTCACTAAAATATGCAATGGCTCGCTTTTCTTGCATCAAAACTCCACCAATTCCATTACCACTGGCATCACAATGAACCTCAAAAGTTTTGTCAAAGTTAGGCAAAGCAAGAATCGGAGCATGAGTAAGCAAAGATTTGAGCTCATCAAATGCGGTAGATTGCAAGGGTACCCAAACAAAGGGTGCATTTTTCTTACTCAAAGCATGTAACGGTGCGGCAATAGTGCTAAAGTCTTTCACAAAGCGACGATAAAAACCCGCTAGACCAAGAAAGCTACGCACTTGTTGCAAATTAGTGGGTTGTGGCCAAGTTTTAATTGCTTCAATTTTGGACTCGTCAACATAAACACCCTTGGAAGAAATAACGAAACCCAAGAAAACAAGCTTTTCAACACCAAACGTGCATTTTTCCATATTGGCATAAAGACGTTCTTTTTGAAGAGTTTGCAAAACGGCCCTAAGATGATTTACATGATCTTTTAGGGATTTGCTAAATACAAGTATGTCGTCAAAGTAGACCACAACAAACACTCCAATGTAAGGGCAAAGCACAAAATGCATAGCACGCATGAAAGTACCGGGAGCTTCCAATAAACCCATAGGCATAACTAACCACTCGTACAATCCAAATTTTGTTTTAAAAGCGGGTTTCCATTCATCGCCTTCTTGAATGCGTATTTGGTAATAGCCACTTTTAAGATCAATTTTCGAGAAAATGGTGGCACTGCTAAGCTCATCTAGCATACCATCTAAGCGTGGAATGGGATGCCTATAGGGAACGATGATAGCATTGATGGGTCTACAATCGGAACACATGCGAAAACTACCGTCTTTCTTAGGCACAAGAATAACCGGAACGGCACAAGGGCTTAAGCTTTCACGTACATGGCCGTTGTCGATGAGTTGTTGTACTTGCTGTTGGATCTCCTTAGTTTCTTCGGGGTTGACGCGGTAGGGAGCCTTGTTCGGGAGAGGTGCACCGGGGATGAAGTCGATCCGGTGTTCAATGCCACGTAGAGGAGGAAGACCCGGAGGTAGCTCATCGGGGAAGACATCCGCGAATTCCTGCAACAAGTTAGAGCACACTAGAGGGAGAGGATTAGAAGGATTAGTTTTTGCCACCTCATCTTTGCATAGTAGGACATAGTGGATGACACTCGATGGGTTCTCACACACTTCACTCATCTCTCTTTTTGTGGCTAGGAGGACTAAGTTTTTCTCTCTCGGTGAAGAGTCACTCATTTTGGGCTTGTGTCGCTCACTCTCTTTGTGGTGGTTCACTCTCTCACTAGTCTCTCCATGATGGGTGGATGCTTGCTTGTCGGCGATCACTTGGCTTGGTGACATAGGTCGTAGCACGTACTCCTTCCCCTTCATCTTGAAGCTATAGTGGTTTGTTCTTCCGTTGTGGATGACGCCGTGGTCGAATTGCCAAGGTCTTCCCAAGAGAAGATGACACACAGACATTGGAACCACGTCGCACTCCAAGGTGTCCTCGTAGGCGCCGATCTTGAAGGAAACTTGCACCGTATGCTCCACTTGAATAGTGCTGGAGTCGCTAAGCCATTGGATCTTGTAGGGACGAGGATGCTTCTTCTTCACCAATTGTAGCTTGGAACATAGCTCTTCACTTGCCAAGTTGTGGCAACTTCCTCTATCGATGATGACTTTCACGGAACGCCCGTTGATGCTGGCCTTGGTGTGGAAGATGTGGCACCGTTGGTCTTCTTCTTGGTGGTGTTGAAGCATCAATACCTTGAAGACCACGAGAGAGGGACTTGAATCATTGTCACAAAAGACTTGATCATCTTCATCTTCATTCACGCGCCGGTGCATGGCCACGTGTTCAAGGGCTTCCATTTCTTCCTCACTCATGGAGTCGTATGTGCCATCATCGTTGAAGATCATGGTTCGCTTGTTGGTGCATTCGAAGGACTTGTGTCCTCGGCCACCACATGTGAAGCACTTGATAGAACTTGTCTTGACGGGATCATTCGGTGGCGCCGAAGATGAGGGAGTTTTGGATTTGTAGTTGCTTGCCGGAGGACGAGTCGAGGAAGGCATAACTTGCTTGGAACTTGACTTGTCGCCGGTACTTGGTGACGCTCTAGTTGAGGTAGGAGGTGCCGAAATCGTAGGAGCTTGAGTGTAGGAGCCGTAGGTCTTGGAAGAGTACTTGGCGTATTTGAAGTCATCTTGCACTTGTCGCTCGGCCTTGGTCACTTGATGAACTTGCTCGAGAAGGTTGGAGTAGGGTTGGAAATTGGCAATCCGCTTGATTGGGTGGTTGAGGCCGTTCAAGAAGCGTGCCATAGTTTGCTCGTCATCTTCCTTGACATTGGCTCTTATCATGGCAATCTCCATCTCTTGGTAGTATTCTTCCACCGTCTTCGTGCCTTGCTTGAGGAGTTGTAACTTCTTGAAAAGATCACGGGTGTAGTGTGTAGGCACGAAGCGAGCTCTCATGACATCCTTCATTTGCGTCCAAGTTGAGATTGGTGGTTCGCCTCTTGCTTGTCGTCGCTCGATCACTTGTTCCCACCAAATGAGGATGTAGTCTTGAAACTCGAGGGAGGCCATGGCGATCTTCTTTTCCTCGTCATAGTTGTGAAGACGGAATATCTTGTCCACTTTCAATGCCCATGAGAGATATTCTTCGGGATCATTGCTTCCGGAGAACTTGGGCATGGTGAACTTGAGCTTGCCATACCGGAGTTCTTCATCATAGTGGCGGTTTTGATGTCGCTCTTGCCATGGCGAAAGGTCCTCAAATGCTTGTTCCTCTTGATGTCGCTCTTGGCGTGGAGGAGGGTCATCTTGGTTACGCCTTTCTTGTTGCTCCTCAAGTCGGGCGGCTTCTTCTTGTCGTGCTTGTCGAAGTGCTTCTTCTTGTTCACGCACTTGGCGGTTGCGCTCGTCGACGGCTCTAGTGGCCTCGCGGAGTGCACATTGTGCTTCGAGTGCTTGTGCTTCACGGCGCTCTTGTGCTTGTCGGATTGCATCACCATCTTGAGGTGCTTGACGTTGCACTTGTGGGGGTTGCTCTTGGTCCTCGGCATCTTGAGCTTGGTGTCTCGCCCTTTCACGTGCTCGGACTCGGTCTTGCAAACCGTTTCCATGGAATGGATTTTCTTGAGCTTGGCGATCTTGAGGATCGTCACGTCGATGGAAGCGAGCTCGGGGAGGACTTGCATCGTAAGAAGAGTAGTCTGAAGATTGATGACTTGAGCGGCGGCTTGAGTTGCGCCGTCTTGGCGTAGAGGTTGAGGAAGACGCGCGGCTCATGATCATGTTGCGGAATTCTTCCATTTGTGTGCTGAGCTTGGCGTCAAGGTAGTCGCGGTTCCTTGCTTCCGATTGACGAAGGTCGGTGGTAAGTTGCTCGAGGCACTCGCCCAAAGCTTCACTTTCTTGATGTAGAGCTCGTTGAGTGACGAAGAAGTGGTTCTTGGTGATGTAGTTGCGATCGTCACCTTGCTCCTCGAAAAGTGGGTTCACCGAAGAACTTGGCCTATCCATCATAACCAAGTGGGGTGAGTAGGAAAATGAGAGAACAATACCGAAGTTACCTTTTCCCGAGGATTGTGGATGTATTAAGTATCGCTCAATGTAATGCCACAATAGGAGAATTGGTACCGGGTTGGTTTCTCACACCGATACAAGTAAAGCTTATGGAGGAGCTTGGTTAGGACGGTGGCAGAAAATTTCAAGCAATTGTTAGTAAAGATATCGATAAGGTTGAGAAGGTTCACAAAATTGCAAGTAAAGCAAATAGATCAAACCCAAGAATATCACTAGGAACACACACACGAAAGATAGATGGGATCCGCACAACCAAGGAGTGAGCTCAAGAAGTGTAACCACGGAAAATGCTCTTGTTGTACGGATGCTAGAGAGACGCTAGCTCGATTGCTCAAATGGGCAAGATACGCTTTGTGCACCAACCTATGAGAGAAACGTGCCGTCTTCAATCCCAACTATGCTATGTATGTGGTGACCAAGATGATGTAGCGATGCAAATTGGCTCAATGCTATTGCTTACAAGCTCTTTGCTTCTCCTCTTTTGCTTAAAAGCTTTTATCTCTTTTTTTCACTATGTTTGATGCTCGAGCCAAGTATGATATGAGACAAGTATGTAAGATATGCATGGGAGAGACTTAGGGCACAATGATGATAGCAAGATCACTACGGTGAACAATATAGTGTGGCCCGACAATTCTCAGCTCGCTAGTCTCGATGGGTAAGTGACGCAAAATGGCTCGGGTTATCAATGCAAAAGCAAGGAAATGAACTAAGTGTCGTCGAGGTTACCGTCCTTGCTTACGGTTAGTGGTGTCAAAGGTGAAGATTGTTGGCGATGACGACTCCGGGCGATGATGAATGGCGGTGATGTCGATGTCACACGTTCCTAAGTAGCCGAAACACCTTAGGAAATGGAAAGCGCAACTCAAAATCGGTGAAATGCGGAAGGTGGGTGTTTTTATGGTGAAAATTTTGATGTAGGCAAATGGTGGTGGTAATGGTATAAGTGGATGGGGGATGTCAAGAGCTTCCGAACGAGCTAAAGAACACGAAAAACGGACTTCGGGGGTGAAAGTTATGGCCAAAACGGAGGTGTAGTTAGGCTGTTTCGGGGGGGTGCGGGCACCCGGGGGTGGGAGGTGTGGGTGCCCGGGGTGGTCAGGGGCAAACAGCCCGGGGGTGCGGGCACCCGGGGTTCGGGGTGCGGGTGCCCGTGGGTGTCGGATTTGGGTTGGGAAATGGCCAAATTCGGTGGATTTCGTGGTGGGAGGGGTGGGGATGAAGGTGTAGGGTCTAGATCCACTTGCCAAACAACAAATCCATGGACCAAAACAACCAAATCTCACAAGATCCAACAAATTACAAGAAAAATTTTTGGGGCTATTTTTGTGGGGATTTTCGAATTAGGACGAAAAACAACAAAATCAAGCTAGCAAATGGGGGGTAGGGACTCCAAGATGTGAATCAACCTTGCTCATGATACCAAGATGTTGTAGGGTGAAACCCTAGAGGGGATCTTTTCACACTTGGAGGGGGGGAAAAGTGAAGAACACACAAGAACACATGGGGGAAATCACTCAAACAAACCCAAATAACACATCCACTAGAGTAGCATACATGAGATCCACAACCATACAAGAACAATTCAAGGGAAATAGCACTAGGGTAAAGTTCTTCCCACTCCTAGGAGATGAGGTCTTGATGTTGATCTTCTCCAAGAGGAGGCCTTGATAATCCACAAGGATTCTTCCCAAAGTGGGGGCTTGATCTCCAAGAGGAGGGGATACAAGGAGCAAAGCTCTCTAGTGTCTATCAAATACTTTTCTAACCTCCCAAATGAGCTAGATGAGGGATACTTATAGTCTAGGGACGAAATAGGAGGAAGAGGGGGGTACAAGGGTCTTTTTAGCCCAACTTGCGCGCAGGCAAAACGGTGGAGTCCGGGCACCCGGTGAAAAGGGGTCCGGGCACCCGGACCGGGCAGAGGCGGGCGCCTAGGGGCGGCCGGGCACCCGGACCGGTCAGGGAGCTGGCGAGCGGGGGACCGGGCACCCGGGGGCTGATGGCCCAGGCACTCGGGGCGGCGGCTGTAGCGCCCAGCGAAGGGGCCGGGCACCCAGGGCCAGTTGGCCGGGCTCCCGGGGGGGTCAGGGGTGCCACCTAGGCAGCGGCCGGGCACCCGGGGGCTCGAGGACCGGGCACCCGGGGTGGCCAGAGGTGCGGCCGGCCGGCGGCTGGGGGTGACCGAGCACCCGGGCCCTTGGTGGCCGGGCACCCGGGGAGGTCCGAGACCTCTCTTGCTTCGCGCCTCGAGCGTCCTTCTTCCTTCTCCTCCAAATGTGCTTGTGTCTCCCTCCTCGCCTCTTCACGGTCATCTCCTTGGTACCTAAGAGTGCATAACACTTCCGTTTGAGGTAGGACCCAACTCTCGCGTGAATTCGAATGGAGTTCGAAGAGGAAGGAGTTAACCTCGGTTTCGATGGCACATGCGCGAGCTCTCATCATTGGTCCTCTTAGTGCTTGCGGTGGTGAGGGGACGTCCATGGGGATGGTCGAGGGATGCTCCACATCATTTTGTCTCAATAAAGTGCCAAGTAAAGCCTTTGGGATAGTGTGGTTGATAGTTGATTTGATTGTGTGAAAAAACAGAAACTTTTGCGCTTAGTATAGAAAATCTAAAATTCACTAGAACGTGCTTTTGATCTGAAGTTTTTACACGTGATTGATATACCAATTTACCATGTTTTCCTAATTTTTCAGTTTTTTGGAGTTAGAGAAGTATAGTCATTGTTCAGATCATTACAGACTGTTCTGTTTTTGACAGATTCTGTTTTCAATGGATAGTTTGCTTGTTTTATAGTTTCTATGGCTTATATTGCTCAATATAAATTGTGGAAATGATAGAGTACAGTAGGCATCATGTGTAAACAATTTTGAATCTTGTATTTACAGTACCAAAGTGAATGATTTGTTTTATTATACTAACGCATATCACGAAGTTCCGTTAAGTTTTGTGTGATTGAAGTTTTCAAGTTTTGGGTGAGATATCGATATGAGAAGAATAAGGAGTGGCATGACCCTAAGCTTGGGGATTCCCAAGGCACACCAAGGTAACATTCAAGGAAGACCCAAGAAACTAAGCTTGGGGATGCCCTGGAAGGCATCCCCTCTTTCGTCTTCAACATTATCTGTAACCTTACTTGGAGCTATATTTTTATTCGTCACATGATATGAGTTTTGCTTGGAGCGTCATTTTCTTTTAGTTGGATTTGGTTGATGTTATTTAGAATAATGTTTTGTATCTTTTATTTCAATAAAAGTTTCAAGTATATCCTTTACCATGCTCATTTTGCAAGTCTATGAGTTGTTGTTTGAAAACAGAAAGTTTTCTGTTATATCTTGAATATTCCTGAATAGTTAGAGCATGATAAAATTTTGAAATTTTTACACAGTAAGCTATGATAAATTTTCTATAGTGTGGTAATTTTTCAGAACTTTTGGAGTTAAAGAAGTATGTATCTTCCTTTATCCTTTATAGATTGCTCTGTTTAGACAGATTGCTGTTATGTTTGCATTGTTTGCATATGTTTCCTTGTTAAATAATTCTATTTGAGGATAGGAGTATTAAATATGCAGAGGCATTTAATATGCAATGTTAAATTATAATTTTAGTAATTTGTTAAAGTAGAGAATGATAAGGTTTTGCGTTTGATTTATACTAATTTATCTCATGAGTTTTTGTTGAGTTTTGTGTGGATGGAGTTTTTAAGATTTAGGGAAACTGTGATATGAGAGGAATTAAGGAGACATAAGAGCTCAAGTTTGGGGAGGCCCAAGACATCCCAAGTTAATATTTCAAGAAGTCTCAAGCATCTAAGCTTTGGGATGCCCCGGTAGGCATCCCACCTTTCTTCATCAACAACTATCGTCAGTTTTGGTTGAGCCTAAGTTTTTACTTGTTCACATGATATGTGCTATTCTTGGAATGTCATTTTTTTATTTTTGTTTGCTGTTTGAATAAAATACTTAGATATGAAATCTTGAATGAGATATAGTCCTCACATAGCTACTTAATTATTTAACTACTCATTTGATCTTCACTTATATCTTTTGGAGTAGTTTGTCATTTACTCTCGTCCTTCACTTATATCCTAAGAGTAAATTGTTTAATGAATTGAATATCATAAAGTGGAAATTATATGTGATTCATATGCTTGTCTCATGCCTAGTAGTAGTTTCACATGGGGTTCATAAAGTAAAGTCTATTGAAGTTTGACGATCAAAATATTAGTCATACAAGCAATTCATAAAAGATAGTATATGGAAGAGAACTTTCACATGCAAATACATTATCTTGGACATGCTTTATGATTGTGAATACCCATTAATTATTTTCAACCTTGAGCAAATTAGTTGAAGTTGGACAAGGAAGACAACATAATGAGTTATGTTTGGGTATATTTGCATCGAAGTTATATTGTTATGGATCCTCCAACATGTGGTGCTTGTTTAGAATCTTTTGCTAGCCAAAATTTTGGTACTAAGCGGGAATACTGCTTGTGCATCCAAAATCCTTGAGCCAAGTTTCTTCCATGAGTGTCCACCATATCTACCTATATACGGTATTACCTTGCCGTTCCAAGTAAATTTGCATGTGCCATCTCTAAATCTTGAAATAAACATCTGTTTTGTGTCCCCGTACCGCTCATGAAGCAGTAGGGGTGGTTAGTACCTTCCATGCTAAGCGGGTTATTACCATGATGGGTGTTTATTCACTCGTCCTTGCACGAGAGAGGCTGGTAATCGGGATCTCAGTCACTTGAAAATAAATATTTATAATGAAACAAACCCCCCGAAAAGTTGATTGTATGGAGGGCACCCGAGGATTAGGCTAGCCATGGCTTGTGTTTGAATGGCTGAGGGGGAGTAAACTTTTCCTTCCCGCTTGGAAACCGCCAATATTGTGTTTAGCATGGAAGATATTGAGAATCCTCGGTCGTGACGTTGACAGGAAAAGTACACCTCTCAAAATGTATACATCTCTAATTTAAGCTTTGAGCTCTGGCACCTCTGCAAATCCATGCTTCCCTCTGGAAAGGGCTTATCTTTTACTTTTTCTGTTAATTTTATTTCTGTTGACTCAGTTTCTTATTCAAACCTATTCTTTAGTTGGCAAGCATCATGTGGTGGAAAGATATAGACACATATGTCCATTCAAATATATGTGATCATGAATTATTATTGTTGACAATTGTCTCTATGATAAATGAGTTGGGTGGCAAAACTTCAAGCCCCTATCTTTGTCTGTGTTCGACGGATGCTATTTGTTGTAAAAAAATGCTTTAAGTATTAGCAATCATATAAGACTATATGATAATTGAGTATGTGGAGCTCTTACTTAGATTTGTTGAAAATAAGATGCATTGAAATTGTTTGGTGACTAAGAACATAGGTTGTTAAGTTTAAAGTGAATGCATTCACTGGTACAACGAGCTGCTATACAAACGGTTTTTAACCCCTTTCCGTGATGACATTTTAAACCGTCGCCAGACGAGTGTGGGTGATAGGGGGGTCCTTCCCACACGACTCAGAAACTGTCGAGGATAGGGAGCCATGATGCATACATTTTGTATAACTAAGCGTATGTGTTGGAGACATCTATCACAAACGCGAGTCTTCAAACAACTATTTCTGATATCTCGAATATCCCAAACTCTCCATCCTTGCTACTTGTTTGTGCTCGCATTACCATCGCAGTCGGTATTCTGTGGTGCTACGTTTATGATGCACGACCCATCACAAACAGTTCACGATTATAGAACATGTATGATAAGCAGACAATCACACACATTTACTTTTCCTCGACTGTATGCGATTTGATGTAAGAGTGCATACAGTTGTCCCTATAAAACTGTATGCGAAGCTTGAATATATCCTACACGATTCATCCGTCATACCCGCGTCAGATGAAGACCTATCGCACGCGTTCTTCTATGAGCAAACGTTTGGATGCGCACGACATCATAAACAGTCCATAATTGCCAAGCGTGTGTGATAAGGTGACTTTCGCAAACATTTAATAAGAAGGAACTATGTGCGATGTTGTTGTTAATCTCACACTTTTTTCTTGGCTGATCGTGTGTGCAGTAAAGATTGATCGCACACGTAGAGGATCCGAGAAACGTGTCTAATCTCCATGTTTATCGGAGACGTTTTTCTTTCGCAAACCATGTGCAGTGTAATCCCTAATTTAATCCCTGCATTTAAAAATCACCGATTTTGAATTTGAAAGTAGGCAATCACTTATTTCATATCGAACCATGTTTCTTACAAATATAGGTTCAAGCACGAATGCATAATTCGATGCACAGGTACATATACTGAAGAACTACAGAAGCACCAAGTAAAGAATGATGAACCACAGTTGTACTAAAGACTGTAAAGAGAGAGGCGAAGTCATTCTGGTTGCTGGAGAAGGTGAAGCAGAATGCCCATATTGTGCCCTCCTCCATGTGTAATGCGTGCACGACTCTAGGCCAACCCCTTGTGATAGCTGCCCACCCATCCTTCACTGTCTTCATTAGGACTTATCGATGCTCATTGTAATCTCGATGAAATACTTTAACCTTCATTGCGTGTCCACCAATCATGTACTTTGCGAGGTAATCTTGATTAAACTTCTTTGGGAACCACTTCAAACGAAAAAGAATCAGACATTGTTGTCTAACAACTCATTAAATGGCAGTAAAAAGAGAAGGCTGCAGAGTTTGTAGTTACCATCCTACAGCTCACTGTTGTGTTGGATAGAACGTAAACAAATAATTTGATTGCCACCATTTGTATCTTTTTGCTAATAATCCTTATCAGTTTCCTCACTTGATGCTGGTTCATGAATATCTCACTGCCCCATACGCAAAAAGGGTTGATGCGTGGATCTTTGCCAAGGACATATGTACCTACAAGCAACAAGTCAGTATTAGAAGCTAAAAAGTGTCCATGCCTGGATCTATATGCACTACATTATGGAACGACGGGGGGAGTACAAGCCGAGGGATGAAACTAACCTCGGCGGAAAATGCTGGCCACTCCCGTTGTTGTCGTGCATAAGTAGTGGAAAGGCATGATAAGTACAACAACCTTAACATCCAACAAATATAGCCAACGTAAAAAACATCATCTCCAAATGATAGCTTGAA
Source organism: Thinopyrum elongatum (assembly GCA_011799875.1). Taxonomy (NCBI): domain Eukaryota; kingdom Viridiplantae; phylum Streptophyta; class Magnoliopsida; order Poales; family Poaceae; genus Thinopyrum; species Thinopyrum elongatum. The sequence continues at coordinate 275,985,885 of CM022302.1, read as the reverse complement.
TGTGTTGGTTTCAACATGCTGTTAAAGCGGATATAAAATGGAAGGGAATGTTACCTACAACAGGCTTAACAGCCACCAAATATTGCAATTCAAACTTGTATTGTTGAAAATGAATAGAACGTAGCTCATGCTTAAACATCACACTGGATAAATGTGTAAAATTGAAATAAAGGGCATGTGTTAACTAGACTAGGCATAACTAGAACTAAATATAACCGTTCAAACTGGTATTGATGAAATCGAGCTGCACAGTTCCGACTTGCACATAATGAACATCACATTGTGAATGACTGAAATAAACAACACATAAATGACCAGTATAACAACCAAATATTGCCATTGAAAACTGGATAGTCTCACTGCAACCAACCTAACAAGCAAATACAGATAAACAGGGCATAGGCTTGAAAACTGGACAAATGCTCACTGCAACCAACCTAACAAGTAAATACAGATAAACAAGGCATCTGCTTGAAAACTGGACAAATGGTCACTGCAACCAAGCTAACAATCAAATACAGATAAACAAGGCATCTGCTTGATAACTGGGCAAATGCTCACTGTAACCAACCTAACAACCAAATACAGATAAACAAGGCATCTACTCACTATAAACAACCAAATATAGCCATTCGTGAAACTGAAGTGGACAATTCATACTTAAACATCACATAGCCCTATTGAACATTACATTTTTGCATAACTGAAATAATTAAACACGGCACAGTTAAAAGACCTCATGGCAAAAGCTACTACAACAAACGGTACGGGTTGCCTAGCTAGAAAAGGTAAGATTTGCTGATAGAATGTTGCCTCACTTGTCATGGACGGGATCCTTCCAGTTGGAAGAGCACAGACCCATGGTGCGCTCTCTGATGTCGCAGATGGGCTATTTCACCTTGGAAGAACCTTTGTGGGTGCCCTCCTCGTGGTCATGGTCGATGAGATCTGACTTGGCAATTGAGGATCCCAAGTCGCTGCCGTAGAACGTGTCCTTCAGAAATGACAAAATGGGCTCGATGGCGTACAACGATCGCAAATCCTTGACCGCGTGGCAGAGGACATTAGCGGCAGGGCCTTCTAAGAGATCGACGGTGATTGAACCAGAGGGGTTGGGGATGGACCACTTAACCCGTGACATGGCCCGTGTGAAGCCGTCACTGTCGAAGAGCTTGATGTCGTAGTCAGATTTCCCGAGATACAGTAATACGCTAGCCCGCTGACGTGAAGCCTTCGGCATGGCAACATAGTCAATGTCCTCGCCGGCTTCCGCGACAAGGTGTTGCTCCTGGATCGACAGGTCGGGACGAACGGCGGCCACCTCGCCAACATCCGCCGGAGAGGCCATGATAAACCTCTTTTTAGCCGAACGCTCGTCGGGCTCCCCGGGATACGTGGTCGGGCTTAGGATGCTACTCTCTAGAGCAGGGGATGTGGATCTGGCAGGGAGGGACACCACAGGCCTCATCTAAAAACTCAGGGGGGCGACGGTATGGGATTCGCTGGGTAACCTAAACTTTATTATCTAAGCTAGGATGCACAGGCAGACCGATAGGGGTTGGCGGTGCCGGCGGCCCAGAGGGCGAGCTAGGGGGACTGTGGAGGGGGGGTGTTTGAGGATACACCGCGGCTACTAAATTTTTTAGTAATGGTGGGTGGAGATGGTGGTGGACGAGGGAGGGCGACGGTTCAAATGCCTCAGCTACTGGAATTTTACTATAAGGTTGGTGGTGGAGGAGTGGGGGCGACGGTTGAAATACCGCGGCTACTAAAACTTGGTAAAGGAATTGATGCGGGGCGGGGCACACGGTCCAATAAGAATATGCATGTATGATAATAAGGAAAAGCGGCGGAACCGCCGATTTTTGCATCGCTCAAGGCAGGTAGTTTCTTTTTAGATTTCTAGCTAGCTTGTCTATCGCACATGGTTCGTCCTAATTTTCAGATGCAGACGTGGAATTCATCCTAAATGAACTACCTGCCTTTAGCTTGCGCAGGTGGTGATTTTACAGCGCACTAGCATTGCACACGGTTAAGCCAGTAACTCCACCCTTTCTCGCGCTTGCACAGTCGTGGTGATTTCACAGCGCACTTGCATCACACACGGTTAAGCCGGTACCTCCACCCTTGCTCGCGCTTGCGCAGTCGTGGTTATTTCACAGCGCACTTGCATCGCACACAGTTAAGCCACTACCTCCACCTTTGCTCGCGCTTGCGCAGTCATGGTGATTCACAACGCACTTGCATCGCACACGGTTAAGCCAGTGCCTCCACCCTTGCTCACGCTTGCGCAGTCGTGCTGATTTCACAGCGCACTAGCATCGCACATGGTTAATCCACTACCTACACCCTTGCTCGCGCTTGCGCGGTCGTGGTGATTTCACAGCGCACTTGCATCGCACACGGTTAAGCCAGTACACCCGTGTCTGTTAAGTGTCATCCGAGTCTTCGCAGCAAAAAAATGTGAGAGAGGGTCAGAAGATAGCCACACCAGCATGTGGCCCAAATATATATGAATGAAAAGGGTGGTGTATGATGTTCAAAATTCCAATGCACACTTTGACCGCACAGGCCCACGGTTGGGCGCGTCGTCGAAGATCAATGAGAGGGGCCAGAAGTCAAGAACCACCTGGAAGTGGCCAAATATATGTAGGAATATAGGGTGTCATGTTTAAATACACAATGCAAAACTTTGGTGGCACCTGCCTCGCAAACCGGGAAGCCCCCTTGGATATATCTATAATGACATAATGTCGTAGCTACCTAGCTAGGGTGCTTGACCCACCTCCCACTTCTTGTCGGTGGGACAGATGCACGTACTGATATTTTGGTCATACGTGCATGTCGCCATGACCTACCATAAGACGGACCAGTGAATCTATCGCTTGGTTAAACGACAACTGTTGTTGTCGATCAAAAACCGATTGGGGCAATAGATTGGACGACCATCATAAAAAATCGCACGAGAGGGGCCACAAAACCAGCACCACCTGCATGCGGCCCAAAATGATGTACGTTGGAAGGGGTGATGTGTTTTCAATATCAAATAATGTACAATTTAGATGTGGCGCCTACCTCTCGATACAGACAACCACCATGAAAGCCAGGTAATTAAGGACGCGATACGCAGGGTACGGTGTCGGTCCAACCCACCAATCTGAGCGTGTGGGAGGGAATCCTGAGAACGCATGAGCTCGAACTTTGCTCGAACGACATGTGACAGTGACCGGCCCTAACACGAACTAGGAGGAATCCATTCATGGACAACATATACCCCTCGCTATCGGTCAAAGGGATGATATATATAGACCCGAGGAGCCCACAGATATGCGTGTTGTCACAAAAAACCACACAAGGGAGACATGGTCGATCAGAAGACCCCCTATACCCTGCATGCAGCCCGAAAATATGTATGGGTGGTGTGTGATGTGTTCAAATCCCCAATGCACAACTTCGATGGGGCACCAACTACATAACAAACCGAATACCGTACCCGACCGCAAGCCAGGTTCAATACATACGATGTCGGTTCCCCAACTTCGACGCGGGGGGGGGGGGGAGGGAGTGTCGTCCAATGCATGTGCCCAAACTTGATTTGGTCTAACATGGCACACATAGCAATAGGAAACCGTCATGGTCAAACCCTTCTCGTATGTTGGGTCAAAGGGATAGATTGTGTGGGCCCCCCTCGTTATCGGTCAAGGGCGATATATATATAGACCTCGGGCAGCCCACAGATATGTGTGTCGTCTATAAACCGCACAAGGGAGACGTGCTCGATCAGAACACCCCCTATACCCTACATGCGGCCCGAAAAAAATGTATGGGTGGTGTGTGATTTGTTCAAATCCTGAATGCACAAATTCGATGGGGCACCAACTACATTAGTAACATTAGAAACTGAACATCGTACCCCGCAGCCATGTTAAAGACGTACGATGTCAGTTCCGCAACTTCGAGGCGGGTGGGGAGGGTAGGGGGGTGTCGTCGAACGCATGTGCTCAAACTTGATTTGCTTTAACATAGCACACAGAGCAAAAGGAAACCGTCATGGTCAAACCCTCCTCGTACATTGGGTCAAAGGGATAGATTGTATGGGCCTACAGATCTCGATCATTCTTCGATTTTTGAGAACAAGAAATAACGAATAAAAACATATATATTTATATATAAAAAGTAATATACGGGCTAACCAGAAAATAGATAAATATGCTAAAAATTACCACAATAATTAGAAAGATCTAGCCGTTGAATCTAATTTATCGTTAATGTTAATTAAATCCCAGCCAATAAATTTCATTAATGCTTTCCACGGCTGCTCCCATCATGTACGGCCTGTACCTAGACCCACGTAAAATCAATACCTGAGCTCCAATTCAATCTCCAAAAGTCTTTGATCAGATAAAAAAAAGTGTTAACCTAGCGCGACCGGCGGTAGCAAGCCACACCTTCTCCATAGGAATCGTCGTTGTACCACTACGGCGTCACATCCATGCAGAAGGAATCGACCATACCATCCCAGGTGGCTCCCATGGGCATGCGTTTGCGGCGACTGAAGTAGAGGCAGGTTGATCGATTCTCCCAAGCTATCCAACTGAAGGCTATACTACTCTTTGCATGCATGTCCTTATTTTTTCTCCATAGCTATTCTGTACTTTAATTAGTCCGTTGTAGAACGTATAGAAGTTGATGAAGCACCATGTTATTTTTTCCTTTTCAATTCAATCTGATGTTACATCTTACATGAAAGCAGAACATGCATCCAAGAAGAAACTATTGTTTCATTACTACCAGATAAGAATACAGATGGACATCTACATATACAAAAGATACTTTAGCAGAAACAAAGATCTCCTTAAGATTCACTCAGGAATTTCTGCTACACCGAGGCACCCAAACTTCCTCCAGAGAACCCTACCTTTCTCCTCCAAGATGTCCTGAATTTTGAAGGTTTGTCCACAAAGCACCAGCCTAGACGCAGACGTACACCATGAACTGCATGGCCTCCATGAGGGACTAAAAACCGACTTCTTCCATCGAACCGACGCACTGCTGCTCGATGCGGATGTTGGACCTGACAAGCAGCCGCAGGTGTTAGACCTGTCGGATCGGTAAAAAGGAACTAGGATGCTCTAGCACGGCCACCATCTCCATTGGAATTGCCGTTGCGCTATGCAGTGTTAGCGGCAACCCAAGCCGAGGCAGGTATTAGATTGATTCTCTAAAACCTATACTACCGCTCTTTGCATGCACGCCTCTTTTTTTCCCAAGAACTGTTATGTTCTTTAATTAATAATAATACTCTATAGCACACCTAGAAGTTCATATGCACCCGTCCTTTTCATGAATCCCATTGCTCTAATTAATAGCACATATATAAGTTTATATTTGCGTTACCAAAATATGCCCAACTAACAAGTTTAAGCTTAATTTGGCAAGCCACTTACTTTTACTTCCACTTACCACTATTGAGCTTGTAGAACATTGTACATAATATTGAGGATTGTCCGATCAACTCCAGCCAGCAATGACACAACCTACATCATTAGTTCCGTCTAGCGACAACAGCACCTCTGCAGGTACATCTTCTGCATGAAATCAAGCCACCTCCAGCATGATCCATATTGGAAAACAAGTTCAAATAGTTTACTAAAAGTATAATGCAAGTATTTTCTTTATAAAGCAAACTGGAAATCCAAGGAACAGAAGTCATGAATGAAGCAAAAAATGTTACAGAGAACAAACTTCTCAATGATCAGGTATTTCACTTCTCATCTTCTACATGTGTTAAATAATTGTTGTTATTTTATGAATTTCCGAAAACTGCGGGCAAAGTTATTCGAAAAGAAAGTATGTCGATATGTAACTACTCCCTCCATAAAGAAATACCACTATGTACATTGGAAGATGATTCAAATAAAGACTATGAACCAACTTCACACATGTTAAATTCTTACCGACAACAAATTTAAAAAAGTACCTGAAAGAACACTTTACACATGTCAAAACTTTACATTTCTAATTTAAGAAAAACAAATGTCTTGTTTTATATTCCAAACTACTCCCTCCATCTGAAATTATTTGTCGGAGAAATGAATGTATCTAGACGTATTTTAGTTTTAGTTGCATCCATTTTCATTCATTTCTGCGCCAAGTAATTTTGGACGGAGGAAGTATAAGGTATAGTATCTTACTTTACAGGCAGGATAGGACGAAAATCATGACCATTTTAGCATTGATGTTATCAATGACGAGGTATTCTCATCTAAGAAAGAAAGTTCATATTTTTAAATGTTCGAACGGACATGCACTAGCATCTTGGTGCTACAATGCCCCATATGCATCTCTGAACACAATTAAATTCTATTAAAGCTAGCCTAGCAGGGAAATTTTGTTACTGACATTTAAATTTTAGTGAACGAGTAGGATTCAAAATTTACTGGAAAAAACAAAAAAAGGATGGCATGCAAAAATATGAGAAAATAATCAATAGAAGACAAGAGGATTAGGAAAGCACCTGGAAGGAACACAAGCTAGAACAAGGCAGTAGCAAGTGCTAAACTACAAACTTAATCCCCTTGGTTGTACTTATACAAATATATTCTAGATACTCTATATACATTCGTACTCCCTTCGTTCACAAATATAAGGTTCTATTTTTTTTGTGAATTGGATGTATATAGACACGTTTTAGTATGTTTGTTCACTCATTTTAGTCTGTATGTACTCCATATTGAAATATCCAAAACATCTTATATTTGTGAACGGAGGGAGTAGTAATTAGCATTGGCATACAATTGTGTTTACTTTAGAGTCCATGAGAACATGGATTTAACTTATTATGTGTGCATGCAGACATATCCACTTTGAAGACTACGAATGTTTAGTCGTGCTCATCTTAATATAAAATTATGCAGATTCTATTGATATTACATCTTCTGTTCTAATATGTTCTTAGATTTACTTTAGTATCATAAGGAATTGATAAAGGAGGCTTTTGTTTATAACGACAATAGAATCAAAGTGGAGGTGTACTCAGTTGGTTATGTAGATCCATAACATGTCTGACCCGCATAATCATTCTTGAAAATCACCAGATCCTTTTGATAGATGTGCGCCTCTCTAACACGCATTTTACCTTTTGCCAACCATACTCAATGAATGATTACAAATATGAGGACAGATAAAACTAATTTTTTAAATAGGGGTTTACGTTATTAACCTACTGACTAGCAGCATCCACGGACTATAGGATTATTGGAATCTCCATTGTACCGCAGGACTAAATGGTCGAGATAGCAAATCTTGGTACTGCTTTACACATATTGTTTTTCAACACATCAAACATGGCGAGCCAAAACTGATTTCACTCAACTAATTATAAATTATCAGTTTTAAATTCTAAGGTACCATCATCCATTATCTCTTTGGGAATTTACTACATAAGAGTTGTCCATGCACTCAGGCCAAGTGCATGTATACACTAATCAACAGAAAACAAATGATTTGGTCAGGCATTAAAAAAGATTTATTAAAAAGAGCATGCGCCACTACTTCCATACATATGAACTAGATGTGTGTGGACTTGAACATTCGCCGGGCAGAGGCCATCTTATTCGCCATGAACTAGATGGATTTTAAAAGCCTTTTATATAACCATAAGTACATGGATATGGTGTACTACTCCGCACAAGCATTGGAAACATGCATCAGCATTTGATGAAAATAGTTCAATAATACCAAACATCACACTCTATATCATCTGATATTTCAAGCCTGTTCTATAGTACAATCCAATGGTTATATATTATATTGCAATCAGACCTAATTTTACTGTTCAGTTATTAAAATCACAAATACATGAATTACTTCCTTAATTTTGTGAATATTAATGGGCGTAGGGGGCTAATTTCAGTCACAAGGCCGGAAAAAAGTGGAAAGGACATAAACTAAATAACATTTTGCCTTAAGCTCTGTTAGGCGTCCCGAACTTACTATCGCCATTTTCTAGATGGACAAGAAGTCATTCTGGATGAAAATCAATAACAACCAGTATGCGGGATAGTAACATTTGTCACTAGCAACTAGCAAGCAGTACCTTAAAGTATATTGGTTCAATCGTACAAAGACCAAAAAAGGGAGAAGAGAGATGGGGTGACCTGTAGGTGGAAGAATGCAATGCCGAAGCCGGGCTGCGACTGTTGAGGATGAAGACGATGCGTCGGGTGCGTCGCTTGGGGACAGCATTGACGCCTCCGGCTCGGCGCTTGGGGACGGACAACACCCCCAAGATTCACAAAATCGCACAGGAGCTATAAGCGAAACGAGATCCACTACTTCATCGCCTCCATGGACGCAGATTGGAAAGGAACCGCGAGTTCAACAAGCTCGCATCCTCCATCACGTAGCTGCTATTAGGGCCCTGCTCCCATTGACCGGCCCGGGAGATCGACGAGGCACATGGGGATCCAAACCAAGCGCCGTCCCAGCCACAAGGTGCGTGCAGGTAACGACCAGGAAGTTGGAAACCGAGGGGGAGCTTGGGGGTGATCCTCAGATGTGGTGGATCCAAGCTGGCTAAGCCTTTTCCATGGCTGGGAGCTCCGAGAAGACAAAGAAGACTCAAGAAAGGAGAAAAATGAAGGTCCATGTTGGTGGGACCCCTGAAGCCACAGTACGTGATACTAATAGTGCGGATAAGGCTTGTACAATCGCAGATGCTTAGGGTGGTGCTTAGAAAAATAAATCGGGTTTTCTGAAGCACCGATGCCTATTTCTACAGGAGAGACGCCTAATTAAACGTCTACTCTGTACAAATAAGCACCGGTGCTTAAGAAAAAGCTGATTTATTTCTCTAAGCATCTTTCTAAACACCTTGCATTGTACAAGGCCTAATGGGCATGATTAGAGCAAACTTTGTAAGATAATGGGCATGGAGTAGTTGAGAAGGTGAGTGAACGCCGGTCCTGCTTCCGATATAATAGTACGTGTCATAATTTTTTTTACAAATAGTAGTACGTATTACTGCCTCCGTTCCTAAATATAAGATCTTTTAGAGATTTCACTGTAGACTACATATGGATGCATATAGATATATTTTAGAGTGTATGTTCACTCATTTTAATTCATAGTGAAATCTCTAAAAAAAGTCTAATATGTAGGAACAGACGAGTATAACTTAACTCACTCAGTGTCCATGAAAGAAAGAAAAAACTACCACGAATATATTGTATATATATATATATTTCCTTTTACTTCATATACCAAATAAAAAAAAGTTCACTAAGATGTTCAAACATAACCGTCGAATATTATAGGCACACACATCTACAACTATAATAATATGGCAAATCTTACAAAGCATTAGCAAATAAAAATAGAGAAAATGATAAAAATATAAATTGCACAGTAGGAAAATTATGATTGTAAAAGACACGTGTTTGTGAATGTGATCACATTTGATTCCAATTTCTTTGGATAAAACAAAAAATTTATTATCCCGATAAAACTATATAAAATTCAAGCACTTACTTACAAACTTTAGAAAGTTAATAAGAAACACATAACTGCAATTTTCAATAATCCAAAGTAAATACCAATAAAATATTCATATAATAATTAGGTGGCCCAATAAGCTAACATCAAGTACTGCACAAACATTCGTACTCCTATGACTTCACAAAAATAAGAGGTCATCTTTTTGAAGACCAAAATGAGTACTTCTTTTATTTTCAAGGGGGGCCTAAATGTTTTGAACTATTATGGTCATCTTTCTATAGTTCTATTTTATTTTTAAGGGGCACACAAAATGTCATGTACATATTAGTTTAACATTTTGGGCTACTAAAGGGAAGAGCCATTTCCACAAATTACTATCTCTCATATCCTTATTAGAAAGTCAGTAGTCAAAAGACGTACCAAAAGATACTTTATTAGTGTTGATTAAAAAAAACAGATTAATCTTGGTCCAACATTGGAAGATGGTATTCATGAAATATTATATTTGTAAATGCCGTCACATTCGGTTTCAATTTTTGCATAGAAAAATTAAATAATATGTGTTCATTATTAAACTTTATAATATTCTAGCCCGCGCATCGAGCGGGCCACTTTGCTAGTTCTACAAATTGCCAAATCAAGGGTCCCAAGGTTTATATAATCGTCATGACAGGTCACTACAGACACATTTAGATGATAAATGTCTATAATGACCATATCATGGCGCTTTAATGAAGCTTGAGATATGCAACTTCCCACCGGGGCACCCATCCTTAGACTCCTCCAGCCCCAACACGCTTAACTTCTGCGTTCTATTTGACTCGGTTAGCGGATGGGAAGCCGCCCCTTGCTGATAAGACTTGCCTCCTTGCCTTTAAGGCATTTCACGCTGGTCGCCGTATGGGACCTACTCCCTACTAACACACATGTTTGTGCTTTTAGAAACTGTGTGCAATATTTACATGGCCGGTGTGTCACCGCCTAGCCTCCTATGAGCACTGACACTGGCAACGGGATACCGATGGGAGAAGAGGCGGGAAACCGATGGGAGGAGTGGCGGGAAACGGTAGCGTGTTTGGATATATAACACCATTAATATGAAAAACTTAGTAAAGAAGGTAGCGTGAGCTAGCACGACGCATCCGCACAGTGCTTATCCACGGGTGACAGACGGTTGACCAGAACCGCTTTAAATATTCAGGGTTCATTTGGGCTTTTTTATACATTATAATTAAGTTTTATAAGCATTAATTTAATGTTCATAATTCAAATTAGTGCACCAAAATGGCTAAAAATATCATACATGTGTCCTTGGATGCATGTTTAGGTCCCATGCAAAGAATGGGAATGAATTACAACTGTCTCGGTGTCTGGCTCGGCCTCGGACATTGAGAATCTCGGTTTTTAAGTCCTCGTAAATCCAAAACTCACCCGAAAATTGTGAAACTTGGCATGGTGTCATGACATGGCACATATATGTCGTGAAAAAAAATTGTCCATTTTGGGGCAAGTTTTATTACAAGCCTCTTATAAACCGGAGCTTCTCTCAAGAAGCCTCGTGGTTCTGATAGGGAAACATGCCCCCCTCGTGGCGAAACGATGATCGCTGCCTCTTTTTGCCTTGTATTTTTTTTCTACAGGCAACATGGAACAACAGGATATCTGTGCTGAAATCTAAAATTATTCATGGTTCGTTTGGCCTTTTTATAAATTAATTTAGTTTCCTAGGCATTTAATGTCCATAATTCAAATTTGAACTACAAATACATGCTCCAGTTCACCAAAATGGCTAGAAAAATCATACGTGTGTCTTTGGGTGCATGTTTAGGTCTCATGCAAGGAATGAGAATAAATTACAACCGTATCGGCGTCCTGGCTCGTCCTCAAATATTGGGAATCTCGGTTTTTAAATCCCCGTAAATCCAAAACTCACCAGAAAATCATGAAAGTTGGGATGGTGTCACGTCATGGCACATATATGTCGTGGTAAAAAATTTGTCCAATTTGTGCCAAGCTTTATTGCAAACCTCTTACAAACCAGAGCCTCTCGCAAGAACCCTCGTAGTTTCGATAGGGAAACGTGCCCCCCTTGTGGGCGAAATGATAATCGCTCCCTCTTCTCGCCTTGTATTTTCTTCTACAGGCAACATGGAACAATGGGAGATTCGCGCTGAACTTTGAAATTATTCAGGGTTCGTTTGATCTTTTTTATACATTAATTGAGTTTCTAGGCATTTAATGTCCATAATTCAAATCTAAACTACAAATACATGCTCCAGTGCACCAAAATGGCTAGAAAAATCGTACATGTGTCCTTGGGTGCATGTTTAGGTCCCATGGAAGGAATGGGAATGAATTCAACCGTCTCGGCGTCCTAGCTCGACCTCAAACATTGCGAATCTCGGTTTTTAAATCTCCGTAAATCCAAAACTCACCAGAAAATCATGAAACTTGGCATGGTGTCACGACATGGCACTGGTAAAAAAATTGTCCAATTTGGGCCAAGCTATGTTACAAGCCTCTTACAAACCAGAGCTTCTTGCAACCCTCGTGGTTCCGGTAGGGAAACATGCCCCTCTTGTGGGTGAAACGATAATCGCTGCCTATTCTCGCCTTGTATTTTGTTTTCTATAGGCAACATAGAATAACAGGAGTGTCATGCTGAAATCTGAAACTATTCAGGGTACGTTTGGCCATTTTATATATTAATTGAGTTTTCTAGGCATTTAATGTCTATAATTCAAATTTGAACTACAAGCACATGCTCCAGTGAAGCAAAATGGGTGGAAAATCGTACATGTGTCATTGGTGGTCCATGTTTAGGTCTCATTGAAGGAATGGGAAAATCGTACAAACGTCTCGTCGTCCTGAAACATTGAGAATCTTGGTTTTTAAATCCCAGTAAATCCAAAACTCACCCAAAAATCATGAAACTTGGCATGGTTTCATGACATGGCACATATATGTCATGGTAAAAAAATCGTCCAGTTTGAGACAAGGCGCACACATTAATAGCCAACGAAGTCCGTTTGAAACAAATAGCTGACACGTTAATATCACAAATGGTTGTATTATATGAACCGTGTGTGTTCCCGTAACCATTTAAGTGCGGCCACGCATCCCTCTTTTCTTATGGGAGAGTACTACCTCGGTCCTCGTTCATTGGTCACACTACAAAAAAAACCACTTCCGTGATGATACGTGTTTGTCACAGTAGGTCATGTTTTTTTTCATGCATGTACATCCATGACGATTTTATGACAGAATCAAGATAGTCATACATGTGCTGTCATAGAAGTGTTCCATGAGAATACCAAAATTATCGTTATGGAAGTGTCCACTTCCATGACGATAAATGGCGCGTCATGGAAGTGCTTTCGTCAAGGGTAACCGACACGTGGCATCCACCGTAACGGGTCGCCGTTAAGCTATCGGGTTCCGGTTTGGATCCGATAACCCGTTAACAGCCCGGACCAATGGGGATTTTCCTCGTGGAAAATTATCATTGGCCGGAGGAAGCACGTGTCGGATCCGCGGTAGGCCAGATGTGGTCCATCCAATGAAGGAGACTTGCCTATGATACGTCGACATGTGGCAGGGCCCAACAGAGGCCCATATAGGTTAAAAAGGCCGACCTAGTCAAAGGCCCATATGATTTACTCAGATACTAGTGGGCCGGCCCACTAACGCCTGCTTAAACATGGCCCATTTACGGCCCACCGCCAGATCTGGCCTCTTAATTGTTCGCCGAGTATTCGGGCCCAATTACGGCCCAGTGAGATTTCGGCCTGTTAGAGGCCCGATGTAGACATGGGCCCATTTCAGCCCGGTGTGTCTTTCGGCCTGGGAATGGCCCGTGCTGCCCATGGGCCATATATGGTCCGACGCGACATCCGGCCCACTAACGGCCCGTGATCAAGGTGGCAATAGTTCAGCCCAACGTGACTTTGGGCCTGTTAAAGGCTTGTCGTATAATTCGGCCCGTTGATGCCTCTACTAAGCTTTCGTCCTCTTAAAGGCCCATGATATCAGTGGGCCAACAAAGGCCCGAGATATGTTTCGACCTGGTAATGGCCCGTCATATAACTGGGCCAACAATGGCCTGATCTACATTTTAGCCTGCTAAAGGCCCGTTGACGATTATTGAAAATTGAGGCCCAACATGCATTTCGGCCTGCTAAAGGCCCATGGTATCTTCTGGGCCGTAACAGGCCAGCAAAATATTCATCCTGTTAATGGCCCGAAGTTACATGGGCCCAACTAAGCGCTGGGTCCACTAAAGGCCCAACTAAACTTTGGGCCTAATGAAGGCCCATGTAAGTTGTGGGCCTGCCGCACAGTCTCCATGAAGGGCCCCAATGGCCAGTCATCGTAGGCCCAAGAAAGTTGCGTGCCGGCCCAGTTGTGGCCCACTAAAATGCAGGCGAATGTTTCGGCCCGGTCGACTACATCAGATTTTCACCGTTTTTTTTTCAGATAGGGAATGATGGCATATACGGTAACTAGTAGGAATTAAGAACAAACCTACTCAATACAATAAAGAAATTATGGCATAGTAACTTAGAATAAACCTACACTATACAATAAAGGATTTATGCTATATTACATCTACTGGGCATCGAAGTTCACCACTAGTGATCATAAAGCGCAACGAAGAAGCAGATTACAAAAACTAGGCGCCATTACAGCGTAAGAAAATAATACTGAACCCAGACCTCTTCCAAGACAGTTCAATAAAGGTTAGCCTTGCACGGGAGCTGCTGCGCAAGCAGCTGAGCAAGGCTGTGAGACCGGCCTAGCATGTAGTTCATAGCTTCCAGGTGTAGCTGTTTAGCAATGAGGTTCTCATTGGTGTTCTCCGCGATCTTCCTTAGAGATTGGACTTCAATTCGAAGTTGAGTTGTAGAATGCCTTTCTGCTTGAACTTGAGACTGAAGAAGTTGAACTGATTCAGGCAGCGAATTCCGTGAGCTTGTGTGACTGCTAGTCTCAAGTAACTTGAACACTGCATCAAGACATGACTTTGGGGTTGTCTCGCTATCTTCAAGATGTTTTGCCTTCTTTGCTGCAATATATGTTGGATTTGTCTCACAACCTTCAGCAGACTTGTGCATGCCATCAGGCATATCACCCTGAAACAAGCAGAGAGATGACAGGTTTTGCACGTATATAAACAAAGATGGTAACTGTGCTATCAATTGCATCCAATTTCAAATTAGAAAATAAAGAGACAGTTCAAAATGTCAATAGTATAATTTGGCATTGTTCATAATACGGGGAGCTTCACTACACTACTGGATTACCATATCAACAAAACAAGCATAGATGCAGGGCAAAAGACAATCATTGCATCTCTTTTGGTTAATGTGCATGGCATGTTGTTCATATCATCAGCCACATCTGTAACATCCCAAAATTCTAAATTTTGGAATGTTATATTAAATAAATAGTTTTGTTTGTTTGTTTGATTGCTTGTGTGAAACTGAGTGAAATTTGGAATTTTTTTTGAAAGTTGAATGAGAGGGAATGAAATGACTTTCCCAAACTTTCACCTTGCATTTATGATCTCTGTGAATTCAAATTCTTTTCAAATACAAAACCCTAGAGAGAAGATGACATGACTTCTTCCCTTATAAATGAAAAGGGTTTTGAAAAGGTTTGAATTTCATTTGGAAATATTTCAAATTCGGAAACTTTATGCGACTCAATGAGTTTCATGAGAGAAGATAAAATGACTTCTTCAAAAGCTAAGAAAGAGAGTTGGAAGTTTCAAAGAAAATCAAATTTAAAGTCCCTTTGAAAGTATTTTCAATTTGGAGTTATTTGGTTTTTATTCAAATTATTTTTCTCCAAAAATAAAATATATGGAAATTAGGGTAAAATGATTCCCTACATTAGAAAATTGGAGGGAAATAAATTTGAAATCATTTTGGTATTTTGAAAATAATTTTTTATTAGGTTTTATTGCAACAGTAGTACTGTTCGCTTTATTTAAATTTGTGTGGAATTTATTCGCCGCTGAAAATATGTTCATCTTTTAGGAAATCTTTTTCTGAAATTTTTGATATATAATATGCCTATGTAAAATTTTATTTTTATTTTCGTTATTCAGTTTTTCCTTTCTGTTTCTATTTAAAAAAAAAAACTGCGCGTGCGCCTGGAACTAAATGTCGCCCATGTGCGCAGCATTGTAGACAGGCCGGCCATATATATATTTTTTATTAAGGTTTACGATTTTATTTGTTTTTTTTTTAAACAATTTTCAGGAAAGAAAAATATTTTAAAAAAAAAAAAATCTATGCGCGTACGCAGGCGCGCGGCCGGCCGGTAAAGGCTTTTTAGGCCCATGCGTTTTTCTTCTTCGTTTTATTTATTCGTCTATGTTTAGTCCCACATTGCCTAGCCTTTGACCCCTAAACCTCTTTTCCACCTATAAATATAGACCCGTAGAGCCTTCAAAAATCATCTGATTCGGGTTAAATCAATATATTTTGGTTTGACTAGATTCACTAAATAAAAAAAAAATTCTTCTCTTCGGCGGGACTTCTGAAAGTTGTCTCCTCTCTCAGAAGTCGTCTTTTCTCTACCTTATAAAGGTATCTTTCTTCGTTTTTTTTTTAATTATTTTCTCCCGTAGCTTATTATTTCTATACTAGTACGGTAGAATAATTAGATTTATAAATTAGTCCCTGTATTTATACTTTAGACATAGAATTCTTTTAGCCATAGTTCTTTTTCTTCTGTAAAACAACTTGGCCCTGATTTTTCAAATAGCCATAACTTTTTACTCGTTCATCCAAATTAGACGAAACCAACGCCTACATTTTTGTCTTGATTCCACCTTTCTAGTGAATCTATCAAATAAACTTTTTGCAACTTTCAAATTTCGAAATTTGTTCAGATTCATATTCAAACTTGTTTTGGCTATAACTTGAGTTTCGTAACTCCGATTTAATTGATTCTTTTTGCTAATTGAAGCTCTTGACCTAAACTTTCTGATAAGACCAAATCCACCCAATTTTGGTACTGTTAGAAATTGTTTTCTGTTGCAAGAGTTAATTGCTAGTTTTCGAAGTTTTTCGAGATCTTTTCTTCGATTCTTTTGCATGAGTGCTTATGTATGCAATTGCTTGCTCACGTTAGATTGAACGGAGTGTGACGAGTAGAACTATCAGGAATTATGAGTGCGAAGGATCTTCATCAACAGTACAAGGCAAGTAACACATTGATCATACTTCTTCGTTACCCAGTTTTTATGCATTAGTTTTATCCTCAAACACTACATGACTAGGATGTGATTAACTTGTGGGTATTGGGAAGTAGATGATGAGGTAGAACCTATTGCCCTTTTATTATAAAACCCTTGGGAGTTACTTCTACGCTATGCTTATGTTGCCATGCTATGCTCGTAGACGTGGATTGGGTTTGAGTGTACCCATGACAGATGTGAGATTTTTAATTAATGGTTCAACTTAAGGTGGCAACTTTAATACACATCTGGGTGGATTGCTTGTTTGGGCACCTGGGGATATACCAGTGTTGTCCTAGGAGATCCCGGGGATATACCGTGTGATCCTCCTACGGTCCGCCACCCAGGCTCAAAGGGATCATAAGATTATTCATGCTAGAAACTTCCGTGTGCAGCCACAAGCTATTATGGGCTCTAGCATAGTTGAGTATGTTACATGACCTCTTTCAGTGGTAGGCTAGCAGATGTAGGGGAAAGTAGGTGTAACTGTCTACCCAGAGTAAGGAGTAAATGTTTCTGAAAGACTGTGTCTCGGTCATCCGTTTCTCAAACACCATGAAGTGCGAGAAATCCAATGGAGGAGATCGAGTCTTGTGGGGAAAAGTGCACAAACCTCTGCAGAGTATACAAACTAATCATGATTAGCCGTGTCCCCGGTTATGGACATCTTGAGTATCTGGTTCTTGGATTATCATATTGATCTCATCACTCTAAATTAATTTGTCGGGTTTAATGATTACTTTTAATTGGGATTGAGAGGGGGTTTTACCTTCTCAATATTTTCAACCAACTTTGTAGTTAAACAAAATATATTCCTTTGATGTAGGGAAAAATTGGCTTTTCGCAAAACATATTAACCGTAGGGCCTCCACCCGCCATATATGCATGTAGTGATAGCATTTATTCTGTTCATTGCTCTACTGTGTTATCTTGCCAGTACATTCAATGTACTGACCCATTTCGGGCTGCAACGTCTCATGTTGCAGGATTCTTACGACGAGTAAGTGATACGTTAGGGTTACGATTTCTACACTCAACTTTGCCGTTGGTGTTGATGGGAATCCACAACCTTGTTGTTACTTCCGCTATATGGATTGAGGTAATAGTATTTACGTTACTTTATACATGTGATTTACCTCTGTTATAAATCCTCGAGTACTGTGTGTGTCAGCATACCGATCCAGGGATGACACTTAAGCACAGAGACTTTGATCCATTCGGGTCGGGTCGCTACAACATCAGTAATATAAAGCAGGAAATGACAAGGTGCAAATGTGGGCTGCTTCACCACACACTGGGTTATAGATCAACAAAAACAAGCATACATGCAGGGCTAAAGAAAATCATTAGATCTGTATTGAGTAATGTGCATGGTATGAATAAGGAATTTGGGTTTACAACTAATACTTGGAACTTACAGTTGTTGCGAACATGCATTTTGATAGAAACAACAAACTAAACAGTAGTTGACTATAGGGAGTATGAGAAAATGAAACAATAGTTGTGGATAAAGGCTTTAGAAGGACTGACTTAAATTAACAGTTAACACCGACTCTATAATGCCCTTCTCCTTGTCAAGGGAAGGATAACTCAAGAATTTCAGCACAGAATCTTCTTCATAAGCATTGCCTGTACTCTACATTTTATAGAGAGTAATTATAGATATGATAATAATGGAAGGGATAGAGGATAATGAAGAGAAGATGCAGATTGATGCTACATAATCAACTAGCTATCCCTGTAAGTACAAGCGTTACGGGACAAAATATACTGACAAAAGCAATGGGCTACACTTCTGCACTGGCATTGTCTGTGTATTCAACTTTTTGGTAAGATTAAATATAGATCTGATATTTTTTAGTAAATGGTGGGCGAGGGAGATAAGATGCAGAATGCTACACAATGAACCAATCCCTCCTTCCCATAATATAAGAGTGTTTTGTGCACTGGTGTACTGTACAAAACACTCTTATATTATGGGACGGAGGGAGTAGCTGTAAATGTAAGTACTGTGATAGAAGACGTTCGGTCGAGGACTGCAGAGGTAAACCTCTTCAAAAGCATTGGGTTGATTCTAAATTTATGTAAGAGTCGATGTGGATCTTATAATGTCCACCAAATGGAGGATAAGGAGGCTAACATGTGCAGTGATGCTACATAATCAACCAGCTACGAAAGTAAGTATGGTCATACAGGGCAAGAGGTACTCACAAGAGCAATGCAGTGTGCAGTATAGTTGCGAGATTCTATGGTCCCTTGAGAATGAATATTCTTCTGCAAATAGTTTTTGTACAAGTGAGACAGTAAGGCACATGTAGAAATGTAGTTCAGATTATGATGTGATATCATAGACAGTACATTGTGTTGCAGACGAGACCAATGTGTAACAAGATTATTCCAATCATTGTCTACTAAATGTAGCACCGGAGACTTTACAGAAATTTCATTTAGAGGCTTGCCATCGAAGTGCGCTTGCCTCAGGTAGGAACGATACTTCATCAACGAGTGCTTGAAAAGCGCAACCAAGCTTTGCTCGTCTTGACTATCCAGTTTGATCCTTGCCTATTTAAAAGAATGAAATCTTGTGTCTTCTGTCAGCAGAAACATATGCAGTAATTACCATGAATAACATTAGTACATTACTTACACGTAAGTTGCGGAGAAAGATTGGAAATTGTTCTTTGTCCGTGGTATAATCCTTCCATGAAGGAAAGATGCGCACAAAGTTCCTGACAACAATATAAGCTTCGTCTTCTAAACTGGTAAGAAGTGGAACAGGGGTCCTATTTGCTACAATTGGGGCTCTCTCTCATTCGAAAAGGGATTTGGCAACTGGATTTGGTGTACTCTTTGCTGGAATGGGGGGTTTTGCATCGTAGAGCTGGTGTTAGGATAGCCAGCTGGCATCATCAATATAAGCGTCAACTGGCATCATCATACTGTTTGCTGCAGTTGGGGTCTGCTGAGTTGGGGCATCAGAGATGGCCAATGTAGTAGGGCTAGAGTCTGCTAGAGTTGTGGCCGTGTTTTCTGGGTCTGGTGATATTGCAACTACACCTAATGGGCTATTTGATTTATCAGGTGTCACTACCTTTTCCAAATACTTTGTTCGTGCTCCTTCGCGATCAGCAATCGCCCTCTTCCTTTTGAACGTCTAATACACAAGAACAACATTTGAATGGATAGATATGGTATGATGACAGATGGAATATGTACTGAAAATGGATAGGCAGGGCGTATTCACATACACGATGTGTAAACTAAGCAAATGGCAGTGCAACAAGGTAGAAGCAATGCAATGCATTAGTTGCAAAATATGTGCCAAAAATATAACCTTGCAAAGTTAGAGCAAGCACCTTGATGGGTGAATAAGATAGGGCATCTGCCTCTGACTCATCCACGAGGGAGCTACATTGACATAGGTCTCCCTCTAGCTCAGAATCATTGTTAGGATCATATTCTGAACACGAATCTGTAGGTGGAGAGCATTTGCATTGCATTGCATCCAGACTGGATCTCAGTCCCTTAATGCCAAGTTTGACAGCCATTGCATTGTTCTGCTTTATTCTTTTCATGCGCGCAAGCTCGTAATCATTATGATGCTGTTTAATATTTGAGATTCATGAAAACATAAAAAGTAGTCAGATTATCTATGGAATGCATTGCGGATTCAACTCGAAGAGTGTCTCCCTACAAACCCCTGCGTATACAAAGTTCATCCCCCAACCGTGCTGACCAGACCACACACAGAAATACAAACCTCTTATGTCTCTATAACGGGCGGACACACATTTCAAAACTAAAGCAGGAATATTAGAATCATATCAAATTCGTATTTGAACAACTAAACTAAGGAATTATGAGTGGCATAATGTTTAGCTTCAAGGGTGGAGTGCTGGTAGTGCAACACAAAGCAAGTAGGCAGATTGTATTCCATGTAAAAGATCGTAGTCTATGTAAAAGGTGGATATGACACTTTTCTTTCTGTACAATGCAGCGTTCGTTGCCCACACATGATGGAAGAGATCACACAGAGAAATACTATTCACTCATGTCTACGGTTCCAGTATTTTGAAATAGGGTGGTCCACCCTAAAAGAATATTGACAACAAATATGACAAGGCAACCATACATATAGTGAATCAATCATTACTTGTGAGCTTACTAGGACAAGTATGCAGAACTGTAACTGTAGTTAGAGACCGTCCAAAATCTGAATCAAGAAGTTTGTCTAGCACTTATTGTTTGCAACTAATCGAAGTGAATAATTGGATATCATATCGAATGAGTAAGAAAGACAAGTAAAATTGTCAACAAACCTGGCCTGCTGTAGTAATCTGGGTCAATGTCACTATGACCAACAATCCAACATGACTGGTGTCTGTTACTAGGGCCGAAATTTTGAAACCCTGTGAACTTTACAGGTACTAAAGATTACTGATATATCTGAACCATTAAGTGTAGGTAGCACTCAGTATACAACAAACCCTAATGACAGTCCTACCTAATGAGTAATGAATCAATTAGAAAATGGGTGATGGGGAGTGGCTGCTGAGTGTTGAGGATGTATGTGAGGATAAATCGAGTTGGCTTAGTGGGTGCTGCACGCCTGAGCCCTGAACGGACTGGGAAGGTAGGCACGGCGGCGCGCCCGGGCAGCGGTGACGCTGTTGGACGAGCGGCTCCTGACCTCCTGTTAGTCCGGCGTCTCCTCCTAAAGTCATGCCATCCAGGGACGGCAAGTCGCCGGTGAGGCAGGCGGCTGGGGCGAGTAGAGATCAGAAGCGTAACAGAACAGAGGGGAATCGGGGTCTGGGCGACCCAAAATCCTAGGGTGGGCGTGGTCCACCGTGGCCACCCAGTAGATCCACACCCCAGTGGCGTACATGCATTTTTGAAACTAAATTAGGAACATTTAGCTAACCAATTAAATGACTCTGTTTTAATAATATCAGATTCGTATTTGAACAACTAAGCTTGTTTAGCTTGATGGGTGGAGCAGTGCTATTATGACACGAAGCACATAGGCTAATCGTATAGTGATCATAAAAGGGGGGAAACCCTAAGAATAATCAATTAAACCCTATTATGACTGTGCCATGGTAGATTTGAAGCTGCAAACCGCAGAAATGCTACTTAACAACCATTGTTTGGTTCGAACTAAGAACTAAATTCTAAGAGCTAAAAAGAAAGTACAGTAACTAAGTTAGGATCTATTTTCTGGTTGAGATAAAAAAGTTGAGCAGATATGAAGTAGTACCACCTCTCTTGCAGCACCGTGTAGGCATCTGGGGTGCGATGGTTGTCAGTGGCGTGGAAGCAGATCTGCGATGGTAGACGGGTGCACCGGGAGATAAGTCTCATTGCGGTGGACGAGAAGGTCATCAGAGCGGCCCCGACAAGGAGAACGATGGCGCCAATGAAGCAAGAGGACGTGATGCAAGGCTCCTGGTCCGTCGCCGTGGATGAGAAACGTCCATCTCTAGTAGTGGACAACGCGGTCTTGGTAGGCGCTCCGGCATGGTGGAGGACGGCGGCGATGGATGGGGTGGCGGACGGAGGAGGCTGGTGTGGGGATGGTGTTCTAGCGCGGACGATGTATGAATGGGACAATGGAGGGAGAGGTATAGGGAACCATGTCTTTGGGACGCGGCTATCTGAAATATGGGAAAGTTACAAACTTAGCCCCCGTTTAAAATTTGGACGTCTCGTTGGTTGGGGATAGGACGGTAATCTCACACCTCCCCAATATTTGCCTAGAGCGATTTTGGGCAGGAGCGGGTGTTTTGGCGCCCACGGTTGGCGCCCACAGTGTATGAACGGGGCTGACAGGTAGGGCGGTTGTGTCACGTATGAATGAAGTTACAAACCTGCCCCTACTAAAAAATATTTGCCTACATCAATTTCGGCCGAGTCGAGTTTTTTTGCCACCCACCGTGTATGAATGGGGAAATGGAGGGAGAAAGAGAGGTCTTTCGGACGAGCTTCAATCAAATGTGTTTTGCCTCCCACGTTTGGCACCCACCGTGTCTGAATGGGCTCAGAGGCGGTCGTGTCACGTCTGATTGAGGTTAATAACCTACCCCTATTGATAGCAGTGGAAATCGGGCCGATGGGTTATCCATGTAAGGGGTAGACAGTAATTTCCATCTTGCAAACACTGGCTTCGGGCAACCGACGTGGGAGTGGATGTTTTGCCGCTTCTTTCAAATTTTGGGACAATAAGCATTCACGTTTACCCTGGCAACTAAATTCGAATCCATTTTGTATTCTTATACTAATCTTTATAAATCAATCTATGTTTTCTTATAAATCTTCAAAAGCACAACAAAGATGTATTCCACTATCATATATGAATATGATTTACAAATGCCGATACTCGAATTCAGAAGGTAGAATCCAATTTAAGGTGAATTCGAATATATATGAAACCAATTTATGTCCAACTCAAGTGTAACATGTAGGACACACGCGGCATATAGTGTACTCCCATTTATATATGTACACAAGCGATGTCTCAAGATTCAAAATACTGAGTCAATCAACCAATAATGTACAAAACTAACAGACATATAAACACTTATAGATTATAAGGATCAATAATATCAACTAACATACATAAGCTAGGCCGATGTACTTTTTTTGCTAGAAGAGCATCATTTTTTTAGCAAAGCTAGTACAACATCTTGGCCCTTTCAGATGCGTGCCACTTAAGGACCATCTATACTACTATTATTGCTAAATGCACATTCAGCCCGATTGGCATATTTGTAGGTCTGGCATAGCAAACAAAATGAAATATCTTTGCCTCAACAAAAAAATGAAATGTCTCACAGTCTTATCAATTAATACAGACTCATGCTAAAAAAAATACACACCAAAAAACAAAAAACAATTATTACACGATCTCTAAAACAAATGGTTTGATCGATTACATGAACAAACAACACAAAGGTGATTCAACGATGGAAAAAACATTTCACCTGTGATTTACCAAGTGGGATTTTAATTTCCTTTTTTCCTTCAGGGCCTTAACAATGTGGTCTATCTCAGCTTGCTTCGTTTTGAAATCCACCAAATATTTATTTGTTGTCTTGAGTACTGCTTGTGATTGTGTTGTTTAATTCCTCAACATGTCAACTTCATCTCTAAGTGCAGAAGGAGAATCTCT
This sequence comes from Thinopyrum elongatum, assembly GCA_011799875.1. Taxonomy (NCBI): domain Eukaryota; kingdom Viridiplantae; phylum Streptophyta; class Magnoliopsida; order Poales; family Poaceae; genus Thinopyrum; species Thinopyrum elongatum. The sequence continues at coordinate 275,961,967 of CM022302.1, read as the reverse complement.
TTCTACCAATAGTTTAGCCTCTAGAGTAGTTGGCAATTCATGATGCACGATTGGGCCGGTGCCACTGCTCTGGGATAATACAACGTCCATGGGGACCTCGCTCTTTGATTTTGGGCTAACCTATTTTCCATTAAAGTTCTGATTGGATTCGGAAAAGTTGAAGTTAGCAAAACATCTCAAGTGGGAGTTAGAACAGCAACCCAGTTAAACAAACAAGGAATTAAAGAGTTTAGACCGGATGCTAAAAAGTAGTTATTAACATCATTACAACCGATTGCAGCAGCAAAGCAGTTAAACAAACAAGTTTTGCAAAAGGTATCTGTTGTGGCATTGGAGTTTCTCTTGGATACTGAAAAGTTGAGTAGCCAGTAAGTTGATTAGAGCAACCGGTTGCAGCAACAAAGCAGTTAAACAAACAAGCTTTGCAAAAGGCACCTCTTGTGGCATTGGAGTTTCTCTTGGATCCTAAAAAGTCGAGTAGTCAGTAACTTGATTAGAGCAACAAATTACAGCAGCAAACCTGTTACACAAATAAATTTTTGAAAATGTACCTACTGTGCAATTGGACTTCCAATTGGATCCTGAAAAGTTGAAGTTGGTAAGATGATTACAGCAACAAGTTACAACAGCAAACCAGGTAAACAAGGAAGTTTTTGAAAACATACCTGTTGTGCCACCGGAGTTTCAGTTGGATCCTGCAAACTTGAATGTTAGCAATCATAAATAAAGTGTTGCAAGAGCCATAAGAAACTAACATTGAACTAGTAAAACTAACCAGTTTTGGCAACATATTTAATTACACATGAACTAGTAAAACTAACAAGTTCTTGGCAACGTATTAAAGTAACAAGTCGGTACAGTTTACCAGCAACACAGACATCTGTAAATTTTCTTTGATGTAAGCAAAATGATTCTGACACATATATATAAGTTAAAAAGACGTTGTCCCTCATATAAACCTAACATTTGTCTGTCTATGAACAATTGAACATGCAAACATAACTAGTGCTACAAGTCATAACGGCAAACCATTTAAACAAACAGGGTATCAGAAGGTAAATTACACATGAATTTTATTTCACCCTAGAAGTAGATATGACCAGTTAGTACGTGCTTAAATAGCTATTTAAGTTCAAGCAAACAGGTAATTCTATAAACAGTAAGTATCAAACACATAGATAGGCGCAATTTATAATAGGATTAACATGCTATGACATTATGTAATCAGTACCAAACTAAATTAAGCCAAGCAACGTAATTGAACAATTTTTCAATCAGCGGCTAACTAAAATTCTGAGAAGCAGGTAACTGAACTTACGCTAGCTCTTTGTACAGGCACACTGCAACTTATTTTTCGCTTACAAGGTTCTACGATGGCATCAATTGCTTGGATACACAATCCCAATACTTCTTTCTTCCCACACTGCATTGGTAAGTCGAATGGTTAATCTGATAAGATGGTGCATCCTTGATATGTTATATGAGGACGGGTTGTTAGACTAGTTGTAGCAACACACATTACACTGGCTTTTACTATATATTTCATGCGATTACATTTGCCATATCGATATATAAGCAATCTATAATAGGATGAAAATACTAGCATCCTTCACATTATTGGCAAGCTCAGTTAATAGAAACAACCAATTCAACCATTTTTTGGGTAAATCAAAAGTGCCAGTGGAATATTTTTCACTACCCCAATCATGCACGCAAAAAGGGGCGGCGCCACTGTAGGGGCTGGTATGGGCGGCCGCCTCAGGTGGTTGGAAAGTGTGCACCTAGTTTGAGTCGTCCAGGTTGGCCCATGCTAGTTTTGTTCGTCCCAGCGCACGAGTAGGCAATGTAAAAAAATGAAGAAAAACATTTCAATTTGGATGTGCCAATAATGTAAGTGCAAGGCAGGCCCTACAGCAGGCTCGCGGCCCAAACGAGCGCCTCCAATATCGATCGACAGCAGGAAAAATCCCCAATTCGTTCGCTCCAGCCTCCAGTCTGGTTCGCTCCTAACCTAGCCGCCGCTGGACAGACCGACAGAGCTCTTCCTCGCGCCCTCGTTGGACGCAGGTCGCCGGCCTTCAAGAGAATGGAAGGAAAAGAAGATGAAGATCCAACCCTGGCTGTAGCCTGCATGGGACGCAGCGGCGGCAACACAGGCATGGCATCGAGCTTGCGCAAACGGACAGTCGCAACTTGCAAGAGCAGAATGCGCAACGAGCAGGTACATCACCTCCCTGATTATATCTAATTTAACTGTTCAATTTCTGGCCATTAGTTAAACCTGATGGTGTTGTAAAACTGCTTGTATGTAGGGAATCTACAAGAAAATGAAACCAATTTCTGCTTATTTTACAACTCCCCCAATCAATACTCAACTGACTAAACCTGACGTGTCTAATCAAGTTTCCGGTGCAAACATACAAGCTCATATTGTTGTTGAGCCTGAAGTGTCTAATGAACATACTGGTAATGAAGGATTTGACGCAAACATTTTACATACTCCTGGTGATGAACATATACTGTCTAATGAGGGATCTAATGCAAGCATTTTGCAAGCTCCCATTGAAGGATTTAGTGTGTAATGATGATCTGCTATCTTGAGAGAGAGAGAGAGATTTGCAAGAATTGATGACAAGCAAATTATAGTACATTTTCATGGCTTGAGGAAACGTCGAGGCCATCTACAACAACATCCCCGTATCATGACAACCTAGCATAAATAATTTTCTAATCTGTTGTTTCAAACTATTGGCATACTTGTGCAAGATAGATATATTGATATGCAGTTTGCGCACTAGTTATAGGTGTAATTAGACTTGGATATTTTCGGCCAGAGAACGAATAATTCAAGCAGGTACAGTCCATGTTAGTAGTCTGATGTAGGGTGGAAACCCTAGGGCCGATTTTTCACGATTGGAGCGGATCCTGCGAAGAACACGAAGAACACGAGGGAAAAACACGAGGGGAAACACGACAAGATTCACTCAAACCAACGAGATTCGATTACACATGTGCTAGATCCTCGAAACACAAAGAGATACACGATCCACGATCAACAAAGGACGATACAAGTAGCAAGTTCTTCTCCGTGAGGAGGTCTTGAGGGTCTTCCCGTTAGGGGTCTTGAATCCAAGATGGATCTTCTCTGTAGAGGCCGCGGTCTCTCTCGATGGAGTAGATCCGGATGGATGAGCAAAGCTCTATCTCTAAATGAGCTAAACCTATGCTAACCCTAACTAGGAGGAGGTAGGGGAGTATATATAGTCTAGTGCCATGAAGGGGTAAGTGGGAGAGGGTTTACATGGGCTCTCGGCCCGCAGCTGCGTAGGGGTGCCGGATGTCTGGGCTGGGGGCCGGATGTCCGGCGGCTCGCGAGGAGCCGGATGTCCGGGCCTCTGGCCGGATGTCCGGGCTATGCTTGCCCGTTCATGTGCTCTCTGGATAGGCGGGGCCGGATGTCCGGGTGAAGGGGCCGGATGTCCGGGGCTTCGGAATGAGCCGGATGTCCGGGGTGTTGGCCAGATGTCCGGGCTGCTCTGGTCCTTTTCGGTGCTCTCTGGATAGTCGATGCCGGATTTCTGGGGCAGGGGTCGGATGTCCGGCTGGGGCCGGATGTCCGGGACATGGCCGGATGTCCGACTGCTGTAGCAGTTGGATCTTCTTCCTTCTCCTTCCTTCGCTCCCGCGCACACTTGGCCTTGGTCCTTGGGCTCTCCATGGTCTCCTCGAGTGTACCTGAGTATGCACAAGGTCCACGCTTGAGGTAGCATCCATGTCTTACGTGCGGAAAGGGAAGATTCGGAAAGGAGCGAGTTCACCTTAGGTCCAATGGCGTATACTCGAGGTCTCATCATATGGACACTTAGGGCTCGGGGAGTAGTCATAGTGTACATGGGGATGATCGTAGGATGCTCCGCATCATCTCCCCTCCCTTGGGAAAGATCTGACCTCGGATCGTAAACCTCATCACCATGGAAACGGTTGTCGTGGACGAACTTGTAGTTGGACGGAGTTGAAGGTATGGCGCAATCCAAGTACTCTAAGGTGTCGCCGGAGTGGTATAAATGCAAAAATAGCAAACACAAACGACACTCGGAAATACAATGGTTAGCGCACACTAGGTGTCCATCAAGTAAGCATGTGTTCGTCCCATAAGATTGATCATGACAAGGTGCATGAAGCTTAGCCAAATGATATAGAATGATATGTAAAGCATTCATGGGAGCAAAAGCATTCATTGCGCACACAAATGTATTGTGAAGGTGATCAATGCAACCATTGTGCAAAATGATGTCATAATGGGACGGTGTATCAAAAGCATGAACATGGTAATTGGTGCTCAATGTGACTATGTGATCATGCAATTGATGGTGGGCAATATGATCATGATGTATGAATATGCCATCAAGGAAGATCACAAAAATTTTGCTAAGAAAGTGCACAAGCTCATATATCATGGATGACATGGAAATGCAAGATGCAACAAGGCAATCATAATGTGAGTCAATCCATGCATAAGATGCAAATTTGTTATGGGTGGTGTTGTACCATAGCTCAATGTCGTGGCACTCTTCAACTTGAAGGTCCATAGGGTCCATCTCCAATGTCGGTCCTCCATCCAATATATGTATCATGTAGACAAGAAGAAGGAAACAACAATGACAGTATGGCCCATCCAATATGCATATGTGAAGATGGCTCAAAGGGAAGGAGTTCACCTTTAGTAGTTTCTTGAAAATGTTGGTGTCGCACATCATGTACGCCTTCACATAACCAATATGTCTCGTGATGGTAACGCCTTGTGAATTCCTCACAATGAAAGAACATGACAAACACTCGAAAAAACAAATGAGGTTAGCGGAGATGCAAAACCAAACATTCATGTGGTGAAATACCCAACAAGTGTTTTCATCATTCTTATCATAAGAAAGTACAAGATGTGACATGGTATGAAAGCATATGATGCGACTACAACCAAAGACATTAGGCTCAAGTAAACAAGCATGCTTCAGTAGTAGTATGTCCAAGTCTCCACGATCAATAAGCATTGCAAGTTGGCACTCAATACAAGGTGATATGAGAGATGCAACTAATGGAGACAAGAGACAATGGTCAAGACAAATCAAGTGAGAGGCATGAACATATATGTCATCAACCCAAGAAAGCGAGTAAGAATGGAACATGGGTGATGCGACAAAGCAAGCAATCATAGTGATCAAGTCAAGCAAGCTAGTAGTGCGAACATGCAATGTACTAGAAGGAATCATGGCAAGCATGTCATGTGTGCAAATAGTGGTCATGAATAATGCACATGACATATCACAAGCATGAAAGAAAGATATGAGCAAAATATCATCAATGTATTGGTGAGAGGCCATATGTAAATAGCAATGGGACATCATGACTCTCCCAACACAACAAGCATCAATAGCATGGGGCACAAAGAAATCATGGCAATAGCTACTAGCATCTCCACCAAGCATGCAAATACACATAGGAGTAGCATAATGGTGAATCACATGTAAGTGCAAGCAAGGGTCACAATTGCATGGCAAAGGCATATAAAGAGTCATAACATGCAAAGTGAACACGGGAAAATGGGTATAAGATGACAATTGGTATATAGCCCATAGCCGTGTGAGAGCCAAGTAGAAGAGATGCGCGTAGTCCTTGCGCGAAGGGAATGGTGGTAAGGATAGTCCACGGGATCCCAAGTCATCATTGCTCTCAAGAGCTCGTTTCGTCAACTCATGGGATTGTGAGGTTGATGAGTGTTCATAAGTACCTACACAAAACATAGGCAAAGGAAAAATTGTGTGTGCATGATATATGTACACATCATCCATCATGATGCATACGTGCATGTGTTGGTTAGCACAAAATATCCAATGCTCAAATAAATGAGATGCATGGTATAGAAACATGTCATCCATCATGAGAGGTTTGTTATTATGTATAGCATAATGGAGACTCAAATTGTGTAATGCATCATGAGAAATATGTAGAGCATTGTTATTCATGGAATGCATATGGTGCACGCAATTATGGGAATCATGCAAAGTATGGAATGCATCAAAATCTCCTAATATGTATGAGGAAACTATGGGGGTCTCCTCATGAGCATTTGTAGAAACATCACATGGAGAATATTGACAACATCCAAAACAAAGCATATTTGGAACAATGTGATCATGGCATGGCATAGTAGATGAATTGCGCAAATCATGTAAAGGAAGCATGGCAATATCATCACAAGAGAAGCACATTCCACTAACCATGACCTTGTCATCTATGCCATAAGTGCAAATGGGATTTATTTTAATGGAGCACGCATAGCTACTATGTTGAGATTGAAATGATGCAATATGGGAGATCTCACTCATAGCATATGACAAGTTTAATGGATTGTCAAACATAACATGACCGATAGAATTTGCACATGATATCCTATGGAGCATAGCATCACAACTAGGCAATTCAACATGCTCATCATCATATTCGTCATAAATAGGTGGCATATCTAAGCATGTAGAAGACATAGTATGTGGTGAATCCATAAGGTGATCATCATCATACAAGCAATCATTTGCAAGATAGTCCACTAGTGGGACAAGTGAAGTACGATCACCTATGTTACCTTTAGAGCTTCGCTCATGTGTTGTAGGTGATGTTGCAACAGATGGTACCATGTGGGGGGTGCATCTTCGTCCATCATGGCCATCGGTTTTCCCATTGGAGGGATGGACTCGTCAAGGATTGGCATGTCGTCATGTAGGAGACCTAGCACCAAAAAGGAAAACACACTAAGAGTAGAGGTTAAGTCGTTAGAAATCATAGTGGCCTCACATGCCGTCTCAACTACCTCACTCACTAAGTGTTGTGGCTCACTCACTCCCGGTATGATGCTCTCACTCGTATGGTTGGTGGAGTCACTCAAATGGCTCTCAACCTCACATAGGATGTGTGGCATGCTCTCAGGTGTGGGGCTAGTGGTGGTCACACTCATCCTCTCATAGGAAATGCACTCAATGTCACATATGGTGGAGTCACTCATCTCACTCATGGGGTGGTGGCTCTCCTCACATGGCAATTGGGGCATCTCATCATATGTGGGTGTCGGAGAGATGTAGGTGCAAATGTCTCCATGCTCAACTCCTATCGCCGTCTTGGTTGAAGGGATAATCCCATGCTCAACCTCCTCATCCATAACGCCTCCAAAGATGAGTGCCGTAGGAAGTGGCAAATCATCATGCTCCTCCGAGACCAAAGATAATGTCTCATGTGCGGTCTCGTAGCTTGACTCGGAGTATGAGTCCGATTGGGGCGCCGTCTTCATGTTGTTGAAGAGGTTCACACTCGTCGCCGTGGTCGAAGGGGATGGCCCTAGCTCGACCTTCTTGTCGCCGTCTTGTATGAGGTCCATATGATGTGGCACCTCGTAGCTCATCTCCATGACCGAAGGGAATTTCCCATGCTCGGCAATCTTCCTTGAGGGGCTTCCGAAGATGGAAGTGTTGCCCTCGCTCGTTGGTGGTCGCCGTGTTGTTGAAGATGTCGATGTAGGCGAACTCATGGGAAGTTGGCGGAGATGCCGTACGTCCAAAGGCGAAGATGCCTTGATAGCACTTGGCGAAGATGCCGAAGTGGTGGTGGTAGTAGCCGTAGCGTCCTCTTGGTGGTGCTTGTCTCGCGGTCTTCTCTTGTGCTCATGAAGGTTGGCCGTAGCTTGATGTAGAGCTTGTTGGGACTTGTAGGTAGGCGCATCTCGAGCATCTTCATGTTGATGGTATCGTTGTCGTACTAGAGCTCGTAGTAGATGTCGTTCGTCGTCGTCGTGCACATGTTGCTTGGAGGTGACTTGCCCTTCATGATGATGTGGATCACGAATGTGATGATGGTCGCCATGGAGATGTGGACGGTGATGAATTGCGCTTGCATCGCTTGGGCGCTCCGAAGATGATTGACTTGCTCGCCGTCGCCTTGAAGATGAAGAAGGGGAAGAACGGTTGACCAACAAGGCCCGAATATCCTCCATCCTTGCATCTTTCTCCTCCTTTAGTGTGGAGAGCTTGTGGTCGAGGTAGTCTCTTGTACGCAGCTCGGATTGTCGCATGTCGATGGCGAGGTTGTCGATGCGCTCTCGCAATCTTGATTGTGCGCCTTGCATTTGTCGTTGTAGATCGAAGATTAACGATTTGGTGATGTAGTTGTTCGCGCCTTCGTTGTTGTCGAAGACCGGAGATGAAATGCCTTGCCTATCCATCACAAGACTCGAGCAAATATGAGTGGGAGAAAGACAAGAACTAGACCAAATGTACCTTATCCAATGTTGAAAATGGATCAATGATCACTCAATAGTGTAGCAAGGAAATAGCACAATTGGTACCGGATCTTGTCAATTCTCACACCTACACAAGTAAAGCTTTGGGTGGAGCTTGGTGAGGATAGTGGCACAAAAATTTGATGCAAAATGTTAGCAAGAGTCAATAATGTTGAAAGAGATTCACAAATTTGCAAGTGAAACAAGTAGACCAATAGCAATGAATGGCACATGGAAACACACACACGGATATATAAATGGGGTAGTGCAACCAAGGAATGAGCTCAAAATGTGGAATCCACGGAAAATGCTCTTGTTGCATAACTCTAGAGAGACGCTAGCATGATTGCTCAATAGGCAGATACGACACTTGTGCACAACCTATAGGAGACAAAAATGCAACGACTTCTATCCCAAGTATGCTATGTATGTATGGTTCCTGGTGTTCCTCTCAAGATGATCCAAGATGATCTTATATGCAATGTGGTATGATGCTATGGCTATTGCTTACAAGCTTCTTTGCTCTTTCTCTTTTGCTTAAAAGCTTTTTTTTATATGGCCACTTTTGCGAAATGCACAAACCAAGATAGCAATTGTGTATATGCGGGAACAATCTTGTGGCACACGAGATGATATGATGATACCATTATGATATGGTATGTATGCAATGGAAGGGTGGATCGATGATCACTAATGTGCACAAGTAACGTTGCCAGCAATACTCAAATGGCTAGTCTCGATAGGCAAGTGACGCAAAATGGGCTAGGGGTTATCAATGCAGTTGCAAGGGGAATATACAATGATGTCGTCGAGATTACCGTCCTTATGTACGATGACGACCTCGTGGCGATGATGAGTGGCGGTGTTCTCGATGTCGAACCATTCCTAATTAGCCGAAACACCTTAGGAAACGAAAAAACCGCGAGCTCAAAGTCTCAAACGTCAAATGTCAAAATGGTGGTAGCGGGAATGCGGTGGTGGTTGCGAAAGTATTGGTGGAAACCCGGTCGAAATGGGTTATGGTGCTGGAAGGATATGATGGGCTATACACGGTGTCGGAGTTGAAAGCACGGTCCCTAAGTAGCCGAAACACCTTAGTAGACACAACTCACAACACAAACAAAAATGGGTTAAGTTGGGGTGGCGAAAGTGTATGGTGGGCAAGGTTATGCGGAAGTGAGGGTAGTGGTTGATGATGAAGTAACCGTCCCTAAGTAGCCGAAACACCTTAGGAGACACAAGCCACAACTCAAACAACCACTAATGCTATGGGGAACAAAATGGGTTAGGTTGCGGAAGGCTATGGTGGTGTAGCAGATGATGTGGTGAAGGCCCTAGGAAAAGATGCCAAAGTTCCAAAAATTTGATGGAGTCAAATGGTGATGGTAGTATTTTTATGGGATGGGGGAGGTTAATAGGTTCAAAACGAGCTAAAGAACGTCAAAATCGGACTCCGGATGAATTAGTTATGGACAAAACGGTGAAACGACGAATGCTGAAATCCCAGGGGCCGGACATCCGGGGGTTTGGCCGGAAATCCGGGACCTGATGTCCAGAACCGCGCGCGAAAATGCACTCCAGGAGCCGGATGTCCGGGCTATGGGCCGGATGTCCGGGGGGCCAGGTGTCCGGGGCCACGGGCCGGATGTCCGGGCTCCAAATTCGAGGATGAACTCGAGGAACTCGATTTTGGGGCGGAAATTGATGATTTTGGGGGCAAAATTTGACGAATTTCGTAGATGGAAAGGGGAAAAAAGATGGGGGAAAGCTAGATCCACTTGAAACCAAGCAAATCCATGGATCAAAATCAACAAAACATCATCAAACCAACAAATCACAAAAAAAATTGGGGGCTATTTTTGGTGGGGATTTTCGAAATTGGGGAAGAACACAACAAAATTAGGCTAGAAAGTGGGGGGTAGGGGCTCCAAATTCGTGATCAACCTTGCTCTGATCCAAGATGATGTAGGGTGGAAACCCTAGGGCTGATCTTTCACGATTGGAGCGGATCCTGCGAAGAACACGAGGGGAAAACAAGAGGGGAAACACGAGAGGATTCACTCAAACCAACGAGATTCGATTACACATGTACTAGATCCTCGAAACACAAAGAGATACACGATCCACGATCAACAAAGGACGATACAAGTAGCAAGTTCTTCTCCGTGAGGAGGTGTTGAGGGTCTTCCCATTAGGGGTCTTGAATCCAAGATGGATCTTCTCCGTAGAGGCCGCAGTCTCTCTCGGTGGAGTAGATCTGGATGGATGAGCAAAGCTCTATCTCTAAATGAGCTAAACCTATGCTAACCCTAACTAGGAGGAGGTAGGGGAGTATATATAGTCTAGGGCCACGAAGGGGGTAAGTGGGAGAGGGTTTACATGGGCTCTCGACCCACAGCTGCGTAGGGGCGCCGGATGTCCGGGTTGGGGGCCGGATGTCCGGGCTTGGGGCCGGATGTCCGGCGGCTTGCGAGGAGCCGGATGTCCGGGTGTGCTCTCTGGATAGGCGGGGCCGGATGTACGGGTGAAGGGGCCGGATGTCCGGGGTGATGGCCGGATGTCCGGGCTGCTCTGGTCCTTTCCGGTGCTCTCTGGATAGCCAATGCCAGATTTCCGGGGTAGGGGTCGGATGTCCGGCTGGGGCCGGATGTCCGGCTGCTGTAGCAGCTGGATCTTCTTCCTTCTCCTTCCTTCGCTCCCGCGCACACTTGGCCTTGGTCCTTGGGCTCTCCATGGTCTCCTCGAGTGTACCTGAGTATGCACAAGGTCCGCGCTTGAGGTGGCATCCATGTCTTACATGCGGAAAGGGAAGATTCGGAAAGGAGCGAGTTCACCTTAGGTCCAATGGCGTGTACTTGAGGTCTCGTCGTATGGGCACTTTGGGCTCGGGGAGTAGTCGTAGTGTACATGGGGATGATCATAGGATGCTCCGCATCATAGTCCTTGTCCACCATGTTGTATTTTGTGTTTTTTGGTGCTTAAATCATCTAGTGGTTTATAATCCGGAACTACTTTGGATCATTAGATGGTTTTCAAAGTGCATGTAGCTTCACATTTCTCAAGTTATGTTGATTTTCGGAGTGCAAGTGCCTTCGTATTTTTTAAGTTAAATTTTCGCCCCTGGTAACTTGAATTCGTGGATCCGCCACTGCACACAAATCATACACGCAGGGCAGTACGAATTAAATGAAATGCAGGGACTTATGCTAGCTCGTTGTACAAGCTCACTGCAGCTCTGCTTCCGCTTGGGATGTTCCATGTACAGGTCCATGTTACCACTTGCTTGGATGTGTAGGCCCTGTGCTCCTTGCATCCCCCTCTGCATTTTTGGCACGACGAATGGTTGATCAAATAAGAGGAATCAACCTTCCTGTTGTACCGGAGGATAGGTACTTACAAGGTTATACCGGCGTGCAGGATGTATACCAGATCCCGTAGTGCCGCTTCGCTAAAAAATGGTTTTGCTTCTTTCAGATGATATCTCCAGAAGAAATAAGAGTTAAAGTTAGAGTTTCATAGGCGTGTAAGATAAGAGAGCAGTAAAAGGAAATCCAAACATCGTCGGAACAGTGCACATGGGAGTGATATGTGGATACCTAGTTCGGGCTGGCGTTTGGGCATGCTCGCCTAGAGTGCGGGTCACTTCAGAGCCGTTGAGGGTGATGCACTGGTGTTGGCTGGCCGCGTATGGATGCAGATCTTGAGTGGCAGCGGAGCGCTACGATGCGGTGAAGCACCAACTGATGGTGTCCTGGACTAGGGGGTACTCACCACATCGTCTCCCGATTAGTTGGATTGGGCCGAGGACCCCCAGGGCCATTTACTCATGGGCCAGTTCGGACAGCCGAAGTATACACGAGGAGGATTCCACAAGACTTGGTGATCAAGACGAGGACTCCTCTCCACCGGCGTATTCGACTAGGACTCTTGTTATCCTAGGCCTCTGGTACATTATATAAGCCGAGGCCAGGCTAGTCGATAGAGAGGCTAGATCATTATGACATCAATCATCATACCTCTAGGGTTTAGACCACAACATATGATCTCGAGGTAGATCAACTCTGTACTTGATGTTCCATCAATATAAACAAGAGCAGGACGTAGGGTTTTACCTCCATAGAGAGGGCCCGAACCTGGGTAAAACACCGTGTTCATCGTCTCTGTTACCATCGATCCTAGATCCACAGCTCGGGACCCCCTACCCCGAGGTCTGCCGATTTTGATGTGATGCCCCCGGCCCAATCGTGCACTAATCATACACGCAAATGCACACGATCAAGCCTAAGGACTCACGGGAAGATATCACAACACAACTCTAAAACATAAATAAAGTCATACAAGCTTTATATTACAAGCCAGGGGCCTCGAGGGCTCGAATACATAAGCTTGCGTACAAGCGTCAGCGGAAGCATCAGATATCTGAGTACAGATATTAAAAGAGAAACAGAAAGGCCTTTAGAAAGGCAGGGCAAAATAAAACACTACGATCGAAAGGCGAAGGCCTCCTGCCTGGGACCCTCCAATCCTACTCCTGGTCGTCAGTCAACTCGTAGTAGTATCCATCCTCTGGGTAGAAGTAGCGATCGTCGATGGGGCATCTGTCTCAAGGGCCTCCGTCCTCTGGTCGCGACAAACTGATATGGGGAGAAAAGGAAAACAAAGCAACCGTGAGTACTCAGAAGTACTCAGCAAGCAAGGATCTACACTACATATGCAACATTTTCAAAGGGAGGCTGTATATGTGGACTGGGCTGCAGAAATGCAAGAATAGAGAGAAGGCCTAGTCCTATCGAAGACTAGCATCTTCAGAGGTCTTGCAGCAATAGAAGAGAGTAGAACAGTACAATATAATGTAGTAGTATCATTAAGTCTCAACCTCACCCAGAGATCCTTTCTCGACTCCCTGCGAGAAAGCAATCCCAGAGCCATACAGTCATCAACCTCGTCCGGAGATCCCTTCTCGACTCCCTGCGAGAAGCAATCCCAGAGCCATAGTATCCAAGTATCCAGTTCTAAAATGTATCAATCAGGATACAACTCGAGTGTCCTTTACCGTAGGACCGGCTATCGATAGAAGTGTTCTTCCCTGCAGGGGTGCACCAACTTACCCAACACGCTCGATTTACTCCGGCCGGACACACTTTCCTAGGTCATGCCCGGCCTCGGCCAAACGACACATCGCAACCCTACCTACAGCTCAGCAGAGAGGTCCCCGCCGGTCTACATCCTAAGCACTCAGGGGTCTTGGGCCATCGCCCTGTGCACTCTGGGTCATTGTGTGCAGGGTGGATACCAGCACCGCCTCGGAGGGTCGGTACGATCCGACCGTGCCACAATGCTGAACTGGACGTCTGACAGAACTGTCGGCTGATGCTACGATGCAGAACGCCCATACTATGCCCACGTGATGGTTAGTGCTATCAGGCCAGAGGCCTGCTCGGATCAAATATCCAAATCGTTAGTGGACTAGGGCTTGCGGTAACGAGCAGAGACTCACGAAAGATGTGACCCCGTCGCCCCGTCTCGAGGACTTGCTGCAAGGGTTAAGAATGTCCGGCCGCACCTCGTATTCACCACTCGGGCACCACACTGGCACCCGTCTTCACAACACTCGCCTCTCAGGCGCACGCGGGTACCCCGCAGGGCCGACCCGCCTTTCTAAGTAACAGTGTAAAGTCCAAGTATCCGTGTGTCCATAACATCAGGGGAATCCGAGGTATCACCCTCGTTGGATTCCTACTCGATGTGTCTGTCAAGGTGAACACGGAGGATTCACCCTCGATGGGTTCACACTTGAGGTGTTGTACGACAGCGTCGTTACCGGAAGTGGTGAAGGAGGAATCACCCTCGATGACCACGACCGAATAGCTACTCTACAGAGTTAACATCAGGAGTGCTACAAGAGGTTTCACCCTCGGCACTCGATAGTAACGCTGCAGTGTCGTTACAACTAAGGGGGGTGATGTGCGGTGTCGGGGCCTGGTCTTCAATCCCGTTGATCGGGTCTTCTGACGATCCAGCGTGGCAGTCGGGATAAGTGGGGTCACTGATAGGTCTCTACCTAGCCTATACTAAACAGTTTAGGATATGCAGGTAATTATCAACAGCAGGTTACAATGAACAGGCTATGCATCAGAATAGGTAAAGCAGTAGCAGTAGCAATTCTAATGCAAGCATGAGAAATAGAATGGGCGATATCAGGATGATCAAAGGGGGGGGCTTGCCTGGTTGCTCGGCGGCAAGGGCAAGGTCGTCTATGGTGTCTTCGGGCTCCGGAACTGCGTCGGTCTCGGGGACGACGTCGGGGTCGGGGGGGGCTATCGAGAGAGAAGAGGGGGAGGAAACAGTATAAATATAGAGAAAACATAAGCAACACAAAGTACGACATGACATTGTGCAGTGCCGGGTGTGTCCTAACGTATGGTTGCACGTCACCGAGGAAGGGGGGATCCATCCGGGAATGTTTTCCCGGTTCCGGACATTTTCAGACAGAGGAAACGGAGGGGGACGGTTGCATGTTCGCTATGCTAGGGGCGTGTGGCGGACGAACGGACCGCGTATTCGGATTCGTCTCGTCGTTCTGAGCAACTTTCATGTACAAAGTTCTTTCATCCGAGTTACGGATTATTTTATATGAATTTTCAAAGATTTAAACAATTTCTGGAATTTCTGGTTTTATTCTAATTCGAATTAAAAAAACAGAATATACTTTTGTCACCTAGTGCTACCCTAGCATGTGAGTATGACAGTGGGGCCAGTGGGGTTGGGTTGACCCGGTCAAAGGTTGACTGGTCAACATATGAATAGTGTAAGTGGGCCCGCGTGTCATTGTCTTTGGTTTAATAAAATGGTAATTAACCAGGGTGGTCCCACATGTCATTTACACTATACCTAACCACTACTTAGCCTAACTACTAATTAGCTAACATACCTAAACAGGACCGGCCTCATCCACACACATACGCACACACAGCACGCACACACTCAACACACACAGCACGCACACACGCATCACGCACACACTCGCACGGGAGCTCAGCCATGGCTGGTTTGCATGCACGGGCACTGAGGCCACGACGGCCGAAGCTAGCAGCAGAAGGCACGGGAGTGGGCATGGCCTGGCGCGCGTGGGCGGCGCCGCACGCTCAGGCAGGCGCGGGCAGGGATGGCCGCAACAGCAGTAGGCAACGGTGGCAGTACAAGCGGCGACAGTGAGCAAAGTAGCAGCAGAGGAGCCGGCAACAGCGAGTAGGGCAACATCAGTACGCGAGTAGCAGCAGCGCAAGCAGCGGGCAGGGGAACGCGGGACGCGGCCACGACGCGGTGAGCACGACAATAGCAGACAGCAAGGCGCGTACAGTACAGGTGCAGCCATGGACGAGCACAAGGCGGCGGCTACGGCTATGGATCGAAGGGGGGAAGTAGGGGAATCGGAGGAGGGGCTCACCACGGAGCTCATGGACGTGGTCA
Organism: Thinopyrum elongatum; assembly: GCA_011799875.1. NCBI lineage: Eukaryota > Viridiplantae > Streptophyta > Magnoliopsida > Poales > Poaceae > Thinopyrum > Thinopyrum elongatum. Next base: position 275,946,177 of record CM022302.1, on the reverse strand, counting down.
GGAATTCGGGGGCGCTCGGGAGGCGGCGCATCTGACGACGAACTTCGGCGGTCGTGGTGAAGAAGACGGGCGATGGCGAGCTTCCGGTGCGCCCCTACTCGAATCGAAGCAAGCAGACGAAGGAGTCGTCCATGCTGAAGCTCCTGGACATCCTCCAGGTGCCGGGGAGGCCAGTGGCCGCGAGGACGATGATCGCGCGGCAGCAACGGCTCGGGCACGATCTAAACAGAGAAGAGGAGGGTGAGCGATGGGGATATGGCGTGCTAGGGTTTGTCTACAGCGACGAGAGGGCTCTTATCCTACTCAGGGGTGTCGGCGGATGATCAACACGGCGACATCCGCGGCCATGGAGGCGTGGATGTGCGCCACGGCGCGCCCCTGTCTCCTCCTCTGTACT